>JAQFVV010006303.1:611458-1211458 GCA_028023455.1 Epiperipatus broadwayi | reverse complement strand
TTTTTTTTAATGTGAAATTTTTAGATGTCTTTGATATTTTTACATAATGAAAGAGATAATATTAAATATAATATCATCATTTCCGATCATTATAAATCCATTGCAAGATGAAGGTCTTTCTGAGTTTAATCCAGTTTATTCAAATCTATAGTCTCTCTTCTACATACTATATCAACAAACCTCCTTATTTTATTTATCATTTCACATATTGCCTTTTTCTAGGTCTTTTATGGTCTCTAGGAATCGATTTAAGACTTCAACTGTCCATCAATATTCTAATAATATGTCCAGACCACTCCATTTCAGTTTCTTAATTTATTCAATGATGTGAATAATACCTGTTTGCTCTCTCAACATAATACTTTAATTTCAATATCTTCTTGTTGCTCCTAACATATATCTCTCCATACTTTGTTGAATGGTCTGAAGTCTCTGTATTTCTCTTCTGTTAAGTGTCTCTGGAAAAATATGTCTAATTAAAAAGCTTCCTTTTCAAACCCATACATGTATTTCATTTTAATATTAAATACCTCTATCAAAATCATGCCATCCAAATTAAATTCTATGATTAATTTCAACATTGTGTTTACATTTGTATCAATAATCTTATCAAGGTATTTGAAATTGTATATTTAAAGTTATCATTTCTTCTAATTCATAATTATCAATCTCTATTTTTGAGAAAATCCATTGAACATTGCTTTAATTTTTATTATTATTATTTTAGTCCTACTTTCTGGGTATGATGAGAATGTTGGAAGCAGTGTGGACTTTGAGCATTCCATCATCAGATTTTCAATAGAATGGACAGCTGGAAGAGTTGGAGGGTGGAGTGGATTGAAGCCTGTCCATTAAACTATGAAGATTGGCTATCTTAATATATATCTGATAATCTGGCCCAGCTGATGATTGATGGTTTAGCACGAAATACATATATTGGTGATTATTTATCTTTTAGACACATATGTGGTCAAGTGTATCTGCGGAATGAGATAGTGTTGAGAATTGAGGGTTGTGTGAAAGTCTGAGCTCAAAAAAGCCTATATATTACATTGTTTATACATATATATATAGCCTGTATGTTAGACATTACTTTCATTTGATAATTCTTATAAAATTTCCTGAAACCCAAGAAACATTATTTGTAAACACAATCGCATCATCTAAAAAATCTAGATAATTTAAATAATCTCCAATGTATTTTTACTCTTTTAGCTTCTCATTTTAATCCACAAAACACTTGTAAAAGATTTGGAGATGTGGAATCATTTTCCCATTATCAATACTTACATTTTTCATTACAACAGTCAGACTTACTCCACCCACGACTTTGATATCAACAACTTCAGATAAATACAATATTGATCATCACTAATCATTTACTAAATTAGAGATTGTCTATAGCCCAGATATAAACTTTAAACCTCAATTAAAGATTAATATATCTGATTTTTAAAATTAAGCACACACAATACATGGAGTTATTCACATTTCTCTGTCCTGAGTGTGATATCTTTATAAATGTATTAACCAATCTTCACATTACCACACCTTCTTTTCAAATCATATAGTAGTTGTTAGCCGAGAGGTCATCGTAACCGCCTTGCAAGCAAGTAGTTGGTTGCAGACGGTTGTGGGTTTGCGTCTCGGCCGATGCTATGACATTATGAGAAAAAAAATACAGTAAAAGACAAATGATCCCCAAGATGTATTTTGTACTGAACCAGCACTCATCAGTTGGCCTAAGTCACAATCTCTCATATATATCTTTATTATATGGACAATATTTATCTGGGGCTAGAGACAATCTCTAGTTTAATAAATGATTAGTGATAATCATTTCTGTATTTAGAAGCAGTGGTTGTTATCAAAATTGTGGGTAGATTAAGTTTGGCACTTGTAATTCAAAATGTAACAATTTACTATTGATAAATACTATACATACACTAAATCTATAATATGAGAGAAATGCATCTTGAAATTCATTTGTGATTTGAAAAGAATATGTGGTAAATGCAAATAACTCCATGTCTGTGTGTGTATGTGTTTAATTAAAATTAATTTTAACTGAGGTTTAATAGTAACCTGGGTCAACTGATGAGTTCATCATGAAATGCATCTTGGGATCATGTCTTTTATTGTATCCTTCTTCACATGATTTTAGAAAAGAAATGTGTGGTGATATAGAAATTGTTTAATAACTTTTATCAATATTAACTATCTTAACATTATCGTATAATTTAATCACTGCTGTTGTGTTTTGATATCTTTGATGGTACACAGCTGTGACTGTTGAAATATGTATAGACTCAAACATCTTTACACAAACTATAAATCCCAACCATAATGTTAACTCTTTCTATAACTTCTCAAAATAGTTTCACAATATGTTCTTTTAGTTAGTTTGAATTCAACGTTTGAACTCTAGTAAACAGAGTGATAGGTGTGCAATTTCTAATATCTTCTTCATCACCTTTCTTAAATATCAATATTACAACTGCATTTTCCAACTATCTGGTACATCATTATTATGCAGGTATGTTGCATATAGTTTTGGCAAGAACTTTTCTATTTCTTCACACAATTCTTTAAATATAGCAATAATAATTACATCACTTCTGGGAGCTTTTTCCTTCATAGATTTAATAGCATGCCCTCTTCTTTTAACATCCTTGACAATTCAAAAGATGTAGTTTTCTCTTTCTTTCTTTTACTATATGGTTTTGGGAAGTGATATTATCCGGATTAAAATCCTTAAATTTTAAATAATTATTTAATAATTCAACAATTGCTATTAGTTTAGTAATTAAACTTACAATTACTTACATTTCTGCCAAAATATTTTCTATATTGAGCAACAAATACAAAAACAGATCAAAACCAGCATATTGATAAAGAACAAGTTAATGAAAAGCATCTGAATACTCTAGTTAAAAGTACGAGATGAAAAATCCTGCACTATGCTTATCCAAAAGAGGGGTTCCTCCAATATTCATCATTCTCTGCTGCTATGTGCTCATCCTCTCTCTTAACTTTTTTATGATCTGTTGTGCATCTGTCTTCAATTGGGACGTGACCATGACGGAAGTGCAAGATGTAAGAAAAATACTGGATGTACGAGAAAGATCAAAAAGCATGGCAGCAGGTCTTTCTGTAAATATGGTACCTTAACTATCATTTGTATTTTTTCATATTTCAAAACTGATGTTCCCACAACCGAAAGTTCAGTGCAGCAAAGCATGACATCTTTTGATTTGATTAGCCTTCATAAGGCATTGTCTGAAAGCTGCTGTATATGTTTCATTGCTTTTTTTGTTAAATAGTTCCCAAGTCCTAATGTGCTTGTGCTTCTTTTTTTTTTCTTTCTTGTGGGCCACATGCAGCCCATGGGCCATTAGTTTGACACCCTTGATTTTTATTATCTATATTTTTTTTTTTATTAAAAATTTACATTTTATCTAATTTTTGACATAGAATTTTACAATTATTTCAAAAAACACAGACTATCAAGCACTCTTCAACTCTCCACATTATCTCATATCACTGATGCACATGAACACCCACATGTAGAAAAGAAAAATAATCACCAATATATGTATTTGATGCTGAACCAGCACTCATCAGTTGGTTCAGATTATCATCTCCCATATATATATATAAAATCAGTGCTCAGTTTATATTAAGATAAAAAATCCTCATACTTTAATGGACAGGCTTCAATCTACCCCAACCTCCATCTCCTCAGCCATCCACACCATTGAAAATCTGGTGGTGGAAAGCCCAAATCCCATGCTGATGTCAATATTATTGCCATGCCCATGTTGACCTCAAGTCTCTCTGACCCCTCATATATAGGACCTTATCCATTTAAATATATAGAAGATGGATGGGCAGGATGCAGGCTTAATGTGTAAGATTTGAAATACAGGCATTCTTCATATACCTGGAGCTTAATTATTTGAACACAGACTTTCTATACATGAGGGATAGAATGATTTGAGGTGAACATGGGCATGGCAATAATATTGGCATCAGCATGGGATTTGGGCTTATCATCGTCAGGTTTTCAATGGTGTGGATGGCTAAAGAGTTGGAGTTGAAGTAGATTGAAGCCTGTCCATTAAAGTATGAGGATTTCCTATCTTAATATAAATTGAGCACTGATTATATATGTGTGTGGGAGATGATATTCTGGATCAACTGATGAATGCTAGTTCAGCACAAAATACAATATTGGTGATTATTTATCTTTTCTGCATGTGTGTGATCATGTGTATCAATGGTATGAGATAGTGTGGATAGTTGAAGGATAGTTGAAAGTCTGAGTTCAAATCCCCTATATTTACAATTAAGCTCCAGGTATATGAAGAATGCCGGTATTTCAAATCTTAATTATTTCAAAAAGTTAATTACTTTATAAAAACATTAAGAATGCTCTAGAAAAACTACATAACTTAATCCTCTAAAAACACATAATAAAAACAAAAATTAGTTTGTCTGGCTAAGATTTTGGATCTAATTTTTATTAAAAAAAAATTAACAGCAATACAAAATAAACGTATAGAATTGTGTATAATAATGAAAAGAATGTGCTATTATTAAAGTGTGTTTTTTTTTAATTAAATAAAGAATGTGAACTGAAGAATTAAATAATTAAAAATGAGAAACCTATATACAAAAAAAATATACTTGAAAAATTTTATTACAATCCCTTTATTATAACACAACAGTGGCAGTTTCAATCGTTAAAAAGATTAGAAAATAAAATGAAAATTATCTTGAATGAATAGATTTGATAATGTAAATTTTATTAAATAAACCAACATTTAATGTTTTAATATTTTAATTAATCAATAACAAATCTTTTTTTTTTAAAAAAAAAAATAATTCGACTGATGCTGCCATCTATTGTCCCATTGAAAAACTAATAATAATAAAAATGATTTTATTTTTTTATTTTTAAGTAAAAAAAAAAAATATTATATATAAAAAGTTGCAAAACTGAAAAACTTTCATATTTCTTTAACAAGGTAAATCTCTTACCTGGTGAGCTTTGTATCTTTCTTCTAATTCTATCAAAGACCAACATGATTTAATGACTTGTGTCCTTAGGGTGCTTTCTACTTCACGTAACCATTTTCTTAATTTACGAATTTCTCCATCCAAATCTTAAAATTAAAAAAGCCACGTTTTGAAAATGTAAAATTTATGAATGAGTATATTTTAAGTGTAAGAAAAATAAACTACTGTATATGTGTGCTAATATATATTAAAAACATTAAAATTATTTTGGTATTGATATAGAATGTGGAATTAAAATTTTCCTTTGCAAAAAGAGCCACTTCTCCAAATTAACATAATTGATCCAAAACTTAATTTAAAAAAAAAAAAAACATAAAATAAATACTCTTTTAATGAACAAATGTATTATTGTACTAAAATAAAGAATATATTATTCTAACATTTTAAATATTATCTAAAAGTAATGAATGACCTGCAATTAACAATTTTGCAATTAAGTTTACTAGGCTGCTAATGAATGAAAAAATATACATATTTCTCTTCTTTTTCTCAACTTTGATTATACAATAAAGTTAGTTTTCCCCTTTGTTTTCATATTATTTGTTCTGTTGAGTTATTATTGTTAAAGGAGATTGTTTTGACTACAGGTTGATATTATTGATAGTTCAGAATTAATTGTTATCATCTACATTTATACACTTATTAATGCATTGAATAATGCTTTAGTGTCTTCGTTGACTTTTGAAATATATATTTTAAATAATTTATGTGCATTCTGTAAGTTTTAGATAAATCAATCGGCTTTACATAAGAACATGATTATCTATGTATACATTCAACAATGCCTATTATATATTTAAAACATGCTCAGGAAATAAAGCCATGAACAAAGAGATTATTATATATTGTGGCTATCTGAATGGACACAAGGGTTTAAGATACTTTGTATCTTAAATAAATAGTTATATTATACTTAAAAAAATGAAATAGCCTTAGAATTTTAAAATTTTTTGCTGGAGATTGTTTAAAGCTTAAATATGGGTTGCTTATGTAGTTTATAGACCACTTTATAAGTATTTATTAGTATTATTGTGGTTAATGAGGTATTTAATGTAAGGAAGGGGGGTTGTTTATTAATGGAATTGATGCATCTTGTTAGAAAGATGCAAAGTCATCCTGTGTTAGTATAATATTATTTGAATGGTTTCAAAATCCTTTATTCATTAATTCTTATCCTTTTGTCAACATTTAATAGCCATTTCAATTATATTTAGTTAAGATAGTTTAATATTTAGGTTGCAGTGCATGTGTATGCATGCATGGCTCTGCATTATGTTTCATTTCATTTTCATCTTTAATAACCACAAACAATAGTACATTCACAATAAAAACATTTAAACTACAGTAGTTATCTTAAATAATTTAACAAATATATATTTCTTTCCAATGATTAATAGATAGTTAGATCAATGAATTATTTTATAAATTGAATAAATTATTAATCATTTTTATTTGATAGTTAATGAATATTCATTTTTCTTTCAAGTTTGTAAAAGCTATTTATTTTATTATTTGTATTTTTTTTTCTTGTCTTCATTTAGTTTTAAAAATCAAAGTGATTTTTTTTTTTTTTTAAGATTTGTTTTTGCATATGTAATTAGTTAGTTAGCAAGATGCGTGGGAATAACTTGGAAAAAGGCAAATGAACTTTGCTAAAGAGAGTTTTTGAAAAGATCTCCAGTAGAAAATTGGCTCTTTGTAATGTAATTGTAACCAGTAAACAGTGGTTCATGTATTGTAAAAATTAAAGCCAGTTGCTGAAGTCAAATTGACTTTGAAAAGACTTTAGAATAAAAACTTCCAAAGGAGCTTCAGAACTTTATTATGGAAAAAATTAATTAAAAATGCAATTCTAAGGTTTTAAAAAAGGTATGTCGGTTTGATTTATTCTCTTCGATTTAAACATTTCTGAATTAATCCCTTTATAACTATTACTCTTTTAAAAATGTGTGTTAATAACGTCCAGTCTACATTATTTCACTTAATTGCCATTTTAAATAAGAATGGTTTACATAAATGTTATTGTTGTATCATTAAGCAACGTGTTTTTTATATATATATGGAAAACGCATGCAGAACTATACTACGGAATATATTCTAATTTCTCACTATTTTTCGCGTTGTGTTTTTGGGAAGATTACACATAGACTTAAGGATATGTCTATTTTGATAGATCATACTATGTTTAAGTTCAAAGGAGATAACAGTATTCATTTGTTTGATATTTCTGGAACTGATACATATTTTTAAATTGAGGAAATAAAATGTAAGCTACTTCTGTTTAAATTGAATAGAAGGACAGAAATGCAGGTAATTTTTGTTCTCTTCAATAAGGGCGGAATATAAAACAAAGCATTATTAATTATGGAATTACTAAGGACAATTTAAAATGTTAAATGCTATTCAAAAAATACTAAGGATAATTGCGTATTTGATCCAGAACTACAACTGAGAATTTGGTATATTTTCAGTATAATAAAGGAGAAATTAACTGCTTGTGTGTGATTTGGTACCTCAAATAGATATGCTCTGAACACTGAAAGGTGCTGGGCATATTTAAGTTATCCTTTTTTTTTTTTTAAGTTATACTGCAGAAGTGCATTTTAGTTTAAATTCAGTTTGGAATGTGTCCCATATTATTTCATCAACCTGGAACCGAGCTTTGCAATTGAACTTTTATTTTAAGTTACAAAACTAATAACTTTTGTTTCTTTATTTTTTTTTATTGCTTGTCATAATTAATGTATATGATAGGTAGATAGGCTTTATTTATTATTATGTCATTTATAATCTGTATTATTTTGATTTTTGAGACCGTTTCTGAAGCTCTGAATGAGGAGTACGCTGGTAAAAATTGATTGTATTCAAATAAGTTTTATTGTTCTTTTACGAAGTTAAAAGAAACAAGTATTTTTTTTTAAAATATATTATTAGAGAGGTTTATATTTATTTTGCATACTTTATTTTCTCAGTGAGAATTATTTTTATTTTTTTTAATCAACGAACGTATAATAGAAATAGTTTGTTAGATATGAAAGAAAGTTGTTCGTAATTATAAATATTAAATTTTAAAAAGTAACCTAAAGTTTATTAAATTAAAAGTTATACCTTAATGCAATATTTAATTATCATGTTACCTGCTTAGTGTGTAATTTAGAGTTAATGTTATATATACTTTTTATTCGCGGGTGTGTGTTTGTTTTGCACAATTATAATATTTGTTTGATAAGGTATAGTTTGTGAATAAATTTATGCATAAATTTCATACATTGTCATATTCTACTGAGTTGAATGGATTGGTTATATTATCTGTATGTATTTATCTGCCAGCGTGTATTTATAATGTTCGATATTTAGAGAAGCTATGAGAATAGAAAGAAATCTTTGCGTTATAATGTCTGTAGGAATAAACAATCTTGCTTATTTAGTATATGTTAATAATTTTCCATGAGTAGAGCCTAATTTATTTTATATGCGTATGATTAATGATATTTTTGAAGTGATGTTCTTAGGGCCCTGCTGATGAGGAATTAAATCCCCACCAATAATGTATTTAGAAGTAAATGAGTTATTGTTGAAATATGATTAAATGATGTTTAGGAAGTTATGTGACGTTTTCCTTGGATTCTTGGTAATGAATTATTGTAGAAGTGTTCGGTAAGAGTTATCTGCTCCTCATGTAGATTCCCCTTGTAACGTATAGTATATATAATCATAAAAATATAGCTTTGTGTTAATTAATATGTGGCTAGATAAATTGTTAGATTAACTCTTGATGTAGTATTAGTGTCATATTTACGACATTGTTCGAAATAAAATAATTGTATGATATTTTCTTAATGAATGGAGAGTGGATAGAAAAGATTGTTTTACATTATTGCTGCTTGAACGTGCACACACACACGCGTGTAATATAAATAATATCGCGTATATAAAGTATAGAATTATTGAAATTAAAATGAGAAATAAATGCTTTTGAAATATACTACATTCATTTAATAGAAGTATAAAGTATTAAGATTAAAACGGGAAATAAATATTTTAAAATACAGTGTGTTTATTTAAATAAATGTTACAAATCATCAAATCATCAGAATAAACATGATTTTGTTGCTGTAAATGAAAGGTATACGTAATTGAAAGTGATTATTAGTCAATTAAAGAAAGTTGTTTTGTTGAAAGCCAAATATAAGTAATTTGATTTATTTTATCAATCAACAGTAATATCCTCTCGAAAGTATCTATTTTTTTTTTGTGCTAATAATATAACATTTTACTTATTTATTGTCATATAGATGAAACATATAGGCAAAGCCTGTGTTCGAAGTCAGGATATTTAAACTTTGTTATTAATTTGCTTTGATAGTAGGGATAATCCCAAACTGATGCTAAAGATTCATTTGATAATTTAAAAGTCTGTAAAACAAATAGTCCATTTGTAAATATTATGTTAAACCAAATTTATCTTATTTTATTGTAATAAATGATTTGTTTAGTTATTTAAAATCTTAAAATCTGTGTCTTGAGTTATTCTTGTGTACATTCGTATTTCCATTTCCACATCTCCACATTTCATAAATCTATTATAAAACAGATATATTATTTTAGAGTTATAATGTTAAATTTGCTAGTGTCTGACAATATTGTATTTCTTAATCCAAACATTATAAAGAGTATTTGCCATTTGATAAACGTATTAGAAAGGTTGCCAGGTCAGTATATTTGTGAGATGATGATATAAAATTAAAATACCCTATTCCTGTCATTATCTTATCATTGAAACACAGGAGAATATTTTAGTCAATTTGTTTCATTACATTTTATCATACTTTAGAATTATAACTTATGGGCCAATGTAGTTTATTTAATTCAACTGTGTTTGTTAAATTCCCTGAGATCTTATTGTTTATTTCTTGATTGGCATTAAAATAGATTTTTAGATTATAATATGTCAAGTCATAGAATTGTTAAGAGTATAATTATAGTAAGCTGATATATGTTATACTTGGATGAAGGAAGAAATTAAGTTTAAAGTATATTTTTAATAGACTGTACTAAGTAAACATTATGATTCTTTATCATACAATTAATTAACAAAGGAATTTACATTATATTGAATATTTTGTAATATTTCTTCTTTTATTTATTTATTATCATATATTTTATGAACTGCCTATAGCCTCCCGCTGAGCTGAACATAAACTTAAATATAGAGTCTCAGTAATAATTTTATTATATCTTTTGTTATATTATTCTATTCATTAATAGAACTGGCGCCTAGGCATTTCGCTCATGTAATGTATATGAGCGGTGTTGGGAGTGTAGGTTATAATATATGTACAGATGAAGTACAATTATGGTCTCAGATTGAAAAAAAAATCTGTCTCCATTTGGTTACAACTAAAAGAAGTTTCTAATGGTTAAAAAATAAACGGTCAAAATTGAAGACTTGATCAGATATGTTTCTACCAAAAACAACACCAACAAAAAAATCTAATAATCATTAAGCATGACTACATAAGATTTAAAAAAAAAAAAAAAGAAAGAAGCAGCTTAGCAAATCCTAAGGATGATGCAAAACATGTTTTTAATAATTAGCATGAAAGCACAATACAAACATATAAGTTAAGAATATTGTCAAATAAAAGAAAACCTTAAAATGTAAAAAACAAGATATCCTTTCAATAGATTAAATAGATTGCAAGACATTTCCAATTTTGATGTGAAGCTATTAAGAATTTATTTTTGAGTAATAAAATTAATAAGTGCTAGAAAAAATATGCAAAGGTGATCACTTAAAATATATACATAAATTGTAACATTACAATTTCACTATAAATTTGACTATGTTAAATTTTAACATTATAAAAAAAAAAAATTATTGGTTTTAATTAGTTTAATTTGACTTTTATAGTTAAGCAAATGTATTTGTCACTTTCATTTGGTTAAACAGAAAAAAATGTTCATCATTATATTTCCATATATATCAATATTTATAAGGCCTATAATAGTATAAACTATTTTTGAATAGATTTATAAGCTGATTTTAAATGGATTTCTATACATTTTTGCATGAAGAAAATACGTGCACTAGCTTACTATATATATTTTATTAAGAAATAAAAATCCTACTTACATTAAAGCAAAAAGAAATGCCATACACGTAAATAATAATTCAGAAATAGAAACAGAGAATATGATTATAAAATACATTATATTTAAATTATATGTAAACTCTATAGTTATTACATTTTACAAGTTGTGTGATTGTGTATGTGTGTAGATAGATGTTTACATATTAAAGTGTAATAAAATTAATCAATTTAAATTTTATTTAACAGAGATTATTTCTACTTTATTAAAAATATATTTGATTTAGTAAATTATTTATTAAAAATCAAATATGAGAATAAATATTTGAAAAATTTTAGATTTTTTTTTTTTTCATATGTCATAGCATCTGCCGGGACGCGAACCCACACCCGTCTGCAACCAACTACTTGCTTGCATGGCGGCTGCGATACCTCTCGGCTAACAACGCAAGACAAAAATTTTAGATTTTATGATTCATTTGCTTTTATATATATAAATATTGAAAATTGTTTTGTCTTGAAATCTGGAAATGAAGTTTTTTACCAATTTTGTTTTAAAAATCTTAAACTTTAATATGTTGAATGACAGAATCTATGGAAACCTTCCTGGAAAAATCCACAAATTCCAGTGCATGATGGAGAATATTACAAAATGTAAACATCATGTGATCATCAATATAAAAATAAAATTGTGGAAAATCAGATAGTCTGGAAATTTTTTCATTGCTAGTTGGATTTCAAGCAGTCCTACATTTTAAATAGCCATTTTGTTCTTCAACTATCTAATGGCAGGCTGAGGGAATATTCTGGGTAGGTGCCTTTTGTTAAGCATCTGACTTCTTATCATCATTCCAGAGGAGAGATAAACCACAACAAAATAACCACAAATAACGATAGACTTAATTTATAAAATTTTTACTTCAAGAAATCACATTTAAGTCAATTGCTAAAATGTAATAAACATAATTGACTGGTGGAAATGCTTTCTCATTTACAAATAAATTGCTGAACTTTCTTCAATGGAATATTAATTAGTAATATTTGATATTTTGGAAGAACTGTATTTCGAACTTTTAAACAAGTTTTCCAGATATATTCTCTTATAAGATATTATAAAAATGTTTAGTCTCTTCATGAAATGATTTTTTTTTTTAAAAAATCTCAATAAAATAAATTTGATCTCATATTCAGATATAAAAGGAAACTCAATTTTAAATAATAATACGTTTGAAAATCAAATATGCAATGAAATGGATTTTAATATATAAAATGATAAAAATGGTCTTGCTTGAATAATAAACTTTACTTTATCAGCTGAAAAGATTATTATTATTAACTTAATGAATTAAAGATCAAAAGATGAATGGATTAATCTTATACTTGAAATTAAAAATTCTAAATGTCAAAATTTTTGGATAAAAATAAACTCTGTTAAAAAAATTAAAAGGTTACTTGCGACAAAACTACTGTCTTTTCCAATATTTGAAATACTTGCATGAAGGATTATCCACGCATAATATGTAAATAATACTCAAAAGGATGATGGATTACCATTTCATCAATGATTTTGGATTTAATGATCACATCCAGTGAAATGATATTTTTTGCTATTTTCAAATGAATAATATAAAAATTGAAAGGAATTGTCCTGTATATCAAATGAATTATTTCATCTCTTTCTACTTTACTATCTTAGTCATGTCATAATGTTTTTGCAAAAAGTAAATAAATTTTATCTCAGATATTTCAGTGTACAGGCAAAAGGTAATATTTTCTATATTATAGTTAGTTTTAAGACTGAATGTGCTCAAATATATTTTATGTAAGGAGCTGGTTGTATAAATGTAGTAATCATTAAATTTGTATTAAATGGTGCTTGAGAATATTTAGATTAAATGAGTTCTTAATTCGTCAACTTCTACTTAAATAGAGATATCCTCATGTGGGTGTGAAAGTTTATAAGAAATATTTTATCTATCACTCATATTTCTTAATATTAATTTGTATTGTTATCTTGTATATGATTGGCAGCCTAATGATTTAACTGTACTTTGTGTGTTGATGAAGTAGCACTCTCTTGATATTAAAGCCTAAAATCGGATCCAATGGCAAAATGTAAACAAATCCGCTGTGGTAAATTATCATTTAGATCTACCAAGCAGTGATGTTATACTTGCTTATGTTAATAGAGTGGAAATTTATCCATTACTTCTAAATGAGGTTTATAAACAATTGCTGGTTGGTATGATAAACCAATTAAGAATGTTCACAAGATATTTTAACTTTTATGATTCTAATAATCTTTATCCCTAATATTAAACTGAAAATTATTTCATGAAATATTGATACAACCCATTCTTTTAAATGTAATTGTCTTCACAACACAGTATGATAAAAACACTTGATAAATCCAGAGTTTGAATTAGTTTTAGGAAATAGACATCAACATTTTTACTAAATGTGTTAAATACTTTTTATCATTGTTGTTATTGTTATTGATTTTGATTTTATGCAATAAAATAATTGTTAATCTTAGTTCCAAGAAAATTAAGTCATACATCACATGACTAATTTAATAAGCTTGCGCTGATGACAGTCAAACCAATCTGGTGATAGGGGTATTCGAAAAAGCTTATTAAGAGCTAGCTATTCATATTAATTTTAATATTTCTTTTTGTCATTCTTTTGAATAAACAACATCATTTCATTTACATTTATTATATTAAAGGTGATATTTGAAATATAACTTTGCTTGTAAAACTCAGCTGGATCAAATATATCATTGTTCTAGCAAAGCTATTTGTAATGTGAAATATTATTGGCTAAGGTGGTGTACATAAAAACCTTTTACACTATCGTATCCGAAAATGCATAAACATATTTTACATTCATGAATTTATTAATTTAACCCCGAGATAGAAATATTATTTAACAATTTTATTTAATTTTGCTTAGCCATATTTTTAGCACATAGATTGAATTATCCGAGTTTATGTTTTGAAATGAATTAGTTGTTAAGACTTTGTTGTTAAAAGAAACAAGAGCTCAAGAGTAAACGATTATTATTAAACCCTGAGCAATTTATTATTTTATTAAATATTATTCTTATAAAACCTTGAGAAATTAGTTTATTAAATATTTATGATTTTATAAGAGTTTAGAACAATTGCAAATCAAAGTAAATAAGTTAGCATAAATGCATTTTCTTTCCTGTCTCAACCGTGAGTGCATCTTACGATTTTCACAATTTTTTTTTGTGTAGGTTATAATTTGGCAGCTCCAACTTTTTCTGGGGCCACAATGATGAGTGGTGATTATTGAAGATTTCCATATATACTTCAATGGAATTTCAAATATAAATAAAATGGGCCACAAAAGAATAAGCACAAAAAAAAGAAAGCATCTTGAAATTTTTATAAAATATTTTTTAAAAACTGAAGAGGAAACAGTGGTGATTGTTACAAGTTTGTATCAACAAATAAAAATAAAAATGGACTGGCTTAAATAATTAAAGAAATATGATTTATATTCCCCATTCTCCAAAAAAAGATCATGATAAGTAAAGTAATTCAAAGGGAATAAGCCTGTGATATGTAGTGAAAAATGGTTATTAAATAAGCTGCTTTTGGAAAAAATCTAGGATACTTAAATGACTATAGCTAACATCACATGGATAATGAAAATTACAAAATACTATCAGAAAAGGTTGTACTACAATATTTTGAAAATAGTGACCATTTCAAATTATGAAACTCTTTCAAAATACTGGAAACACCAGGCTAAAATTATTATTTTCATTATTCAAAACAAAAACATATTCCCATCAGGAATATATACTTTTAACTATAATGTGAACATGTATGTAAATATGGAGGTAGTAAAAAGAAATAAAAATAATCAATGGTTTATTGTGCAGGAATTCAGCAGGGGTTTGAGCATAGTATGCCATTTACCATTGCACAAGCATGCAAGCAGTAAAGCCCAATAATAATAAAAAAGAGTGGAAAAATCAACAATTTGCAATTTACAAATGTCACTATACTTACATTTTTAAAAAGTGTAATAATTTGGTTATTTATCCAAAACAAAAATAAAGATAATCGATAACTCTGTAATTCTAGGAGATAAAAATGTTATCAGTGACAGCTTTATCAAGACAAATGAAGGTAGAATGGGGTAATGAGAAAGTGATTTTGGTCATTCACACCCCAATAATGAAAGGCAAAGATGATTCAGCAATGGCAAAATGTCTGGTTATGAACGATAAATGTTACAGTGAAATGAAATGATGCTTTTCAACTATGGGGTTGGGAAAAACTTCTTCAAGAATCCCTGGTCGGTAAAAATAACTATGGATTATCAAAAAATGCTCACTGGAAAAAAAAAAAAAAATTCTAAGACAGAAATTTCATACTTGAGATTTATTATGTGATCACATTTCAATAAGAATGTTGATACTTTATAAGGATTCAAAAAAAAAACCCCAAAGGCACTCGTATATGAGATGGATATACAGAATAAAAGAAGCTAAAATGAGATAGTTGTATTTATATATTTATGAGTAATGAATGTCTTTAAAAAAATTTAACTTTATTTAAATATTCCAAATATATTCAACTGTTAGTAACAGCATATGAACAGTTGGAATATTTAAATAAAGCTAAATTTTTCTAGATATTCAATATTCATATTAGATGATGGAAATAGTCCAATATAAAAATACAACTAGAACACTATCATCACAAACCTTCAGGAAAACACCGATATGATGCACTTGCACAATTTATGATACAAAATGAAAAAAACTTTGGAAATGAACTTGATTTTAAATAAAACAATAATATCCAATATAAATAGAACTAACAGATAATCAAGAAAAGATGAAAATAAATTATTTCAACTCATTATTTGACAACAATATCTTCAAGATAAATTACATTAATGATTATCTTAATATATGAATTTTTTATACAGTACAGGCTTTTTTTCATACCTGCACTCCAATATGTAGTATATAGGGGGTTTGAATTCAGATTTATCTTTTCGACATGTATGTGATCAAGTGGGTCAGCAGTATGAGATAGCGTGGATAGTTGAGGGTCATGTGAAAGTCTGAGTTCAAACTCCCTATATATTACATATTGGAGTGCCGGTATGAAAAAATCTGTACTGTAGATAAAATTCATGTATTAAAATATAGTGCTGTAAGGTCTGCCCATCCCTCGTATATGAATGTAAATGGATTATGTCCTATACATGAGGGGACAGTGACTTAGGGTCAACATGATTAGGATGAGATAGTTGGCACCAATGTGGGCTTCGAGCATTCCATCATCAGATTTTCAATGAAATGGACAGGTGAAGAGTTGTGGAGTGGAGTGGATTGAAGCCTGTCCATTAAAATATAAAGATTGGCTATCTTAATATAAGCTGAGCATTAATTGTATATATGTGTGGAGATGATAATCTGGACCAACTAACGAGTGCTGGTTTAGCACGAAATACAAATATTGGTGATTATTTATCATTTCGACATTTATCATTTCGACATGTGTGTGATCAAGTGTGTCAGCAATATGAGATGGCGTGGATAGTTGAGAGTCGTGTGAAAGTCTAGTTCAAACCCTCTATATATTAACGATTATCATAAATCATTTATAAGTCTCAAGACCTCTATATCATTTTTAGTCCAGGTATAAATTTTAAATTTAATTAACATATTTATTCTTAATAAAAGAAATCACGAGGAATTATTAATTTAATTCCACTCTTTTTATTTCTTCCACGCGTAATAAATATCTTTGATGTATTTTAAAACCTCTCATTAACACAATATTTGAAGTGATGGCAGAAAAATGACCATTTTAAAATATATGAATAATAATCGTTGATAATCAAAAGCAAAATGAATATCTATCCTACATTACTAATTTGCCCTACTTCCAGTAACTAGTATAATGATATAGTGCTGCATTATAATAAATATATTTTAAAAGATTTAATTATTTAAGTTAACAAGTATTTAATTAATTTTAATAACCAGAGGATATATCTTTATCTGTCTAATATCGTTACAAACAAATAAAAATTGAAGTTTTTTTTTTTGTTCCTGTTTTAAGATAATTTTTTAAAATAATAATTATATAAACAATATCAATTTATTCATACGTTCCCTTTTTCGCATTTTTCACTGCTACACTGAAAAGGTCTTTTTAAAAAAAAAAAAAAAACGATGAAAAAAAATAAATTATTAGTGAAAAGTTAAGCAGTTTTCTTTTTTGTAAATATAATAAACATTTCCATACTTCCCCATTCTTTTTAAATACATATAAATAAAGATATAATAAAAGACAAATGACCCCCAAGATGCATTTCGTGCTGAACCAGCGCTCATCAGTTGGCCCAGGTCACAATCTCTCATATACATCTTTATTATTTTCTTTTTTGCTGCTACTAACACAAACCAACTGGATTAACCTATAATGCATGCACGTTTTTTTACTTTAAATCTTGTGTTTAGATCATAACAAATTATGTTAAAATTTAAGACTGGGACTTATATAAAAACTAATGGCAGTGGGATGAAAATAGTTCATTATCAATCCAAAATGCTGAATGTTGAGAATGTCAGATAACACGAAGTTAGTTGATCAGAATTTTACTGTGGAGAAATTAATTTAAACAAAAAAAAGAATAAGGAATTGTAATCATCACAAGGCAGCGATGCACTAGGTTGCGACCCTTCAAAACGTCAAAGTGTTGCAGAAAAATTGTTGGGAGTTGTGAAAATATTGGATAATAAATTTTTAAATGAAAAAATTAAAACTGCTGAACTCATTATTGTGTGTCTGACCACTTTCGTGAGAAAACACTTCCTTCTTTATATTCCAATCCGCTTTGTATAAACAGCACATCGTAACAGCACTTTACTTGTATTGCTTTCATTTCTCTTGTTCATTCTCAGAAATTTTTTCTTCATACTAATATCTTCCTAATATTGATACGTAGTACCATGTTCTTGAATGTTCCCATTTTCCAAAACAGGCTAAAAAAAGTTAAAAATAGTTACAAATCAACAGATCTACTAAGAACCAAGTATTATTATACATTCTTTGTTAATATGCAGTTTTTTTTTTCAAAGATATATATTTGTAAGTGGTAAAATGAGTTTTATTATTACTATCCTTATATGCTTATAATAGGATGGTAAGAACACATCATGAGTCACAAATTTTCAGTCTGAGTAGTGTGGGGTCATCCATCACTGTCATTGGGTAATTAAACACTTTGTATGGTTTTGTAGTGGAAGAGCTTTGGAATTCAAGATCTATGGTTCGCTGCACCAACTCTGCCATTTGTGATACTTTAAAAAAAATAGTTGATATGTGGTCAAAGCAAAGATTTATATTTATTTATTTTTATTAAATGTAGCTGAGCATACTTTGGGTTTGGAAAATCAAATTCATAGCAATCGTGGGTTGGTTAAAGGTGTTGTGGCATTTATTGATGAGGTACTAATTATTTAAATTAAATATTTAAATATCCCATTTGCTTGAGAGTTGAATACTATTTTTTTTGTTAATGACAGTTGGTTTTTATGATCAAGATAATAACCATTCAGTTACTCCACAACTTTCACAAATAAATATGCTAAGTTCTCTATGCTTTATCACATGACAATTTTATACATAAGGATTACAATAAAATACATTTAATTTTTATTTATTAGTATCAAACCCTCACTCCTCTTAAAAATTAGTCCTACTCTTATTTTGGTCATTTTAGATAATTGTCAGTGTATATGTAATGTTTCTTTCTAAATATCTAAAAGTGGAAGAAATATTTTAATTGACAAAAATTTCATCTAAAGCTAAATATAGAAGTACAGATTTTGTTAAATAAAAAAAAAGATCATCAACAACACAAGTACAAAAAAAGATTAACAAAGCTTTATATTAATACTATATAGTATAATGAAAATTATGAATATCTAAAAAAAATAAACCTAATCTATAAATGTCATACATGTACGAGATTACTTCATTTTATTAAACAATTCAATATGAATGCAGGATTATGTTTAAACTGAAGTAGCTGATACACTTATGAACTATGGCGAACAGCATTTTTTTAAAAAAGTAAAATTACATGATTCTTAAATATTGAAGATCTGATCTTAAGATTAATTGCAGAAAAGCGAATGCATGTACAAAAGTTGAAAGTGATGACCAGGGTAAGAGAGCATCATTTAAATATAGTGAAAAAACTATTAGAAAATCCTGAGCTTATCTCCTTCTGATAATAATGGTGACAATATGAAAACAAAAACAAAAGCTCTTCAACTTCCTGAATGTGTTAAAAATGAATCTATGATTGTGAGGACACATTTATAATGAACTGCGAATGAATCGTAACAGACTTGTAAAAATAGCAAGCTCTGTTTATATTAATTGCTTTCAGACAAAAAAAAAATGTTGTAGAAAAAACTAAAAAAACATTGCAAAAAACCAATGTGCGATAGAGTCATCCCAAAATTAATTTTTAACTTTTTTTCCTTTTTGGCCTCTTCACTCTTCCTTTTATTTTTTAAGAGTTAAAATGGTCATATCATGAGTAGGTGAAAATTAATATAATAATGATATCATATATATATACATGCAATAAAAACATAATGCAAATATATATTTTGCTATGGCATCTTATACTTCTATTAATATTATTATGACTGATTGAAAACTATTATACATTTTTATTGCAAAATCATTTGCATTTTCTTCAGTATAGATTAAAATAAAATTGTACCAATTTCCAATTTGTGTGTGAGGGGCGGAGGATATTTTTTTATTGTACATTTTACTTAAAAACAATATCACATGATCACCATCTCTATACTAGCACATAATTTGTTGTAAACAAAGGCAAAACTCCCCATACAGTAGTGCCACCCTGTGCCAAACAGAGTAATCAATGGATGCCAGAAGGCTTGTGCATAAAATCCTTATCTAGTGCCTACTCATCCAATATCCCCAGACTAGTTTCTGGCTTGTGGCCATCATCAGTGAGGAGCCTTGGATCTGAGAGCACTGCACCTAGATCTTAGGATCTAATGCAACCCTCCAGCAGCCACCTTTTAACTCTACTTTACTACAAAACTATGAGAATGAAATTGAAAACATTGTTAATATCTTCAATCTAAGCTCAATAGCTTATATAGTCATATGGGTCTGAACTCGATTCAGCACCCATACATTTTGGTGTCTTTGGCTCTTAAACAACCATAGCCACCACTATCCTATTAGGCAGGATTGGTGTTAAACCATCAAACATCACATGATCACCATCTCTATACTAGCACATAATTTGTTGTAAACAAAGGCAAAACTCCCCATACAGTAGTGCCACCCTGTGCCAAACAGAGTAATCAGTATGGGGGTTTTTTGCCTTTGTTAAAAACAATAATTGTTAATTTTATGTGGTGTAAAAAAAAGGAAATATGAATACATCTTTACTTCACTTAGTGAAGATAACTGGTGCCCCAAAATTCATTGTAAATCACAGACCTCGCAAAGAAAAATAAGCAATAATAATGTACTTATTGTAAGAAATAAATTAATTTCTTTTAAATTTAAAATACATAAAAATTTGATTAAAAAAATAAAGTAAATAAATTGGAAAGTGTTGATTAATGAGTAAACATTTGCTAAGCATATTATCAAAAAAAAAATTGCATAAATATACTATAAAAACATTTCAGTAGCTATAATTAAAATATATATATATAATTTTTTAATTAATAATCTGCCATTTTGTTTCGTAAATAGCAAAAGAATATTTTATGATTGACAAGTCATTAAATTAAAACAATGTTAAAAAAAGAATACCCGTAATAAAAAGAAAATAAAAAAAATAATCTATATTTTAAAAATTATTTTTGATGCAGTATATGTTCTAGTATTTAATTTTTATTTTATTTTTTGTAATATTTCTTAAAACATTGTATTTTTATTTTTTTTTGCATCAGTTTTTGTTTGTTTTTTGTTTTGTTTTTTTTTAAAAAAAAAAGAAAATGCAAATTTACTTATTTTACATAAATGCATTGAAATCAAATAAAAATTTGATGAGCTGAAGTTTTACTAATATAAATGATTACATCTTTTTTGCTAATTATTTACTATAAAAGCTTCTGTTTTCTGACAACAAATTATGAGATTATTGATTTATATTGATCAAATAGATGATATTTTAAACTTATAGTTAGTAACATTTGATAATATAAAATTGATTATTAACTGCATAATGCATAAAATCATTTTTTCTCTTTTTCCCTTTCAAAATTATTTACAATTACAATGAGAGAATTTTATAATTATGATAAACTTATTTTCCCCTCAAGTAAAATAACATTCATAAGATATTTAATCTATAAAATGATTAAATTAATATATTCTAACTAATATACAAATTTTGAAATTTTAATATTACTAGACTTTGTTGTTGTACTTGATCAAAGTAGGTTTAATTACTTACAGTATTGAATTAAATTGATATCTTTTGTTTACTTTGGATATGGCATAAATGGGAAAATATTGATAGTCTTACAAGAATACTGAATGAAAATAAAATAAAATAAAATACATTGATTGTATTTTAATTCTATAATCAAAACAATATTATATAGTGTGTTTACTGAATAAACACTGTATTGTACTCAACATTTTTAGCATCAATGTCACCATTTTGTTTTCAAGAACAAAGCTTTAATGCATTGTCCTAATCTTACAAAATGGCCACCATTTTGAGAAAAAAAAAGTTAAGAAAAAGATTTTTTTTAAAAAAAAAATTGTTGTGAATAATCACTTGTAAATTAAAATAATGGATAGAAATTGATGATGATTACTATGGTGAATCCTTGCACAAAGGTTCATTGTTGAGATAAAGCTTCATTGCTAACTAAGATAGATATATTTATATAAATTTTCTTTATTGAAGTTACAAATGTAAAAATTTTGTATACTTAACATTATCACTAATATAATAAAAGCAATCATTTACATTACTACTTTTACATATGCTTCATATAATTATAACCCACTATTGACAGTTTTGATAGCCCCAGCAATCTTCTTCAGAACTATAACAAATGCAAAATAAATATATATGGACATATAATATTACATTATATATATATTCTCTTATTATCAATATTCATATATCCACATATATCTTTCTATACCTCTCTATATAATTATTATCTCTTTATATATATAATATATTTAATCTTTTTTTTATATTTATCAATCAATACTTCCTATAAACATATACATTTTATTTCACTTATTTTTTATTATTTTTTTCTTATTTAAATATTTAATTCTAATGTTATATATTGATATTTTTATATTTTACTATTAATATTCAATATATATAATTTTCTTTAACAATAATATTACTTCTTTTTATCTTTTATTATTAATTATTTTAACCTATTTTAAATTATTTTTAACATTTTATTCATTCCTTCTATTTATAGTTTCAAAGCATAGCTGATAACTATTCAAACTTTTAAATTTTACAGTTATACTTAGTAGCTCCCTCTTTCTATTTTTTATATAATTAAATCTATTCTTATTTTTAATCCATACTAATATTATTTATTTAATTTTTTTATTATGTCAAAAAAATGTTCTGGTCAAAATCTCTATTTAATACTGGCTTAATATTATTAATACGCTTCTTTCATTTTTCTATCCCTTTTATTATTTGTAAATTGTATCATTTTTTGATACAATCCTTTATAAACTCATGCCCTGTTTCTAATGTATGTAAATATATTGGTGTACCATTTATGTTGTAATAGTCTTCTATATATTGATTTTTTTGTTTCTTCTACATAATTTATCTTTATATTATTAATTTGACACTTTTTACAATTAATTTCATATATTCCATTTATTTCATTGTCTGAATTTTTATTATAATTACTAATATACTTATTTCCTAAAATATTAATCATATTTTTTTTCATTTTTATTAACTATTTTAACATTTAATATATTATAAACCACTAAACATCACATGATCACCATTTCTTATGCATACACAATCTGTTTATACAGAGGCTAAACTCTCCATACAGTTGCACACCAGTGCAAGCCATAGAGTAATCAATGGATACAAGGCTTTTGCATAAAATCCCTATCTAGTGCCTACCCAGACTACTTTCCTCATTGATGAAAGTCACAAGCTGGAAACTAATCTGGGGATATTGGATGAGTAGGCACTTGATAGGGATTTTATGCAAAAATCTTCTCGCATCCATTGATTACTCTGGCTTGTACTGGTGGCGCTACTATATGGAGAGTTTAGCCTCTATGTCATTTATTATATTATTAGACTTTTTATTAATTTTACCTATAATTATATTTGTAGTGACTTGGGAGTACGTCAAAGAAACCAAAGGGATCTTAGATGTAGGTTTTTATGGGGAATAGAAGTAATTTTATTATATTAGTGATTATTCAGATGCAGGTACAGATAACAAAGCCCTGTAACTTGTATTATTTCCATAGACAGTTTTTTCCTTTGTAATGAATATTAATGTTCCAGAAAGCTGAATAAATAGCTTGGACATTGTTATTTTTTAGTGGAAGTTATTAGACAGAGAAGTCATGCCTCTTTTCTTTATTGCACTGTTGCCATGTTGACTATTTTATATGTTTATAATGGAGTTAATATTCTAGTTTGTTCTTCATACCTACACATCTGATCACTATCATAATTTCTAAGAAATTGCATCGTACAGAACTGTATTTTGAGGGAGAATAATAATAAATATTTTTGAAGTTGTAGAGTTGTTATTTTGGAACAGGATAAGATAGGTTTTTCTTGCTTTGATAAAAGTTATTTAAATACAAAGGAGATTGAAAGTAAACTTAAAATATAAAGACAAAGAATCATAAATATTTCCTATTTTAGTAAACTATTTTTTTTTATAAAATGTAAGTGATAATAAAATTGTTAATGAAACTTTTGAATAATTTTTTGAATGTTTTATCTTACATGTAATGCATATTTTAAATGAATGATACATCTAGAGAAACAACATAAAATAGAACAAGTAATCATATTTTATAAATATGATTTTTATGTTTAGAATATGCATTAATATACACATAGGAATTTTATTGAAAGTAATACCAAGCAAGATGGATAAAGTATATCCATTATATTATTTATTTGAGTCCACTTATTTAATAACGAACTGAAATAAATATATATATTTTTTATGATGTCATCAGCACTATCATTATAAAAGTTGTTTAAATAATTGAGTATAAACTGATAAACATGTATTGAAATAAATGCTACTTCTGTAGTTTATGTTTATGTTTTCATAATTTTCATATGTTTTGATGGAAACATATTACAATATAATTCAATTAGTAGACAATATTTTAAACTATAAATATATCTGTAAATATTATTGGTAATATTGTAATGGTTTTTAAAGAAAGATAAAAAGTTCTAAGTCGGAGTGAAGGCTTAGATACTTTTAGATTTTATGATTTTTATTTTTGAAATGAAAAAGTATGTAATGTATCCAAGATTTTTTAATTGTAAATAGTGTACATAGTTTGTGTTGTTAAAAGTATTATAATAAAATTTGTTAAACTTTTTTATAAATTTGTGTGTTATCTTGATTTTTCACACTGCAAACATATGATCTTAAGATATGTTAAACTAAAAACATTTGCACAGTACGAATAAGATTATTTATTTGAGAAATTACAATGTTTCTTAATATTATTTATTTTGAGAAATTTCATTCTTACATTATTATCATTATGGTCATAAATTAATTAGATAATTTATTGCATAGAATTATTATATTGTTCGTTGCCACATATTCTCAGATTATCAGATTAAACCACATATTTATTTAAGATGCCACATGAAAGCTAAAAGATTATGCTATATTATTTATTTACTATTATTATTAGTGATAATTACTGTAATGGGAAGATAGATAATATTAAATTGTACATTGATGATGATGATGATGATGATGATTATTATTATTATTATTATTATTATTAGTTAGGTGTAGTTGAGGGTAATACAAAATCCCTTATCATGATTGACTGCAGAAGATTATAAATTGAGTAGTAGAGAACCTGAGATTATTATTATAATTATATTATTTTGAATAAAGGGATTAAGAATTATTTATTAGTGTTATATTTAATTGATTATTATTTTAAAGTTGTAAGAATGCTATGAATTTATTATTATTTGAAATTATAGGAGGGATAGAATTCTTATGCCATTGAGGTGATATCCTGTGGGATATTGGCTCAACATAATTCATATTACTACTTGTACTTCACTTTCATTGTTTCAAGATTTTAATAATATTTTATTTATTTAGTTTATAAAACCGAACCATATTATTATTTCTTACTAGTTAGAGCTAGTTAAATAATAGATAGTATCGTAGTTAGAGCTAGTTAAATAATAGATAGTATCGTAGAACCATTTATCTGAGCTAGTCCTATTTTATTATATATTATATTTTCCTGGAAGTGAGGGTACAATATATATATATACGAATGTATATATATATTTTTGTGTGACCCCTCACATATAGGACTTTAATATGTCCATTTAAATGCATAGAAGAGAGATGGGCAGAATACAGACTGAATATGTAACATTTATTTACAACTATCTTGTCTATACTGAAATTAATGTAATTAAAAGGAATTAGATTTTCAAGCTCCCTACAGCTATCCATGGGTATTGGCACCCAAGGGTTTTGAATATTCCATCCTCAGATGTTCACTGATATGATTGGCAGAAGAGTTGGGGGGTGGAGAAGATTGAAGCCTATCCATTAAAGTTTGAAATTGTCTATCTTAATATAAAATGAACATTGGTGTGGGGGTGAGCTGGAGCAATTGATGAGTGCTGTTTCAGCATGAAATGGATATATTGGAGATCATTTATTTTTTTCACATTATGTGGTCATGTGTGTCGATTGTATAAGATGGAGTAGATAAGTAGAAAATTTGAAAGTCTGAGTTCAAATCCCTTCTTATTATATTAAGTTCAGTATAGACAAGATATTTGTACATAAATATTACATATTCAGTCTGTACTCCGCCCATTCGTCTCCTGTATATTTAAATGGACCATATTAAGGTCCTGTACATGAGGGGTCAGAGTGATTTAAACTCAACATGCGTAAAATAATATTGGCATCAACAAGGCCTCTTAGTATTCCATATACGAATGTATGTATATTTTTGTGTGAAAGTAAACTCAAGTATGCGAAAACATCTAGAAATTTCAATATTTGCAATGCTTTTAATTAAATATCAAAATAACAAACGCTTTGTAATGTTTAAATTTAGCTTCAAATTTTTTGAAAAATTCGAGCACATTTGTGCAAGGTAAACTCTTTCTAAATATAACAAGGCCTTTTTTATTTTAAAAGTTTATAATAAACAATGGCGGTTAATCTTTCTATACATATTTCAGGCTCTCCCGAACATTCAAAGTCGTGGTAACAAAGAGTTTTGAAATAATATAAAATGGCTATTAAAAAAATACTATACAAAAAATATATACATCTTCCTTTGAAAATTATTATAAACACCGAGTAGATTTTTTTTAGTCAATAAGCATACTAGGTTAATAAATTAAAAAGTCAACTAAGTTTAGAATAAATACTATTTATATACTTCTTTTAAAACTTTAAAAAATATTAACAGCCTTGCAAGTGAATCATAGTCTAGACTGAAAAACAGAAACTCTTACTACGTTTTCTGTCATTTTATTGGTTACTATATTAAAACAAATGTTGCAAAATAAAGGATGTTGGCAGAAATGAGCTGTCGAGGAAATGAGTGTTTACAGTAAGAAAATTATTTAACGTGAAATAAAACTTGTATTAAATACTTACAACTGACTTAATTACGGTTGCAATTTTAGTTAATTACTCTCCCTATCTATACATGTATAAAATTTTAATATTCTAATAGATATTCTATTAAACATCACATGATATGCGCAAACCTTGCATCCATTGATTACTCTGGTTTGCACTGGGTGGCACTACTGTATGGAGAGTTTTGCCTCTGATATCACATTCTATTGTTGGCAAAGTAATTATTCTGTTATAATTTTTACATGCACCTAAGTAATATATATCCAGGGATATATCCGTTATCTCTGGAAAAAATATAATTTGTTAATTATAGAATAAGTTTTCAGTTCATGGTGAAAAATTATATGCATTTATCTGTAAATATCAAAAATACTTTGGTATAAATTATCTGTAGAAATAATTTGAATCAAATGTATTTCTGTATAAGTTGGTATCTGCAAAGATAAAATAAATCAAATGTAGTCAAGCGTTGGTAGTCGCGTGGTCAGTACAGCTGCCTTACAAGCAGTTGTCCCCGGTTAGCAGGTTCGCTTCCCAGCCGATGCTATGACACATGAAAAAAAAAATCAAATGTATTTCTGAATAAATTATTATCTGTAAAAATAATATAAATCTTAAGGGATATTAAGACTGCAACTAAGTCGAAACGTCTAATTAAAGGCTTTGCATGATAATTAGAAAATGTTTTTAATTAAATGATTTAAAAAACTAGAACAAATACCGATATAAAATTCCTTTGCTAGATAATTTATTTTGGTCTCTCACATTAGCATTCCAGAAAATTATGATTATATAAAGCCCTGTCAAAATGGATTAAAAAAATTAATGGAGTATCCTTCTATGGAGATCTATCTCTATATATGCCAAATAAAATCTAGGGTTCGAGTACACGTCACATAATTTTTGAAGACCTTCAAATTCAAGTTAACAATTATTAATTATATTTTAGTGTATTTATGTATATTAACATTTGTATTTGATAATTGTCTGAGCTAGAGGTTGTGTAAAATGTTCTTTAAAAATGAGATATGATTAATATATTTTCCTTATGATGCTTATTTAACTGGTAGTCTACTCTTCCAGTCTAAATTGCTTGATAGTCCCACCAATAATAAATAACTACCCATAAAGAAATCAATATCAAATCAATCATATTATATATATATATATGCCTTCAATCATTATTAGCAACCACTTGCAGATACCATTTAAACTCTCGAATATGAAAAAAAAAATTAAAAATGACTTCTCCATGAAACACAAACATGTTCATACACATTACATGCTGCTCCTTTACTATATATCCTATGGTCATATTTTTAATTTCTTGTGTAAACTTTTTTGTTCTGAAAGATTTTAACACGATGTCTATTTATAAGCTTTCTATTGTGTTTTATCTTTAACCATATTATTTATGCTACTTACAAAACAGTATAACATAACCTTTTCTCACTAAATTCAGGTTCGAACAATGACCATGTTTTAAAAAATTTAATTACCAATTTAATTCACTTAATTTAAATTATCAGTTTCACTTTTTAAAATTCATCAATAATCTTAAACAGTATTTAAGATATTTATTTTCTCAATGATATACACTTTTAATTAAATTTAATGATGAAATATATCAAATAACTTCAAAAATTGCCATACAATAGTAGAATGCATTAAACTTAAGCCCTTTCATATTAACAAATATGACTTTATATGGTACACATAATCACATACATATGAAAAAGATAAATGATCTCCAATATATGTACTTTAAATCATTATTTCCCACACATATCTATAATCAATGCTCACTTTATATTAAGATAGCAAATCGATACACTTTAATGAACAGGTTCCAATCCTCTCACTATAGCGGAGAGGATTGAAGCCTATCCATTAAAGTATTTAAATTTGCTATCTTAATATAAACTGAGCTCTGGTTATAGATATGTGTGGGAGATGATGATCTAGGCCAACTGATGAGTGCTGGTTCAGTAAGAAATAAGTATACTGGAGATCATTTATCTTTTTCACATGTATGTGGTGATATGTATCAGTTATAATGGATAGAGTAAATGACTAGGGGGAGCTTGAAGGTCTGATTTGAAATCCCTTTTAATTATAAATGACAATTTTATAACAAATACCCATTGGATAATGTAAATGCACAAGACAATCCAGGTCATTTATGCTTGTTTATCCAACATATTTCCAAAATTTTATAAGAACTTTGTTATCACTTTATTTCTCTTACTTGCTTATTTGTATCTTTAGTTATAAAAATCATGTTTATTTCTAAAAAAAATTATATACATACTGTATAATAAATTTAGCCATGAATCTGAAAAATGGAATTAGAAAACGAACATGAACATCCAGAAAAAAATAATTTTCAATTTAGAAAGCAGTCAAATTTATCCCAGATTTAATATTCTGAATAAAAAATGCACAGAGTTGAAAAGAAAATTTCTAGATTAAGCAGTTTATGTTCTAAACCATGGAAGGAAATAGCAGCTAATAGCATCAATGTAATCTTTTTTTATGGTTGAAAAAGTTCAATTGTACTTGTAAATGGTGTGTATAAATTTAAAACGAACAGAAATTAATCTTATATGTAATTTTACACTTACGTTTTTGATTTTATATCTTTGCTATTAATGTTGACTTTGTTCTATAAATTTAAGTTACAAACAGATTATCTCTTAATGCATGCAATTTAACAGATATTCTAAAAGCAATTAAATTCACTGTACTGTATTTTACTGAAATCAACTTATAAATAAAAATATACTGCTATAAATATAATGAATAAAATGAGTGCTGGTTCAGCATGAAATACATATATTGGAGATCATTTATCTTTTCCACGTGTGTCATGTATATCATGTATATCGTTTGTATGAAAATGAGTGAATAGCTGAAGGGAGTTTGAACGATCTGGGTTCAAATCCTCTATAATTATACATATATATTCATTAATATATAGTGGGATTCTATTCCAATGACTGATCCTGGAAAATAATATCAATACTGACTTTATAAATTAGAGAAGACAAATATCATAAAATTAAAATCTTTCTATCTTCTAGTTGAATTGTTAAATGTTTTTGGAAAAATTTAAACTCTGTTTATATCTTTTTAAATATGTTCAACTATTAGTAATAACATAATTAGTCTTAAAATGTTTGTAAAACTAAAAATTCAATAAAATTAAAAATATGCAATTGTTCCAAACAAATCCTATATTTAATAAATGTATTTAAGATCAGCGGGGATCCCAAATTGGTGTATTTGTTTTAATTTTGTAGCTATGCTAAAAGATTTACTGAAAAATACTGCAGAAACAATTGCAAGAAATGAAAATATAATCTTTACAACATGAAATTCAGTATTTTTGTCAATGGTTCAATCATATAGATTATCCATTTCTCCAATCTTGCTTTATTCAACTAACTATTAAGTGACATCAAGCACAGCATTAAAAAAATCCACTAGAATTGCTTGTCAATGAAAAATACCATTAAAATAACAAATACTATCATTTACATAAATATGAAAATTACAACAATAAGAATTAGCATTTATTTTATAACGTCTTGCGTGCGATTATAATAACATTCTCACAGCGTCTGCGCAATTAGCTTAACAGGCTGTCATTCTATCGTAACAATAAGAATTGCATTTACAAAATAATGATCTTGTGTTTAGATTTGTAGAGGTCCCTACTGTCGCATTTTAGGTGCATAGTCTTAAAGTTTTAGCCTTAATATATATTACTTACATAATGAGTATGTGCTTTACAAATTATTAATTATAAATAATCAAGGAAAAGAAATACAAGGATTAATGTAATATTGTCTGCAGAAAAACCTAGCATATTTCCAGAATGGAAAAAAAAAAAAAAAACAAATTCCTATATCCAGTTAAGTGCAAGTCAGCAATATATACATATACTCAATTAAAATAATATATATATATTTGATACTTCATATTTCATTTTGTTAATTAGTCTACATTGTGAGCTGGTCAATCTTCACTATGCAAGCTTAGCCCAATGAATAATTAAATTGATAATAAACTTTAAAGTAAAAAAAGATAAAACAATATATTTAAAAATTAAGATTAAACAGGTTACATTTAATAAATCATAGCTTCCATGTCATCATCATCATCATTATTACTAAAACTATTTTTCATCAATCAAATTTACTTTTTCTGGCTATACATTCAAATATGCATGGTCCTCTATGATTTCATAATCCATGATTAGTGTTTAGTAATAAATGTATAAAGATGAGTTGGGCTATAAGTACTTTTAATAAAGCAAAGCTAGTCAACTTAAAAGTTTGGATAATGTGCTATCTTGAATGAGCTTTACTGTACAATTTTATAAAAATGGTTATTATAAAACTTTGATCAGAGAAGTCAAACTTTTAGGATATTTAATATTATTTAAGTGAGTAATTTTCTTGAATCTATATTCCACATCTGCCATGCTTATTTCTTAAAAGGGAACTATTTGAGGTCTGTGCATGAACAGCAAAATTTATCATAACAAATCCTATATAAAATTTGTTCTATAAAAATGTGGATAGACATAGATTATTAAATTAAAATTAATTTTATTGAACGTAAATACATTCACTTTTAATATACTTTTTAGCTATAACTTTCCAACTCACTCAGATATTTAAATTTTGAAATATTATCAAAATCACACTTTTCTTTATTTTGCTATAATATCCTATATAAATACAATTTATACAAACCACTTTGAACACTTTTTAGTAAAACTCCTTATTTGTGCATGTATACATACACCTTTGTATCGACTGTCCTGCAATCTCTTTCAGATATATAATGAACAAAATAAAATAAAATACATAAACTATATAAATAATACTGTAAAAATGTAAACAATAAAAAACTAAAAACAACATCAAATATATAATAACCTAATAAAACTGAAATAAATAACCAAACCCAAATAAAATAATCCAGTTAATATAAAATAAAATATACAATATAAATAGAAAATAAATATAAATTATACATGTATATTCCTAACTGTACATATATATATATTCAAGAACAATTATTAATCCAAATATATTATTCATTTTTATTATTTTTAATAATCTCCTAATTATTTCTGTTCCTTATAAACTTAAACTTTATGATTATTAACTCCACTTCAATAAAATACTTAATTTTTATTCATATAATTGTCAGTTCAACAATAATTCATTTATAAATATTCTTTTAATTTTTAAATTCATATAACATTTATTATTTCCTTTCTCATTCTTCTGTTAAAAATAATATAATATATTTATCATTATTTTTTTTAAGATCTAAAACCTATAAACATTATAATCTTTGAACTTACCCAATTTACTTTAATCCCTTAAAAAAACTAGCTCCCTCTATTACATATTATTTAAACTAAATATATATAGTCCCTACAACTCTTTATTTCTATACACTTAATACATATTACACTTAATGGTAAGAATTCACCCTCTTTTGTACCTACTGTTCAATTCCATAAGGTTCTCTGCTGAGTGCCTTTTTTTTACTGTCTACATCAATCACTTACTGAATATGATAGAAAAAGAATTATCAGGCATATATTATACCTGGTCTGAAAGCAAACATCTCCTATATTGCCTACATGGATGATGACTTGATTTTTTTAACCTCTAAAAAAACATATCCCAAATTCTTCATTCATACACTAACAAATACAAGCTGGAGTTTAACATGGACAAACCTTCTGCATGGTCAATATATACAGGACAATTTCACACACAACATTTTAAAGGAAAACCAGCTCTTTTGTGGGATTCCCATTCTATTTAAGCAACCTAGAAATGTGTCAACAAATACAAGACAAAATTAAAAATAAAATTTTAAAACATAATTGATTCACTTTCAAAATCTTATCTATCACTGAACTCAAAAATATCCCTGTTTAATCCATTAATTATGACTCGAATCACATACTATTCTCCAATAATACTACACACTAAATCTTTTAATAGTAAAATGAACTCATTATGTAGAAAGTTGCTGTGGGGAAAAAAGATTGTTTCAATTTTACTAAAACGTATTCAAGTTCCTCTAATACAAAATGTTTTGGGACTACATTCAATAAATATTTTTAACATTCAAAAGATATTAAATCTTATTTCTGCATGTGCTCATTTATTTCCATACATGAAAGTGTTCTTCAAGATTACTCCAACAGATAAAGCAACACCAGTCAATGGACATTGGAAAACTTGCTTACACTAATTCTCAATATTCCAAACTTTACTTATTCACCATCTCAAGATAAATTTAAATATTGGGATGTATACCAGATAATTTGCTCTCCCTTAAATGATAAAAGACCAATTCTAAACATTAACAATAGATAACTAACCCAAAAATTCAAATTCTGGTCATTATAACCCAAATATTATGACTTTCTGCTTAAATTAAATCTTGAAGCACTACCAACATTACACTTTTATAGATACAGAAGGCATTACATAAATACAGAAGACATATGTTGGTTATGTCATAGCGAAATTGAAACACAAGAACATTTTCTTTTTACCTTCCCTGCATTTGATAATATTCGCTCATCCATATCATCATTGTACAAACAAAGAAATTGTGACATTCAAACACTTTTACAATTATTTGTTAAAGTACTATTACATTATTTTCACTATGGTGTACAAGATGCTCCTTCATGTACAACAATAATCCAATCCAAGAAGACATCCAAATACATTCTGGAACAAAATGAAAATACTCCGCTTAAGGGATGAAAAAATTGTATCCTAAGAGATGTACATAGCCACTTGGTCCATATTGCAACAACACTCAAAATTATAGATGAAAAAAGACTAATAAAAAACAGAACTAAGAACCTTGTCAGTGCACAAAACTGACTGGATATGTATATAGAAAAATGTAAACTCAAATTTGTAAACCACATGCATATCCTTTGTTTTTGTTGTGCCCCCCCCTCCCCAAATTAAAATTTTCAATTTGTTTATATTAACTTCAATTTATCTACATGTGGTAAAATAGTTATAAATGTAACCCTTTTCTTGTTATATGCAATAAAGTCCTTTTGAAAAATGATGATGATGATATTGATATAGAAGACTGTAACAACAAAATCAAGACTCAAACGCTGGAAAGCAAACTAAACCCAGTACCGCAATAGATATATAAGTTGATGTTTGCAATTGAACAGTAGTAACACAAGACTTTTGAGAACTCAGATTACAGCAAATAACACTCACAAATGTACCATATATATATATGTATTTGCACCCTTAAAGACATTTGCATAAAACATATCAAAAGATAAATTAGTAAATGAATAGACTAACTACCATGCCTACCCCAAAATTCACAATTCTAAAAAACACATTCAATAAACACAACAATGTTTAAATACCTTTCCCTCCTAATTTACTTTTATTTTTGTTCCATCACATATAAACACTTAAACTTGCTCAACATTATTTAGTAACAACAACAACTTGAACTTTATAGTTATGTACCAAATACATAATATTTCTTTCTTAACTAAAGTAAACATTTTACTTAAATTTTCTTTTTTATTGTATTTAATATAGGCAGGAATCGTTTTAAATGATTTACTATTCAAAATTAAGTACTAATTCAGTTTAGCTATATGAAAAAGAGGGAAATATATTTTATTACTGGCAATTTTTATCTCTTTATTTTGTCATTTTAAAAAAAAAGATAATTTTCTGTCATTTTTTAGCAGATAAGTAATTTGATTACTTGGTTAATTATTATTCAGACTTGAATAACAATTTAACATGATCATTTTGGAAGATTGATAATGGCATAAAAGTGACCTCACTAATGCTACGTCGTCTGAAGAGCAAAAGTTCATGCTAAAAATGCACGATATTAATTATACAACACACTATATTATGTTTTGAATATAAAACTAAATTATAATTAATGTCCATATCTAATTTTCATCTACAATCCTTGAAGAATAATCAGTGTTTTCATTCATGACATATCCAAAGTAAAGAAGATTTTCATTGGTAACTACTACAAAAGCAAAGGAATGCCAATTTCATTCAATGTAATACATATTTAAAAACACAATCTGATCATATATATTAACAAAGTGCATCAATAATAAATTTTAAAAGATAAGATATATTCATTCAATCAATTTTGGATTAAAATGCTTATGAACACTATTTTTCCTGCAGCTAAAAATACATTCTATGAACACATATATGTCAAAAAAATAAATAATCACCAATATATGTATTTCATGCTAAACCAGCAATCATCAGTTCGTCCAGATTATCATCTCTACACATATATGCAATAAGTGCTCAGATATAGTCAATCTTCATACTTAAATAGGCAGGTTTCAATCCACTCTACACTCCAACTCTTCAACCGTCCATCCAATTAAAAATCTGATGATGGAATGCTCAAAGGCCACCCTGAGGCTGCAATTCTCATCACACCTATGTTGACTTAAGGTCAATCTGACCCCTCATGTATAGGACGTCATCCATTTAATACATATATTAGGGATGGGCAGACATCTCTACTATATAATAACTGAAACACAGGTTTATTATATACCTGTGTCTCTATATATGTAATATATAGGGTATATGAGCACAGACTTTCGCACCACCCACCACTCTCTATTCTATCTCAAAATAATGATACACTTGAACACATATATAGTGAAAAGATAAATAATCACCAATATACATATTTCATGCTAAACCAGCTATCATCAGTTGGTCCAGATTACCATCTCTACACAAATATGCTATAAGTGCTCAGATATATATTAAGATAGCCAATTTTGATACTTTAATGGACAGGCTTCAATCCACTCAACACTCCAACTCTTCAACCGTTCATCCAATTGAAAATCTGATGATGGAATGCTTAAAGGCATTCCTGAGGCCCTCCTCATTGTAAAATGCAATCATTGTAAGTTATTTTAAGCAGAAAAAAAAGATTTTGTGATAAACAGTAAATTTAAAATATCATTTATTTGCTCAGTTTTAAATCAATGAGCTTGTAATTTGTTTCTAACATATTCAAGATAAAGATAACTTTTATCATAAATATAAAAAATACGGTATCAGTATAAAAAAAAAGATTTAATCAATTAAATTATTAAAATTACAACAATACATTACATTTCTCTATCTAATTTTTATTTCATTTAAATTGCACTTATGTAAAATAAACTCTTAAAATGTTGCTTTAAAAAAAAAAAAATTAGTACTACTGAAAACAAAAAATCAGTTTTTTAGGTAAAATATTACAAAAATAAAAAATTTAATAATAGAAAAAATGTGAACCTTAGGAAATCATTGAAATGACTTATTTTTATACCAAATTTTTGCTTAACAATATATTTTGAGAAACTGAGTTTGGTATGTGGAGTAAAGATGTTTATATAAATATAAAAAGATTTAATATATAACTTTTTAAATTATAATATTGTTAGTTATAAGTCATCTACTATCTTAAATATTATTAAAAACATATTAAAAATAATGTATACTTTTTAAAAATAAAATATAATATAGCCTGAATAAAAAAAAATTATTGTTTTTTTTTTTTTCAATATAATAATTTTCTATAGACGTAATCATAAAGTATGTTTTAATGCATCTGTGCAATAATTTTTTTGCTTTTTTTTCTACATAAATTGGATTATATAAAAATAATATATGGCTGCAGAAAGAGGTTTGCTATTAACTGAAAGGAGACCCTTTGATTCCTCGTGGCCTTAAAGGAACCGAGCAGGGCAAATTCCTAATGTCCACTCCATACGTTCTTGCCATTGCAACTGTTATTACTATGTGATTATTCATATAGTATACGAACATGGATGGGCTGCTCACCAACCAACACGCATTAGCCAGCGTGGTGAGTTTATTGGCTTTTTACCTCTGAGTTTAAGATCAAGAAACACCGTGGTCTTGCTTCTCAGTTGCCTGATAAGGCAGAATGAATGTTTGTATGAATGCTAAATATTTTTCCAATAAATATATACAATTACGACAGACAAAAATAAATCATGACCCTTATTCCCAGGAGACTGTAAAGTCACTAACTAAGGCAGTGGCTGGTGGCCGAAAGCAGAGGGTGCTAAGAATCCCCTGATTGCAAACCCAGGCTGCTATTTGATGATGACTTTTTATTTAGGTACTTACAACTGCAGATCACTTTCAAGTGAAGGAAGATTGCAAGAATTAGAAAAACTGTCTTATATTAAATGAACATTATTGGACTTTGTGAAGTTAGAAGAAAAGGTGAAGAGATAATTGATTTAAAATGTGGACATGGACTCTATTATAAAGGCACAAATATTGGAAATACAAGTGGAATAGGACTCATTATAAATAAAAAGTGGAAGAACAACATTGTGGAGATTGATGGTGTATAGAGTGGCAAGATTAGTTATACAACTTAATAGCAGATACCAAATGCAGATAATTCAGGTTTATGCCCCAACAAGTTCTCATAGTGATGAAGTAATAGAAGATTTTTATGTGGATGTTCAAAAAGCTTTTGATCAGAGTAAACATTTTAAAACTGTTATGACAGACTTTAATGCTAGAATTAAAAAACAAATGAAAGATGAAATTGCTGTACGTAATTTTGGTTATGATAATAGAAATGAGAGAGGACATAAACTTGTGGAGTTTGCCGAAAAATAAAACTATATATTGAAATAAAATAATAGTTTTTACTTCACCTTTGATTAGTAATTAATTGTGATTGCGCTTTACGCAAAAAAGTGAAACTTGTCTAAATCTTACAAAGTTATATGGCTTAGCGCTTTCGGAGACCTTGAGTCTCCATAATCATAGCCTACTTTTAACTGAAGTTTAGTTGTGGTTTATGTAAAATTTTATGCAAATTTTATAATGACCATTTTCTGAAGATTGTAAAGCATGATTCTTTCCGGTTTATTGTATAATTATCATTTGCAAGAAAACATGCCTCTTTGATTTTTCGTTTCACATCATTGTCTCCGAAAGCGCTAAGCCATATAACTTTGTTAAGATTTAGACAATCTTCACTTTTTTGCGTAAAGCGCAATCATTAAAAACTATATATTATGAATTCTTTCTTTGAGAAAAATGTTAGAAGAAAATTGACATGGAAGCATCCAAATGAAGATACAGCAGAACTGGATTATATTTTGACTAACAGAAAATACATATTTCAAGATTGTAATGTTCTTAATAAATTAACACAGGAAGTGATCATCGATTAGTAAGATGTAAGATATATGTTATGCAAAATTAGAGAGACAAAAATTATTAAGAAAAACAATATTTGCAGTTGATATTCCTAATCTTCAGAAACATTCTAATGAATTTAAATTAGAACGTACAAATCGGTTTCAAGTATTAGTAGATTTTGAAGATGATTCAGATTTGAATGAAATTAATATGAAAATAACTGATACCCTTTTAAAAACTGCAACAAAGATAGCTGGTAGAAAAAAACAGCAATTGACCAATAAAATTTCTAGTGAGACTAGAGAGTTTATGAAAAAAAGAAGAAATATGAAGATATACAAAAATGATGCATTAGAAAGGATTGAATATCTTAAATTTTGTAAATTGGTATGGAAAAGAGTTGAAAATGATATAGTATAACTGTGAACTAGCAAGAAAAGTTGTAGAAGAGAATAAATGTCTCAAGAGTGTAAAACAACATTTTGGTATTGGTAGGAAATTTATATCTGTGATAAAAAAGGATGGAATTTTTACTAAAAAGAGAGTTGACATGGATGAAATGGGTAGAAGACTTTTATCAAGAATTATAAAATAATAAAGAACAAGTACCTTCTATATGTATTACATCTTTCGAATCACCCAGAATTTTAAATGAAGAAGTGAGACATGTAATTAAATATATGAAGAAAGGAAAAGCTCCAGGTAATGATGGAATTATAATAGATATATTAAAAGAAACAGGTGAAGAAATAGAAATTTTTTTAGCAAAGTCATATACCAAATGTCTAAATGATAAAGATATACCAGATGATTGGAAGAATGAAGTATTAATATTAATATTTAAAAAGGTGATAAAGAGGATTTTAGAAATTACAGACCTATCCACCTTTTATTAGTTTTATACAAAATTTTTACCAAGATAATTACAACTCATCTACAGAGAACATTGGATTTCCACCCCAAGAGAACAAGCTGGATTTAAAAGTGGTTTTAGTACAGTAGATCATATCCGGGTATTGAGAGAAGTTATAGAAAGGACAAATGAATATGAGTTGCCATTATGCTTTGGATTTGTAGATTATGAAAAGGCATTTGATTCTATAAACATTTCTTCAGTGATTAAAGCATTGGATCATCAAGGTATAAATCCAGGATACTGTCATATTTTAAAGAATATTTATAAAAATGCAACAGCAACAATTAGATTACATAATGATACTGGGAAAGTCAACATTGAGAAGGGTGTAAGACAGGATGACTCCATATCTCCAAAACTTTTTACAGCAGTGCTGCAAGAAATCTTTTGTGGATTAAAATGGGAAGCTAAAAGAGTGAAAGTAAATGGAGATTATTTAAGTCATTTAGGTTTTGCAGATGATGTAGTTGTTTTTGCAAATAATGCTTTAGACCATCAAGAATTATTGCAGGAGTTATCAGATGAAAGTAGGAAAGTAGGACTAAAGATAAATGTTAAAAAGACTTAAGTAATGTTCAATGGATTTTCTCAAAATGTGAAAATAAAGATTGATTATAATGAGTTAGAAGAAGTTAACAGTTACAAATACCTTGGTCAGATTATTAATGTGAGAAATTATTGTATATATTTGTGTGAATATGCTTTAAATTACTTACAATTCTGAAATCCAATGAATCTTTAATTGATATAACAGTTAAAAAAAGTGGAGAAAAGCTGATCCCATAATCTGGAAATAACATATTTTGATATGATATACAAAACTCATTTTTAAAAATGGCAATCACTGGGGTAGTCAAAAAAATAAAACTCTATGTAGAAGTTTGTGGAGAGATGTTGGAGAAGCTATGCTGTGTCATAAAATTTAAAACAACCAATGACGTTCAAGTAAGGGAGTCAAGGAACATAAAACGGTGGACCCATATTTATAATAAGCTAAAATTATAATCAATCTATAAGACATTGTATTCTATTTAAAGTTTACTAATGAACTGCCTATAAATGAATATATATTTTAAATTACATTACTAGCTTCATTGTTATAATTGTTTGTTTTTAATCTTGCAGTCAATGGCTTAATGAATGATGTGACTAAAAAACGATCGAACATCATATATAATAAATACAATTAAACACCTGAGGGTCACAACAACCTGACATGTTAGAAGGAGCATAAGGAACAAACTGGATTTCTTTTTTTAAATTGTAACTGTTTATTATAATTAAGGTAGGTCAACTATTTGATTTATTAATAATATTTTAAAGAAAAACATTAATTACTACTGCTTTATTCCAAAAGGGAACTTAACAATAATAACAATTTTATTTGTTTATTCCGCATTTGTAGAAAGAAAAACTATAGATTTATATTAATTCTAGTTAGAAATAGTTTTGGTCTATGACCTTCTTTTTAAAAAAAAGGTGTTTCTAACTTTTAAAAAAAGACTAATCATTATTTCCAAAACTATCCCCACAAGCCCAAACACAAAAAATACATTATTATAATTTTTTACCATGTTATTGCAGTTAATATCTGTTTAGTCAATCTTGACAAGGTAATAAATAATTTTTGAATTCCCATCTCACAGAGAATGAATATTTCAAATCATTACGATAATTTAGAATGCGTGTGTGTGTATTTGATTTTCATTTTGTAAAAACATTATTCCAATAAAAATAACACTAAATTGAAGATACCATTTTTAATAAACAATTTTTCAATCAATTATGTTTAACAGATATATCATATCACAATAAATAATATATATTTCAAGATATAAATTTTCAAAAAAAAACACAAAATAGTAAAAAATAAATCTCATCCTACTGACTGCTGAATTCATAATCTCAACACAAAAGTTATTAATTCAGAGAATTTGATATTTTATAAGATAGAGAATAAACTAAATGCTACTCATGAATAACAATAATATAATCTTATAAATATATATATGTGTGACATGTTATAAATCAGAGCTTTTATTTAAAAAAGGAAAACTTTGCTTAGTGCAATTGAAACTAAGAAGATTTACTCTAAGAAGCTCACTTTACTTAATTTTATTAGCAGTGAATTGTTCAAATGCTTTATTCAGATGTTTTTGTTGTTGTTGTTGTTGTTTTCATTCAACAATACTAAATTGGAGATTCTCTATTATACCTGTAAAATGCTATTCATATTGGAATTCTAGACTTTACTAATCATCTTTAATTGTAACTTTGGAACATTTACAACACTTGATCAGTTCATGGATTAATGCAACAGTATACTATGAAGAAATTAAAATCTGACATTTTGATCTAATGGATATATAGCACATAATAAAAACATGTAATTACTAAGATATATACTAAAGATCTTGATTCAAAAAGAAATAATCAGCAACCATTTTCTAGAACTGAGCAGTGATCTGTATATAGAACACTGAGTCCTAGCCCTCCATGTCCAGGATCTGGGGGGCTGTACTGGCATCATTACCGACAATCTTTTCTCTGGGTAGTGGAGATGGCCAAGGCCATGGCGGTTTGAAGTCTTATAGTGCAATATGGAAATCAACAATGACCTTGAATTGAGACCGCGAGCGGGTTCAGGCATCTTCATCCCCTCACGGGGGTCAGGGGCTGGGTGGTCCCTGGGGCCTAACACCCAGGGTTTTGGGAGGGGCCACCGGGATGTGGGTGAAGGGATCAGTGCTGGCACTGGTTTTTCTCTCCCCCCTGGGGAACAGGGTGATAGTGTCCAGGGCAGTTTTAATCTGTTACCTTAGATGTATCAACATACACTTAGTAAAATCGTAAGTTAAACCTTGAACACACGATGTAAGCATGAAAATTCAAAGATTTAAACCAAGACAATAAAGTTCTTGAAAAAACTAATTAATTTCATAAATTTTACTTTTAAAGAAATTTTAAAATGCAAGATGAACAAGTTATTCTGAAATTTTCAAAACAGAATTGCTAAATTATTCCCAATATGTGATAAGTATTACCCTGTATGGTTTAGTAAAATGGTACAGGAATGAATTTTGGAAATTGAAATCCATGAATCATGGCTCTGCTCCATTATTTCTGGTGTTCAAACTTATAGACTCTCAACCAATAAGCCATTCAATTATATATATTCAAATATTGAATCTAAAATACAAAAGCATCCATGATGATCTATACATATAATATTCTATTTATTCCATGCAGATGATTTACATAAATAAAATTATCTAGTATTAAATAGACTGACACAATATTGAATTAGAAATATACCTTTATAACTACACTTAATATATATATATTGAGAAAGTTGTGTCTCATGGCATACAACATAGTACTGTGTGTACATATATATATATATATAACATTGAAAGGAAAAGTAGAACAGACAAAACATTTTGTAGATATTTTCTATACATCCTGGAATAACTGTTAATGATTAAATAATTTTGAATTTAAAAAAAGTATTATAAATTAAACATTTAAAAAGGTCTAATTAATATTTTGTTAATTCTGATTTTGAAATTAAAACAAATATGTTTTTATGTTACAATAGATATACTGATAATTATAAAATTCCATCGTCTATTTTGATTAGATTAATTTTTTTTTAAATTAAAGCTTGTATAACACATTTTGAACCTACAAGGTTGTTTTTGAAAGGATTAAGGTACATTGAAAAGTTATTAACCTTTTCCAACCAAGATAAAGAAAAGTTTTTATTACTGTTTTTCCCCCACCCTGGCTATAAAAAGATTGAAAAACCCAGCTATAAAAAAGTTGAAAAAAAGGATTAGAGTTTTTAAAGTTTTACAGTAGTATGCAGAGAACAATATAGCAGCTTTTGTTAATATCACAATGATAGACTTTGGATTCACATGGAAATAAAGGGTATTCCATAGCCCATAAGGTGTATGGCTGGCTTCCTTAAAGTCAAATCAAATAATAGACTAAATTGGTTCTGAATTTTAAAAAAAAAATCAAGAAAAAAAATTGTTTTAGAATTATATTAAAATAAATTAGATGCAAATTTTATAAATAAAAAAAAAAAAAGGAAATTACGCATTTGACTTCCAGAGACCTTGTGGTCGATGTCTTAAACAGTCCTGCCATATAACATTATCATAAATTTCATCTTAGAAAACTACAAAATGCTTTTCATATTTCAGTTATCATCTTCTAAATTGGCAGCTTTTCAAGTAACAAAAAAATGAAATGTTTTCTCATAAAGTTTAAATTCTTCTAGTACAGATACAGCATGTTATAACTCAAAAACTATTTTCAAAAACTTTTAGGTCAGCCATCATAGCAATGCAAAAACATCCCCAAAGATTACAATTTCCATAACATACTTAATGAAAAAATTTAATAGTTAAAGAATTCAGCCAAAACATGTGGCAAAAAGCTTTTGTAATTAACTATTTTTTAAAACAATATTCACACAAATTATTTTTAATTTATTCAATTAATAAATATTTAATTAATTTTTCTTTAATTAATCCTTTTTAATTAAAACAAGTACAGAAATTCTCTAGTAGAATTGCAAAGTAAAGTCTTCTTATAATATATTCACTAAAAAAAAAAATTATTCATTACATATTTAAATTTTTTTTAATGATATAATAAAGTTCACCAAAAAGAAATTTAAAAATGCATGTATTACATTAATTAAAGTAGGATTTACTTATTTAATTTTTATTTACAGTATTGCTTTGAATATAAGATGCTTTTTTTTTCAAATTTTGAACTTGTAAAAGGGTACTCTAATATTTTTAACACCTTATTTCTCACGACCATTGATATCCCTGTGTAAAATAGCATATTAAATATTTTTTAGTCAAAAGTCAAAAAATTTAACATTAAATGCCAATATTTTGGGGGTTAATTTCATAAACAGCTTTAACTCTCTCTCTCTCAAACCACTATAACATTATTTTTCCAATTTTACTATTAGTTTATCAAGAAAACTATACTGAATAGGCTTTAGAATTTTTTTACAAATAATAAATCAATACAACAATGAGATAAGAATCTGAATTTGCTCCGATTGGTTGTTTCTTGTTCTCTACACAAAAGAACACCTGTTAACAATTTTGACAATATTGATATCTTCATTTTAATTTAAGTGAAAATATTATGTTTTAGAATTTTTTTACACATTTATAATTTTTTCCAGAAAATACTTGTGAAAATATTAATTACTTTTCGAAGAATGATTCAGATTTTAATAGAACAATTTATTTTTACATGAAAACAAATTGATAAAGAAATCAATGACATATGGTCGCAATTTATAATTGGATGACAAAAATATATTTTATGTTGACCGCTATAGATTATTTTTGCTATTTATAAAGGCAAATTATTTTTAAAAAACTTTCATTTACTTTAACAATCTGACAAATTATTAATTTGCATTTTAAAAAGGGGTTTTAATAAAAAGATTTACCGGTAACATTAAATGCTAATACTGTATCTTAAAATCTTTTTTTTTCTTTGATAAAAAAAAAATATTACGATAATTACACTAAAAAAAGAGCTTTGTAATGTGTATAAGTATACTTTTGAGTGGGTTTCACAGTCTTGGAAAGATAAACTTGAAGAAATTATCAAAAAAATCTTTCTTAAAATGTTGCATTGCTAACAATTTAAATGGTCTGAAGACGATGTACTCTGTGAAGATGAGAATTCAAGTTCTGAAAGTGAAGATGTAGAAAGTGAAAGTATGTCTGAAGAAGATTTGCTATAAATTAGGTAATCTTATTATAATTATATTAGTTCCTATTTAAATAAATAAAAACGTTCAATAAAATCATTTCTATAATATTTTTCCCAATTTTCCAAGCTTAAAATTCTACAATGTTTTAGATTTGAAGGTGGCTTATATTTGAAATAATGTGGTAATATTTTATAGTAGAAAATGTAACTGTTCCTATCACAAATGTAAAGATTCTCATCAAAAAAAATTAAAGTTTATCACTAGTAATTAAAAAAAAAAAGATCACCTAATAAAATGAATTAAAAAAAAAACATTAATTTTTTTTCGTTTTTAGAAAAACTTTCACAGCATAAAAAAATTAATTATGCATTACATAAAGTAAGCAAAAATGAAATGCTGCATTATAATAACTATTTTTTTAATTGCTTTATTTTGATGAAGCAGATTTGAATGGAGTGGCAATCATTACTTCCAATATAACTACTGTATCCTACAACAGGTTAAAATTTTTAAATAAAAGAAAACAAATAGCCATTCATAACTGCTTATTTTTATAATGATATTCTTTGATTTACAGTAATTTAGAAACTAATTGTTCAAATTATTTATAATTATGTGTTTGAGGATTTTGTTCAAGTTCATAGAATTTGTAAATCCAAAAAGGGTTAAGCAATAAGGATTTCAAAATAATGGTATTAAATGTGTAATTGTTATATACTATATAAAATCTGCCTCATTTTTATTTTCCCTAAATCCACAAAAAAAAAAAAAACCATAAGCATGCTCAATAACTGATAAATTTCCAAATGAAAAAAATTAAAGAAAAAATGCCTAAGTTTCATCTATCCATAATTCTTTTACAATTACAAACATTTCTTATAAAAATCCAAAATTCTCAATATTACCTCCTTTTAAAATTTATAGTTACATTTATTTTGAAGATCATACAACCACCAAAACAACATCCCACACTATTTATATATATATTTCCTTCATTCCATTCTCCCACTAATAATAATTGGCCTAAATATATTTTTTTAAAAAACTTCCTTAATTTTGGCTTTTTTGATCTTTCATAAGTATATTAAACATTATCTTAATGTTTTTAAATGTATATATCTATAATATACACACAAAAAATTACTGAGATTCACTCAAAACTCAAAAGTTATGCATGTATTCAATAGATATATAAATATAGTAACGGAGACTTTAAATATGAAATAATTTTTAATAATATTATATATATAAAAACAAAAAAAGTACAAAATACTGAATTACATATTTTATGCAGATACATTTTGAAATACAAAAAATCTATATGGATTAATCTATAAATTATCACATTCATATATTTGTTTATTATATGGATATACAGTTAGATGTGAATACATAAATATACTAATTTAAGCAAAAACAATTTAACTATATTATTTGTGATTGCTTTGTAATAAATTTAAAATGATGGAGAACAATAATAAATCATTAATCAGAGCAGAATTTGATAGATCAGGCAGATTACTCAAACAGCATTTGTTATGTAGTTTTACTATTTATCATCAATTGCAAGATTTACGAAATGATTTTATATCTGCTACTTTCTAATTTCATAATTCAAATTCAAAATTTTAGGTTCCATCAATTGATTGAGCTCTAAATATTGTTTAGGAATCTTCAGAAAATGAACTAGTTTGTCAATCTAGTATTTTCATGCTGATAAACCATAACAAACTGGAAAATGTAAGTATTAATATTATTTAATCACATCTATATAAAGAGCTCCCCATTTTCCAGATAATCATATTTCATGAAAATAAACATTGATAATAAAATAATTCTAAAATTCTACAAAAAAAAAGTTTCTCCCCAGAAATTTATTAAACATTATAAAAAAAAATGTATTTCATAATATATTTAGTGACTTTAAAATAGTCATTATCTATTTATGTGAGAACAATTTTCTTTTAATTTTCTATCACCTAATATACAATATTGTAATAAGAAGTAGTGGTAGGAACTATATAAGACTCTTTTTTTAGTTATAGCCGTAAATTATTTGTTAGATTAAAAGTTAAGATATTTTATTTTTGTGATAAATGACATATTAAATTTCATTCAACCTTCAATGAAAACAATAAAAAAAAACACATTAATCATCAATTAAGGCAGTGTAGAAATTTTAAAACAAACAAAATCATTTATTATCACTTTCCAATAGTTTTTAATACAGATAATTACTATTATTCTGGTCTTTTTGTAATTCAAAACCTTCTACTTTACAAGTTAACATGGTATGGCCAAAATATATACAAAGGCTACAATTCTCAGTGCATAAACCAATGAAATGGTTGAATAGAAAAAAAAATCAGGTCAAAAATTTGTTTATCTATATGCCATACAAATCTCTATAATAAATATTAATTCTTAACTGTGTATAACATATAAAATCAAAATATTTGCAAAAGTTCAATTTCAAATTAAAAAACAAGAGAAGAAATATAGAGACCATTTTTGTTAATGTCAGGACACTACATAAACAAAGATAAACATAGTTAAAAAATATAATATCCATAACATATTTTTATTAAAAGAAGTTTACTCTATCAGTGAACTGTATAAATATGCACTGGTTTACAATTCTCTATGGCAGCCAAAATCAGGAGATTTGTAACTTTTAAAAAAAAAAAAAAGGTCAAATATAGTGATAGTTTTATCATCCACACAAAGTTATAACAGAATGTGGCCATACAATATCATTTTCATAACGTTTTTTCATAATTACATTTATCTGGAAAATATATTAAAATGTATTATTAGACAGCTGAAATCAAAAAATTTGCAATTTTATACCTTCAAAAAAAAAAACCAGTTAAAAAAAAATAGTCACAATTTTAAATACAACGTTAATGTTATTCTACTTCAACACCCCAAAATAAATGAGTTTTAATACTTGAATTGCTAAGTCATATCAGTTTATTCATTGTTTATCCTCAACTTTGTACAAAATACGGAGGAGAAACGCTTGCAATTGTATACTAAATGTTTAGCTTCAAAATGTAAATGTGAACAAATTTCTGTGAAAAAAAATCACTTTTAGGTTAGCACAGTTTCTAAAACAGCATAGCAATAAGACATAAGTTTTATTATGAACTTTCTGCAAAATATAAATGCAAAACTTCTTCACAATCAAGTAAATTTAAGTAGATAATGGCTTGTATGTTTATTTTTTCAATTAATTATTTTTTTAAAAATTAAACAACAAATGTAGGAATGCTTTATAAACATTTTTTTTACTAATCACTTTTACAAAATATTTTTAATAATCTAACAAATTTCTGCTATTTACAAATGCAAAATTTTTTCATATTCAGGAAAATACAAATAATGAATACAAAAAGCTATTTTTTTTATATTAAATTAATTTTTATAGAATATTTGCTAATAAATTACATGTTATTTTTAAATATTTTCTATTTTATTGTTATAATTATAAGTATTATTTGAGTGAATTCCTTTATTTCTGTAAATTTTTCAAATCAGTAATCTTTGGATAACAGGGTATAATCTATATTAATTAAATATGCTCAATTATATATAATAATAAAAACTTAATTTTACAAATTTAAGATTTTTTTGTTTGTTTAATAAAAGAATGACTTGGAAATATTTCCTTTCTCTCAGTTAGAAAATGATAAAAAATACATATATATTGCTTATCCAATTGCATCAAATCTTAATAAGTATGAAATTTTAATCTTTATTTTCTAACAAAATCTTTATTTATTTCCAATGCTTTTTTTCCTAAAAATATAAATATATTTTCAATTTAAGTTTACCTCCCAGTTGCACTTTCTTATAAATAGTTAATTAACAGGTATTTTTTATCTCTATTTTTACAATTTTATTATAAAAATATTTTTTAAAAAAATGTTGAAAATAAATTTAAGATATATATTATAATAATTAATTGTACAACTGAATTTTCAGATTTGATGGCAATTATGAAATAATCCATTCAAAAGTTATAAGTCAACAGTTTTTCAATGCTGCAAAACCAATAAATACAAATGAATAGCAATAATATTGAGTAAACCAGTGGATATAAAGCATCAAATTATAAATTTTAATATTGATAGACCTACATTCTTTAATCTTACATCTCCAATCATTCTTTTCCATATAAATAATTTTGTTCACAAAAATTACCACAAACCTTCTTATATTCATAAATATATATATATCACTTTGAAGATCGCTATTAGTGAGATATAGACTTTTGAATAGAGGGCGTTACTGGATATTTGTAATTTTTTTTTTTTTTAAGTGTCATAGCATCGGCCGGGACGCGAACCCGCAACCCGGATATTTGTAATTGGAACAGAATATGGGAAAAATTAGGTAAAATTAAGTAGCTAACAAGTTTTTCTTGGTATAATTGCTGAGAGATTTTTAAGAAGAAGTTATAGTACATCACATCACATGTAATGGTTTAGATATTTGTATGATTATTTCAGTTAGTGTTAACAGTAGTTTCTTTTCATATATATATGTTTCATCATGTTTTGCCCTATATTATACATTTGCAATTGTTATGATAATAAATATTAGATTATCACTAGTTTTGTTAAAATATATATATATGAGCAATTTCTGTGTGGTATAGTATACTATAGGCAGTTGAAAATTATTCTGTTTCATTAATTTATCACGTGGTCAATGTGCGTTTAAATAAATTTATAATTACAACTTTAAATTATCATAATAGATTTCTCACTATAAAATCTTTCCATTGACTCGTAAATCGAAAGATTTCACGAGTATTAATGTGTAATAAGAAACGTGGACTTAATTAGTGAAGTATTGAATAGCTTCACACTCTCAGATCGAACCGCTTCAGCTTCACCTATTTAAATAGAAAGTAGATTGAAGTAAAGAAGGGTTCCCCTCTTTTCTTCCAATGAGTAAGCTTGTGGTTTTAAGAACTGTAGAGGTCCCTACTATCGCATTTTATACACATGTGCTTGAGGCTACAGCCTTAATGAATATTATTCAGGTTTTGTGTAAATTTAGGACTCAGATTATAGCTTGTAAGAAGAAGACAAAACATGCTATCCAACTTTACAATATGAGGAATCTGAACCCAAGGTTCTTGTTTATTATTAATCACTTTCTGAGTAAACAAATTGAACAAGTTCCAGATTATATATTTTAATATTAAGTTAATATATCTGTTTTATATTTCCATAAATTTGCACTATGAAACAAATAAGATTTAAATCCAGCCATTTTATAACATGGTATATTAAAATGCAGATACACACAATTTCTAATATATATATACACCTGGGTCTCGTTTTATGTGGTATATAGGTTCCTCAGAAAATGCGCACAAAAATAGACTTAACTTGTCTTGAAAAATGGGGAATATGTACTGTAATTTTGCAAAAATCGCATAAAAGCAAAGCAACAACGTAAAATTACCTTAAAATTCGCATAAAAAAAAAAAATATGACTAATAAAAAATTTCAAATTTGAAAAAAATTGATATAAGACAAATTTTTTTTATTAATTACATTATTTAACTTTATTCAAAACAATATATTTTTATGCGTAATTTACATTTTTTTCATACATGTACGGTATTTTAATTATTATCGGTATTTGAGACATCAGATTCATCATGATGTGATGTTATGTAAGATGCTGTAGCTTCTCCTTAAACAAAGTCAAGAGGAAATACAACTAAAACGTTTTTCAATTGCTGTTGATCCTTCTCATTTCGCTAAGCGATCTAAAATTGAAATTTTTGTTTACAAAGAAATTCTTTTTCTTGGGTGTTTTTTTCTCTCCATTAAAGTAAACTAAAAGTTTAAACTAAAAATAAGAACTTAAACTTACGATAATAAAAAGACACTGACTCACCACTGTTGGACAAAATCTAATTAAAACTAACAATTAAAAATTAAATTCTTATTTTTGACTTTAATTTTTTAATTTTCAATTCCGTTTAAAAATCAAATTTCATCATTTAACATCACCTTAATTTCAGATCACATTACGTAATTTTTAAATTGTTAATTACATTTAAAAATCAGATTTTAATTGTCAAATTTAATTGTGCCCACCGTTGTTAACTCACCTTTTAAAAATAAACTTGTGGACACTAAATAATTAATTGATTACGTACTCTTTTTATAAAAAACAAAAATAGAACATGATTTAAAATACAAAAACAACAACATACATAGTATTTTTCATCTATAACATTTGAACAGATTTACATTATAGTCTTGCAAAATTTAATGTGTGTATATAAAATGGGGAAATTCTGATTTTAAGTTAATTATGAACTTCTTTATTGCATAAACTCTATTACAGTACTATTATAACGCGCTGAAAATATTGAAATTATTAGATGGAAGTCGAACTCCGATAATGCGCTATTACTTTAAATATGATGTGAGTGCATGAAATTTATAATATTTAAAATAATTTAAAGTAATAGTGCATTATCAGAGCTCAACTTCTGATCTAATAATTTTTATCGCATAAAAGAAAACCACATACAAAGATATTAAGAAGAAACATGAATCGCATAACTTCAAAATCGCATTAAATAAATCCGCTTAAAACAAGACCCGGGTGTATATATATATGAATTCATAATATTATTTCTGGAAACTTCTGTGTAACAAAAATGTAATAACTGAATAGCTGAAGTTTCAGTACAATAACAAGTACATTTGTACTGAACATCAGCTATTTACCTATTATATTTTTATTAGACAGAAGTTATCCAGAAATAATACTATGAATTCACCATTCATTTGTGAGAATATTAGAATTAATATATATATATATATATATATGTTTCCAATCATTTAATAATTAATTCTCTCAGCTAGTCTATTAAGTAGTAAATCCAAATATTTTAATACTAGATTATGACTTTCCTTCTCAATGGACCATATAATATTATAAAAATGATTTACTTCACTAAACATCATTGACGTATCTAATAATTATGATGTTATGTGAATTTGAAAAGAGAATAACAACTTGCTTTTCAAGTATTGCTACTGCCAAATTATAGACGATAGGACTAACTGTCTTATATGCCAATTAGTGATCATAGAATATAGATCCTGTTTATATGTTACAATAACGTGATCATTTATGCATTTTAGACAATCACTGATGAAAAATATATTTTTAAAATCTATATTATGCTCTAATATTAATTGGTGAATATTATATTTATAGATCAGATCATAAAGTTCATGTATATCAAACAAAGCCATTGTGAAGTCATTACACCTTTACCCCACTTAGCGATGGCAATTGGTCCTCCAAAACTCATCGTTAAGCAAGAATATTGTATACAAAATAGGTAATTATAATGGGGGTCTATGGGAAAAAAATTGGTCGGTTCCAGTCGACGTAAAATATCCACATTGGTTTCCAAGCTCAAAGATTTTCTTGATTTTTTCATGACAATGATGACTAAATACAGTACCTAAAAAGAAAAGTTTTATATCACTAGGAAAAAAAATGCATATTTTCACTTTAAAAAGTACAGAACAGCAAAAAGAGAAAGTGAAACTAAATTTGAATTTAAAAGTTTTTATATTCTTCCACAGAAGTTTTTCATCATAATGGGAAAAAAAAATCCATACTGAAATGCTTTTTTTTTAAATTTGTATTACAGTATATATTACTACTATACATTTATGCTTATTACTTATGTGAAATTATTCAAATTAAAAAACAATGTTTAATTATTAATTATTTAATTGAACATAAAGACTTATTACTGTACTCCACAGTAACAAAATGCTTAATGCTTATTGTAAAGCAGTCAACTTTAGAAGAAAAAAAAATCAACTTATTTTAAAAGTAAAAAATCTAACTTCTAATTTTCTAAAACATACTGCTAGGTTTATTCTTCTTACTGTATATTTTTAGTAATGTAATAGCCCCCCCCCCCCATTCGAGTAGAAAGATTATTAATTAAATGCAATCTGTTTTTCTTTTTAAACTTTTCTAATTCGATATTTGCGTTTTAAAATGTTTTTCTTTTGATTTGAAACATCTTGAGTGTAAACAACATGTTTATTAACGAAGTTACAAAATCAATAACTATTTTTACATAATTATCCAGGTGTTCTAAAAATAATATATCGTACTTAAGAAACACACCCACGCAGTTTAATATTCATATTTAGTGTTTTCCTGAAAGTTTGTGATGATGGTATTTTAGTTGTACTGTACTGTATTTATATATTGGAGTATTTCATCATCTAATATAAGTGTTGAATGTCTTTAGAAAAATTAAACTTTATTTAAATAATTAACAAATTAAAAATCCTTCTCCTTTTTCTTTTCAAAAACTTTATTTTCTTATCTCAATACTGAACATATATATATATACTGTATAGACAGTATTTATATAATACAAAACTCCAACGTTTCAACTGTTTATCTTCATACAGTCATTTTCAAAAATATCTCTCTCCCACTGCTATATTTTATTACTCTTTCTTTTATTAATTACAAATCAACATTGAAACGTTGGAGTTTTGTATTATATAAATATATATACTGTATATGTTCAGTATTGAGATAAGAAAATAAAGTTTTTGAAAAGAAAAAAGAGAAGGATTTTTAATTTGTTGATATTATTGTAGAACATATATACGTATTTTAAAAGAAAAAGTGGATGAACATTTGCTGTGTTATTATATATGATGTATACAGTATTATAGATTCAGTAATTATAGATATTTTAAGTGTTTTATGAATAAAATATTGTATGTGTATACAATTACAGCAAAGTCATTACCTGTATACATATTACAATAATATACTTTTGCTTTGGGGTAAAATGAATTTAATATAGCTATCTCTGATGTCATCAGTGATGCAAAATTCAAGATGGCTGCCAAATTTTTTTTTTTTATTTTTTCCCGATCGTTTAAGTGAAAAATCGATTGTAAATCGTAGTGGGTACAAATTGATGATGATCGCTATTGTGAAATATCGCGAAATAGTCAATCACTAAGCGGGGTAAAGGTGTACTTTATTAATTATGTTAGCAAATTTAAATGCGGAATGAATTGTTACATTTCCACAACCCATATGAGCTTGAAAAGCCTAGCAATAAAATTAGCAATCTGAACCTTATGCAAATCTTTTTAAGTCAATTATTAGTTTTAACAGGTGATCCATCTTACGTAATTTAATGTTAGATAATGTTAGAAAATACATATGGGATAATTGCAGCTGAGAAAAATTTTTCCTTTTTCCTTCTTAAGATTGTATTAATTAACTTTTATATATTTAAAATATATCTTTTCATTAAAAGTCCCCCTGTCTAATAAAATGAAATAAAATAAAAACATACCTTCTTTGAGATAAACAACGTTATTAACTTGGGAGGTTTGTGAAATTTTCATTTATTATATTTATTTTGAAATTACATCTAGCTTAAAAGTATATGTAATTGTATTTAAATATATTTATTTTAATGACTATCCAAGTTAGAAACAATATCTTTATTTTGATCATCCTCTAACATGTGTTCAAATTCTTTCAACAAATTCTATTCATAGAAATGTTCAATCATTCTAAAGAAACAAAAGCCTAATGCGACACAGTTAACGTCTTGCTAGATAAGGTTGAAAATATTATCTTTAACTTTTTAACAGTAATTTGTGGTCTTCCGAAAATATGAGTTTTCTTTTATACACCTATATCCCCCATTTAGCGCTTGGCATTTATGCAAGAATTCACAATAGCGATCATCATCAATTTGTATTTGCTATTTTGATTTTACAATCGATTATTCACTATAATGAACATAAAAAAATTTCAAAAAAAATTGTTGGCAACCATTTTGTAAGACTAATGATATTGTAGGGTAGTTATTACTATCTCATCCAAAAGCAAAATAGTGACTTTCATGCTGAAATCGTAAAGTACAGAGTTTTATTCATAATGCGTAATACAGTGCACAATATTAGTACTGTATACAATATATTGATTACAAACTAATATGGTTAATGAATGTACAGTATTGCTAAGATTTTCATTGTTAATGATCACAAAGCACACAACCCCAGTGTTTCATTCAGTATAATAAATAATCAAATTCATATTTTAATGACATACAATAACTAAATACATTAATACGTATTAAATTTTAAAATATGTACATTTGTTTAAAACCTGTGCACTGTATTTACTCAATTTTATGGGTTAAAATTTTTTACTAACAGTACTTTGTTTTCAGCAAAATTTATGATCATCATCATATTGTAATTTAGATATCATAATTGTTATTTTGGTAGTCGTCGAATAGCCACCATATCCCACTTGACGGTGCTGTTGCTAAAAAAAAAAACGATTCAATACAACATTCCCTGGTGCGCGTTTCAATCTAACATATTGTAGCATAAAAAAAAAAAGTAGCGATTCATTCTTCTAACATATTCTAGCATAATTCTATATAACCTTTTTTTTTTTAATTAAAATAAAAATAAACTTTTTTTTAAAAAATATGTTTTTCCATTTTAGGATTCAATATAACATTTCCTACCGCATGCACGATTCAATCTAACATTTTCTAGCCGATTTTTTTTCTTAAGGGACCGCGATTGAATACAACTTTTTTTTTTTTTTGTTTTAATAAAAGTAAACCTTTTTTAAAAAAAATCTGATTTTACTTTTATTTGTTTTAAGTAAAAATAATTTTTTTTAAAAAAAAAATGTGTTTTTAATTTAATATTTTTTAACCAAAAAATAACCTTTTTATGGAAATCTGATTTTAATTTTACTTGTTTGTATTAAAAGTAATATATATTTTTTTGTTTTTAAAAAAAAAAAAAATGTGTGTAATTTGACCCCCCCCCCCATTTTTGAACTATATCGATCAATTTTTTAATTAACTAGAAACCCGAAAATGATTTTACATTTGTTCTAACTTAGCCGAAATATTTATTTAGTGAACAAATGAAAACCATTTCACTCCTCAATATTTCAAGAAATAACAGTAACAAATTTTTTGAACTGAAAAATTTTTTAATAAACAAACACAAAATATAACTATTGCATACAATTACAATAATCACATTCAAAAGATATTAATTTAACAACAACTGGAACATTCTCCTGATGAAAATGTTGATTTCACTGGTGGACATTTTCTAAATCTCGACTCTAAAATCTCGCGAGTAACATTACTTCGCTGGAGAGCTGGTTAAAAACACCTTTCCCCAAATTTTGACAATTGATCATGTCTCTAGTGATTATTGTTTGCAATGTTAAAATTTAAAATAACAAATACCACATACATTGAAACGAATTAAAAAAATTTAAAATAAATATTTGCAGAATTACTGACACTACAATTCTAGAATCCCAAAAGAAAACAAATACTGGAAATGTAAATTGCGAAAGTTTCGTAGCAACTGCTAAGCATATTGAAGGTGTCAAAGAGTGACTTTTTTTGCGGAAGATAATGCGATTTTGAAGTTATGTGATTCATGTCTTAGTATCTTTGTGTGCGGTTTTCTTTTATGGGATAAAAATTATTAGATCAGAAGTCGAGTTCCGATAATGTGCTATTACTTTAAATATTATAAATTCCATGCACTCACGTCATATTTAAAGTAATAGCGCATTATCATAGTTCGACTTCTATCTAATAATTTCAATATTTTCATCTCTTTATAATAGTACGGTAGTAGATTTTATGCAATAAAGTAGTTCATAATTCACTTAAAATCAGGATTTCCCCATTTTATATACACACATCTGTTCAAACATTATAGATACCTATTGTATGCATAATGTTATTTTGCATTGTAAATCACATTCTATTTTTGCTTTTTAAAAAAAGAGTAGGTAATCAATTAATCATTTAGTGTCCGCAAGTTTATTTTTAAAAGGTAAGTAAAAGCGGTAGGCACAATTAAATTTGACAATTAAAAATTAAAATCTGATTTTTAATTGTAATTAACAATTTAAAAATTATATAAAGTGATCTGAAATTATGTGGTGAAACAATGAAATTTGATTTTTAAATGGAATTGAAAATTAAAAAATTAAAGACAAAAATAAGAATTTAATTTTTAATTGTTAGTTTTAATTAAATTATGCCCAACAGTGATGAGTAGATGTCTTTTTATTTTCATAAGTCTAAGTTCTTATATTTATTTTAAACTTTTAGTTTACCCTAATGGAGACGGGAAAACACCCAAGAAAATGAATTTCTTTGGAAACAAAAATTTCAATTTTAGATCACTTAGCGAAATAGGAAGGATTAACAATGATTTTTAGTTTGGACGAGTCCATTATAAGAGCAATTAAAAATGAAGTTGGCGCTAGTTGTATTTCCTCTTGTGATGAATCTGATGTCTTACGAGTTCATAAACGAACCTGCATATCGTCAAATAGCGATAATGATTAAAATACTGTACATGTATAAAAAATGTAAAATACTGTAAATTACGCATAAAAATATATTGTTTTGAATAAAATTAAATACTGTAGTTAATAAAAAAAAGCAAAAAAAGTTTGTCTTGTATCAATTTTTTTCAAATTTGAAATTTTTTATTAGTCATATTTTATTTCCTTATTTTTTATGCAAATTTTAAAGTAATTTTACATTGTTGCTTTGCTTTTATGCAATTTTTGAAAATTACAGTACGTATCCTCCATTTTTCAAGGTAAGTTAAGTCTATTTTTGTGCGATTTCTTTTGTACACACTTTCTGAGGAACCTATCTACCGCATAAAATGAGACCCAAGTGTAATACTTAATCCATTTGCTTGATTTAAAACATCTTATAACATTACTGCACATGTATAAAAAAGTAGAAATGAAAAATGAGACCCAAGTGTGATACTTAATCTATTTGCTTGATTTAAAACATCTTATAACATTACTGCACATGTATAAAAAAGTAGAAATGAAAAAAAAAATTTTATTCATCATAAAACTAATCAAAAAAATTTTTAAGTCATTTAAAAAAAATGTCTACCACATTTAATAAAATGCCATACGATATCTCGTAGCAAAAAAAAAAATGCCATGGCTAGCATACTTGTATATAAAGTGCTGTCTTTTACATCTGCATAGTACATATTGTAAAAAAAAGCTCTAAATATTGATTGCAATATGCAAACACAAAATACATTAGATACTTTTTTTTTTAATACATTGAAATTTTTTTTTAAAAGTTAACTGAAATTAGGTTTTGATAATGTACAGTATACTAATTTTGTTACTCTTACACTAATGATAAATGACAAGTCTTTATGATCAATTAAATAAGTTGTTATTAGACATTTTTTAAAAATTCTAAATACTTTCATGTAATATAATAATAGTAGTATAAATTTGAAAAAAATAAAACCAGTATAGATTTTTTTTTTCAGTGTAATTTGTGAAGAACACAAAAATGGATAACTGCTAGTTTACTTTCATTTTCTTGATGCACTTTTGGACGTTAAAAGATTTTTTTTTTCTAGGAATTCTGTTAAAAGTTTATAGCTACATACATTTTCAATTACAATCATGGCTGCAATTAATAAGACCATAAAAAATTTAAGAAAATCTCTGAGTTTGAAAACAGAAATGGCTATCTTAAGTTGATTGGAAAGAGAAAAAAATCGCGATATCTATTTTTCTATGGGTTTATCAACTTTTTGCTGTCACCACTATTTTTAAAAACAAAGTAAATGCTCAAACCATCATAAGTGCATCCAAACTTTCCACAATCATGAAATCATGACATCAAAGAATTTAGAAGAAAACAACAATGGACCTTAGAATAAGCAATTCATGATCGATGTATGGATGGATCGCCAGAAAGAACAATTTTAAGATAAGTATTTTTTTCATATATATAAGTTGCATTATCGTACATATATACACATTTTAAGTACATAATTGTATAATACACATAGCACAGTTTACCCAAGGATACAATGTACATTAAGGGAGTTTTTTAATTACTATATATATTAGATTAAATTATTTGTCCATAGCTTATAATGTAATTTTTAGCTGGAGTAACCAATCAAATTTTTTCCCTTATGAAACCATTATAATAACTTGTCCTTTAGGTGATATTCTTGCTTAATGATGAGTTTGGGGGACCAATTGCCTTGCTAAACAAGGTAAAGATATATTTACAAAAAAAAGGCATCTAATCTAAATGTAACATTCACCAATAATATCCAAAATTTAAAGAAATCCCTTCAGATATCACTGCACAGCTCTTTTGAAAAAATCATGTAAAACTGCTAAAAATATATATATAAACCAGATTTTCAAAATCAATATAGCTGAAAAATTATTCCTACAGTTATTTTTAAATTACAACAATGAAGATCTATTTTAATTTTTTGCACCTTTCTGGAAAAATGAAAATGAGCTTTGAGCTTAGCTATCTCTCTGGTCAAATTCAATGTTGAAATTTGTTAATCAAAATAACCAGAAATATAAATAGTAATATAATAATTAATTGTCCGATTAAATTTTTAGACTCAATCATGGTTATGAAATAAACCAATTCAAAAGTTAAAGGCTAAATCGTTTTCTATGCTGCTCATCCTTGTTAAAGCTAATAAAGGCAAATCAACAACAGTAGTGCATGTAATATAATATATAATCCAGTAGTCATTAAATAACAAACTACAAATAGTATGATTAGAATGTTTTATAAATCAACATTCTTTAATCTTATATCTTCAATCATTTTGATTTACAAAAACGGTCACAAATCTTTTCATGCTCATAAAAAATTGATGTCTATATTTTATTTTTTGTCTATATAAAAATAATAGTGGCAATCTAGTTTTTAGATTACTTCTCATTTCCCCAAAATAAATGGCTGAGCAATTTCCATATGCTCTATTAAAAAGAATTTGAGATTTATCCTATCTCATTAATTTATCCTTGGAATTATTAATATTTTTGCTCAAGGAAAGTGGTCATTTAAAACTTATATTGTAGCTTATAAGAAGATGATGAAGCCAGTTATTCAATTTTACAATATGGAAAATAATAAGCAAAAACAATAAGTAAAAATCTTGGATATAGATCTCTTATGTTTGTTGCAAAACTGAATGAGTAGGCTTTATTATCTTCATACAAACTATAATTTTTAAATACATACTATCCTTGAATAAAATTACTAATAGTTCCAAGGATAAATTAATGAAGCTAAAGAAATTCGATACTAATTACTTAGCCAGGCTTGGCCGCCTGTTGGCGTTGTTGCCAGTCCAAAACAGCTACAAATGCCATTTACACTGCCTATACTTATGGCTAAGAAAACAGTTGTTTATTGTAGCCATTTTCAGGCCACTTGATGGCATTGCACAGAAATATTATGGACTGTTTTGTGCTTTCAACATTATGCGAATTTGCATAATTCAATTGTCACTACAGTATCGTCTGACAGTGTTTGGATTTCAAGTGGCCACAAATTTTGATATCTCCATAGCAGAGTAATTCCATTTCTACTTAAATCAATTGTCACCCTTCCCTTCACAACTTGAATTGTGCAAAACATTCGTAAAGGATAGGACTGAACACGATTCGGCCGAGCTGACACAAAAACTCATGCTTTCGTGAGAAATTATGAGACAAATAAAATGGCACACAAATTGTGCCAGTTACAGATGTCAATCAGGCTCTTGCAACTGAAGGTATTCGATTCCTAAAAATAAAATATTGAAGACATAGTAGAAAAAATAAAAGAATCAAAAAATGTCATTAATAGTAAAAGTTTTTAAAAAGGGCAAAATAGAAATTGCATAATACAAAATGCCATATAAGCAAAAAAAGTAGCCGTATTTTAAACATGAAAAATGAAAATGAAAGTTGAAAAAGTCTGAAGTTTTGATGTTATTGTAATTTTTTTTTGGGGGGAGGGGGGGTTTGAAAGGATCAAAAAATATAATTAATAGGAAAAGTTGTTTTTAAAGATGGCAAAATAGACATCTGTAATACAAATAAAGCCAAAAAAAAAAAAATTGCTGTATAGTCACAAGACAAGGAAAGTTGAGAAAGTCAAAAAGTTTTGACCTTATTTTAATGGGGGGTGGATTGAGAAATACTTTGTCATCAGTTAGACAAAAGTTACAGACAGAAGTTATTTGTTTGTTTGTTTTTTAAAAAAGGTAATAATAATTGGTTTAAAAAATAAAAGTTAAAGCCAAAAAAAAAAAAATCGCTTTGTATAGCCAAAAAAAAAAAAAACACTAAAAACGAAATATTAAAGACAGAGTAGAAAAAAATTAAAGGGATTTTAAAAAGTCACTCTATTGTTAAAAATTGCAGCCCTATAATGTTGCACTGTATTGTTTATGACTGGCAACAACGCCATCAAGCGACCAAGCCCGGCTAAGTAATTAATACCAGGAATTCTCAACTTGACTATACTATAGTATGCAAACATTATACTTCTATATATCATGGGAAAATAGAACTAATCTAAAAATTCTATAAACTTGTTCCTATATATATCAGAGGGCAAAAAATAATGAAGCACATACAATTTTTATGCACTGGGCCGGTCTTATAAAGAAATCACACAGATGATTGAAGACTAAGTTTAAAGAATCTTTTAAACAATCTTCGTTTATAAAACATCTAAATCATGCAATTAATGTTGTATAGTTTACCATTAAATATCCACTGGTTTGTTTAGCACAACATCCACCTTATTGTTACTAGTGTAAAAAAAAGCCCGCCATCAAAAACTGGTTTGAATTACGTTATACATTTGAACTGATTATTTCATAACCAGCATTACATATGTAAATTTTATCGAACAATTAGTATATTCAATTTATATATACGATTATGATTTTGTTTTTTTTGCAAAATATATATTATATATGTGTGTATTTTAATATAAAAAGGGCCACAACAGTCTCATCGCGCTGAAACCATGTCCGGTGGAAATTATTCCAGAACTAACTAATAAGAACAAATTTATGATTTTAATATTTTGCAAAGTTATTTTCTATAAAGCAAAGCTTATGGACAAGTTTTAGTTAAAAGTAATTATCAGCAATATTTTTTTTATTTTTACTTCAACTAAATATTGAAAAATAAAACTGACAGTCCCCTCTCCCCCGATAAATTTAAAATAAAAATTTTCCAGATGAAATTATCCTGTTTAGATAAATATTTAAAAATAATAACATTATCTAAAAGTAGTCACAATGAAGCAGACGATCTTATACAAATTTAATAAAATTTCAATATTTATTAATGAATAGTATAGTGCTAGAATTACTTTTATTGTGACTTAATTTTAAAAGGATTTATTTATATCTGACCAAATAACAGCTGATTGATTATATTCAACACAATAAATAAAACTTGAAATGTCACGGCTTGCTGAGAAGATATAAAAAGTCTAAGACCCAGCAGTTACGGATCACAAAACAGAATGATGTCAGAAGCTGTCAAGTGAACTAACAATACTTCAACTTTTACAATGAAGTTAATTTAGTTTGTTTCTTTAATAGAATAATAAATATCTTACTAACCTATTTATAAACTTATATAGAATTACAGTGTATGTTTACGTATGAAGCTATATTGTATAAACGAAAAACCTTTTACTTCATGAATAAAATATATTCTGCTTTTGTGCTCAAAGTTTGTTGATATTAAATGGGAGTCGGTAAATCCAGTGATCAAGTAATACTTGATATATTAGTAGTTTCAATCTAATTCTTAATATAATCCCAATTTAATGTTGGATAATTATTAATCTTGTGGTTGACTGTTAAGGATATCTTGTAACATTTAAACACTCAAATTGAAAATCAATTCCAATAGGTCTATTTAAGTGACAAAAAAAATTTAATTCTGGTATTGGCTATTTTACTATTGCATCAAACAAAGAAGACTATCTTTTAAAATTTATTGCAAAAAAATTTATGACAGTTCAATTAGGAATATATATATAATTTAATTTTTGAATAACATTTATTTATTTAAATACAAATATATTATCTATACTGAACTTAATGTAATTAGTAGAGATTTGAACTCAGACTTTTAAGCGCCCTACAGCTATCCATTCCATTTTATACAACTGATACACATGACCACATACATCATTGTCAAAAGATAAATGATCTCCAATATACGTATTTCGTGCTGAACCTGGTCGTGTGCATCGGTTGTATAAGGTGCAGTGAATAGCTAGTTATAGGCAGCTTGAAAGTCTGAGTTCAAATCCCTTCTAATTTATTTATTATATGATTTTTTTTTATTTGCAAATTATTTACAACTACTTATAAAAAAATCCATTGTCATTCTGACAACATTTAAGTCCTTAAATAATTCCACCTTCTAGTTGGAATGCAAAAAAAAAAAAAAACCAAAAGCATATTTTAAATAAACAAATTATATTCAAGAATGTTTTATTACATTAATTGTTTGCTTGTTTTTAATCGTTTTGTATCATTAAATATATTGCTTTACTCATCATGAGACCATGGGGGGGGGGGTAGATTATAACAACTATAAGATTCTGGAAATCATCAAATATTTACAAGTACTACTATAGAGAAAATGATGCTCAGAAAAAAAGGTGACACCCAATTTATAAGCTGAAAATATTGAGTACATTACCTAGATAGTTAAAACCAGTAAATAAGAACAACTAGGTGAGATGTTGGTTCCAGTGAGTACAAAATTGCACAAAAATTGTTACATCTCTTGAGAATTTTATACTTCTATTATGACAAGTAAATAATAAATTTTACTTGTTTATATAGATAATATCATGACTAAACCTATCAAAAAATTAAAACAACATATAATTTAGAATATTTGAAATATGGCTTTATTCAGCTGCCAAAAAACAATGTATTATTAATGTTCCTATCTGCAACTGATTTGCAGGTTAAGTTTTATCAAACAAAGCTATGAAGTCTTCAAAATTACAAGAACACTTAACAAAAATTCAGGCTGATAAGAAAGATAAGGATTCATTTCATTTTCAATCACTTAAAAAAAAGTTTTGAGACAACCAATAGCATTCAAACAAATGGCAATAGGTTGTGTGTTTTCTATATTTCTTATTGAATGCTAAATCAGAAAAAGCATATATTACTGGAGAACTAATTTTACTGGCTATGAATGAGGTAATCTATACTATGGTATTCAAACTAGTATCTGATATTATGAAAAAAAAATCTTTGAGCAATAATGCTGTGCAAAAAAGAATTGATGAAATAGCTTCAGCATCCTACAGCTTGATAATTAATTTGGCTAGAAAATGAAGCCTTACTTTTAGCATACGTATAATTCATGAATAAAAAAATTATTATCTGCTTAAAATGATGTTACAGGAGAATCAATATTTCATGCATTGGCGGAATTTTTAAAAAAAAAATAATCTCCTTGAAGAATATCTTACTAATTGTTGCTGATCATATACCAGGGATAGTAGAATGTTAAACGGTTTTCTTGCAGATTTAAAAAAAAAAAGTGGTTCCAAATGTAATCACTATACCTATACATTGTGTCAATCAGCAATAACAGTTGCCAAAAATCTAAGATAGTTAATTATATTACATCATTAAAGGAGTCAACAATATCAGAAGCAATTCATTCATGACAGATTATTTGGACAACTTTTTACTGAAAACAATGAAGAATTCAATCATTCCCTTCCTTCATAAAGAAATTTATTGATTATCAAAAGATGTCTATTTTGATCTTCTAGAAAAAAAAGATGATGCTTTATGATCCAGATTGATTGATTCCAAAAGTGACATAACTTATTCATTACTTATTTAATAAAATTAATGAAACAAATTTGTAGCTCCAAGGCAATCAGCTAAATTTAATTCAAACATAAACTTTTATTTCTGCATTTGTGGTATCTCTTTTGTACAAATGAAATTTAGGAAGTGAGAAATTAACTCAATTTTCAAATTTATAACAGCAGAAAAACATGATGAAAACTTGTTTATCCAATGGCTGCACTTAGAGGCTCTCCATTCTGACTTCAATCAGTGAGGATATTCTAAAAATAGGTTTTGTATCCTTATTCAAACATAAGCTCAGAAGAATCTCCAAATTCAAAAAAGATCTGATAGAAGTAACAGCAAACGAATTTAAATTTAATTAAAAAATGATTGCCAATAGTCCCAACTGCAAAAGCAGATGTGGGTTTAGTATAGTTATAAATATGTTAAGTAAAAAAAAAAAAAAATGCCAACAGCTAATTATTGGTGACTTAAGAATGCTTATGACAAAAACAGAGCTAAATATTAATAAATTGTAAGTACCATGATCATCTTCTCATTAGGATTATTTTTAATGTTATTCATGACTTTCATTTTAATATTATCCTGTTCAATGTTAATTGTCTGTATATAGTGCAAATGTTACTACGATTGATTTTAAAAAAACAATTTTATAATTCAAAATTCATATTTACAATAACATCTTTCTTTACTACAAGATGTTAATTAACTATGGAATAGAATGATGATATTGATTTAAGGAAATGCCAAGTATTTTTTTTTTCTTTTTCTGAAAAGGGGCAGTAATTCACATAAATTTGATAATCTCTTTTCTAATTTATTCACTTAAGCATTCTTCTATTAAAGTAATTTTGAAAATATTGTCAAGTTACTCTTTATAATAATTAAAAAAATACATAAATATTTTGCACTCACACAATCTGTTTATATATATGTGTGTGTAATTTTTTATAGTATTATTAGAAAAAGATAAAATATTTTCTTTAATATGATTTCTTATAATAAAAAGTACAATTACTCAAGGATTCAAAGATTTATTCTACAGAATAGCAACATTATTTATGTAATATGTACTCTTTTTTTTTTAAACAAAGAGTCTTTATTCAATGCCAATTTTTACAGTGAAATAACAGTGGTTGATATACAATCTATATTTACAATTTTAAACTCAAAAAATAATCGTCCTTGACAGCCAATATGCATTGTCTGGGGTCCTATTTAGCACAAACATGTTCTCAAGAAAAATTCAGATCGAGCCCGGTCCAATAGGAAAGGCAATTAAGCTCCATGTTGCCGCATATATACCTGGTGATGCCAGTGTTCTATCTCGAAGCTTACATCTTTTGAGCATATTATGGAATAAGTTCACAGTGTTGTTTGTCATTGGGTTAAACATAATCGTACATCTGATAGACCATAAAATATCCAACAGGAATATCGACATCCTGATAGAGGGAAAATATCCACTTTTAATACAATCCATTAATGAAAGAAGGGAAGATTTTGATTGTTGTGTATTGGATAGTGCTGCAATTCTATGTATATTGAACACTCAGCAATGGAACAGAACATGAGGAGTGGTTTCTTCTTCCCTCAGACAAAGTTGACATATGGGATTAATTTTGGTAATTCTTCTTTTAAATGACGGAAAAATAGGTTGGCAAAGCTTCCAGGTTGATGTATTAGCATTGCAAATTAAATTACTTTATTTCAAATAACTATTTTAAGTGGTGCTTTGTTTTATCTCAAAGAAATAAAACAACAAAAATACTGTAATTTGTGCGTTTCATTCTGGAGAAAAATTTTGGATTTCCCCAATTCTGGAATTTAAATTTATGTGGGACCTCAGCATCTCCAAAGTAAAATTCCTAAACACAACTTCAATTTATTCATTGCTAAAGATTCACGAAGAACCAAAGCTTATGTCATTTCTGTTGTGTCTTATGATTTTCCAAGTGACTTTTTTTTTTTTAAATTGGTGTTATTTAAAAATAATTTCGAACAATCGCTTCTTTTTCAAGTATGAAAGATATCCATTTACAGAAATAAATAAATAATACTTTTTATAACATCAAGAGAATTTTAAATTTATAGTTTTCATAAATAAAGTAATTTTGTTTTTTTTTATTTCACAATGCAGTTGATAGAACCCCAATCACAAAACATCACAAGAAAATGATTTCATCCCTCCCCCCCCCCCCGGCAATTACAATAACTTAATTTTTTTATAAAATTTATATCATTTAGACATAATATCTTTTGCATTTCATCAATATATATATATGTACAAAAGTAGTATGTTATTTTTATGACAGAATGATATACTAAATGTGTCTAATTTTTAAATAATTCTACCATCAGTACATATATATTGAATATAAATTGTTAAAAACATTTACAATAATTTATTTTTTTGGAAATTAGATTTGTTGATATCTTAATATAATTTTAAACCTGAACAGAATTACATTTATATTGTATTTATTAAATAACATAGTGTTAGATATATATAATTTGGATAAAAATAAACTATCTTTCCACCCATATGCTATAAACAGACAGCATTCCATGGTAATGAATGTTTTAAAAGAATAGGCCGACCATCTATTCTTAAAGCCTACTATTAAATAGACCAATATTCATTGACAGTATTAGAAATAAAGTGTGATCTTATTTAAAAGCTAGATTTTTAAATTATTTTTATTACTTGCAAAAGTTGGAATTATATACCCCAGGACAGAAAAAGCATCTCATTTTTAACAACCTGAGATATGAAATTACATTAGTTTATATAAAAGAAATTATTAAATAATATAACACTATAAGATTAATCCACCTATTTTTAAAGCTACTATTAAATACACTAACATTCAGCTTGCTCTGAAATCAGTTTATTAATTGCAAAGTTTGAATTATATATCTCAGGGAAGAGACAGCAACCCATTTTTAACAAATTGTGATATAAAAGACTTTAAGAAAACTGTAGTCCACCTCTTTTTTTTTAAACCTTTATTGACTTGAAGTTCTATCTCTTTATAGTGCATGGCTAGAAGGATAGTTTTCTTGCATATAAATTACATATATATATAAGCTAAGAATGTATCCATATATACATGTGTACATTAAACGTACATTACATAGACTCCACTTACTATTTGTGAATGCAGACAAAGGATAGGAACCAAATGACATGAATAATATAATGTGAGGTTTTTATATTGTAGGAAAGAGAGCACACTTAATAAGTTGTCCATATTTAGCATAAAATAAAGGAATGCCTATATACACGTTTATATATATAATGCTTCATTATTTTACAGTTAATTTTAATTAATTGTAATTATTTTATAAAAAAAAAAAAACTTGTAATCCTTTCATTTATTGAGTAATTTAATTATTAACTTCAAATTTATTAGTTGTCATTCAAAAAAGGAAGAAAATAGAACAAAGCTCATTATTCCATTGTCAAAAAATAGTTCTCATTTTTATTGCTATGAATGAACAATAATTATCTTTATGTCAGAATTCTAAAAGTTTCCACAATTTCAATTATGAACCGATTATTCCAGAATTGTATGGAAATACATTTGAGAGATGAATTGTAATTGACATTGCAAAAGTGTGTGTTTGTATATGTGAATATAGACAGTATTTTAACTATACTAATATATCCATATGAATGTTTGAACTGATTTCTAATATTTGCTCACTTAAAAAAGAAACTATAGAAGAGCCATTTTATTTAATATGATGACAAATGGACATCAAAAAGATGTTCATACTAGAAAAAAATCAAAACATATTTGTCAAAATTTAAATCTTAATTGTGGGCTTTATAAAATTCAAAATGTGTCCCTATCCCATGGTTGGATTCCAAGTCCTCTCTAAAATCCATGAACATTAAGGAACCCTAAATGAATCTCTACTCTATAGTTTAGTTTCAAATCCTCTCTGAAATCCATAAATTGTGGCAGATCTTATGTAATGTACATTTTAGATGAACATACACATATATAACAGTATAATATTTTTAACATAAACGTAATCATATAATTTAATTTAATAATTACACACATTAAGACAACAACAAAAATAAAATAAAAAAACTAGAATATTGAACACTACATGCCTTTACCTCAAAACTCCAAACATACAATGTTTAAGTGAGTTAAATTTATAAATTTCAAGTATACCTATCTATGATGAAAAGTAGCCAGAATCATTTTCTTATGAAATTTTGTGATTGCAGCAATAGTGGATACAAAAGTTCTATTCTATATAAGTTTAACATTTCCATTTTTAATTGGTTAAAAAAAAATTAAAACTTTAAAAAAAAAAGGATGATCTTTCAAACTGTATTTTTATATTGGACTATTTCCATTATCTAATATGTGTGTTGAATGTCTTTAGAAAAGTTTAATTTTTAGTTAAATATTCCAAATGCATTCAACTGTTAGTAATATCACAACAAACAGGTTAGTATATGCACCAACTATTAGTAATATCACAGCAAACAGGTTAGTATACGCACAATGTTTCAAGAGGTATTTTTCTCCCCTCTTCTTCAGGTGTTGCTGGCCTGACCAGTGACAGTACTAGCATGGGATTCAAACCTGGGTCCTTAGATTCTTGATTATTGAAAATTAAGGTAATGCTGTAACCAACTGAGCCATCCTGCCAAATCCTGCCTTTGGCAGGATGGCTCAGGTTAGAGTGTTACCTTAAATTTCAATAATCAAGAATCTAAGGACCCAGGTTCGAATCCCATGCTAGTACTGTTACTGGTGCCTTTGGCAGGATGGCTCAGTTGGTTAGAGTGTTACCTTAAATTTCAATAATCAAGAATCTAAGGACCCAGGTTCGAATCCCATGCTAGTACTGTCACTGGTCAGGCCAGCAACACCTGAAGAAGAGGAGAGAAAAATACCTCTCGAAACGTTGTGCGTATACTAACCTGTTTGCTGTGATATTATTAACAGTTAGTGCATATACTAACCTGTTTGCTGTGATATTATTAACATTTGTTTGTTAATAAATATATAAATTCAACATTCCTTTTCTTTTTAAAACTTGTTTTTATTCCAACTATAATTTTCTTTCTCCTTCCAATACGTTTCAACTACATTCTGTAGTCATTATCAAGTTTCCTTAAAAAATAATAATAATAATAAAATAAATAAATAAAAATAAAAAACAAAAATAATAACACAAATAAATAAAATATTAATACATTCCAAATATATAACATTCAATTAAAACCATAATATTATTATAATCTACAAATACAATTATTTACCTCCTTCCCTATCTTTAATTATTTCTTTTAAATTACCTTTATAAATTAATACTCTTCTTATATAAGTTTATTATCTTTTCTCTAAATCTTTAACCATTAACATTCTTTTTATAATCTCCCCCCCCCTTTTTATTTTTATATATTATTCCTATATTATCTTATTTTTTATCTCTATTTATTAACATTCTATTTAATACTGGTTTATACTGATCTATATATACTTCCTCTTTTTTTATTCTCTCTTTAAAATTTGTAACGCATTCCAATGGCCTTATATCAAAAATTTTATGCTTAAATTCCTTTTTATGAATATATATAGCAGATTTTTTATCATATAAATGCCGCCTTAATCTAGTTTTTAATTTATTCTTACTTGTTCCTATATAAGTCATATTTATATTACTTTTATCACAATCCATACATTTAATTATATATACTGAATTTATACATTCTAAAATATCAATTTTATCATAATCATTTATTAACTCACCCAAACATTGTTTCATTTTATGAATAAAGAAGAATATAATTATAAGATGTTAAATTTATTAGAAGATAAGTATTTTGAAAGAATTAATAAAGATGAAAGTATGAATATGAATAAAAAAATTAATAATATTGTTTCGGTAATGTATGAAAAAGGTTTTATTGATAAATTGGAAATGATTAGATTAAAAAGAATGGATGTAAATTGTGCAAAAATAAAAGGTATTCCTAAAGTTCATAAGGAGGGTGTTCCAATGAGACCAATTGTTAGTGGTATGTATTCGTATTATGAAAATGTATCTAAATGGGTATATAATAAAATATTTAAAAGATATATGGGTTTATTTGAAAAAAATAATAGTAATTCTAGACAATTTATAAATAAATTAAAAAAATTTTTGAAAGAGAATAATGTTAAAAATATTGTTTTTGTTAAATTTGATATTGTTAATATGTATACCAATATTGATCCTGAAATTGCAATAGATTATATTATTGATTTGTATAGAAAAGATAATAATGTTAAAAACAAGATGGAAATTTATATTTTGTATGAATTATTGGTTATTTGTTGTAAAGATCTTATTTTTAGATATGGAGATAAATTTTATAAACAGAAACATGGATTAAGTATGGGAAATAGTTTGAGTGGCTTTTTAGCAAATGTATATATGTATAATTTTGAAAAAGAATTTTTTAATAATGGAAAAAATAAGCCAATTTTTTATAATAGATATGTAGATGATTATTTTTTGATTTTTAATGGGAATGTTAGAAAAGCAAATAATTTTTTGGGATATATAAATACAAAAAATGATAAAATAAAGTTTACAATGGAAAAAGAAAATAACAATGTAATTGATTATATGATATAAGAATTTTTAAAAAATTTGGAATGGATGGAATAATTTGTATAGATACAACAGTATTTAGAAAGAATACATATTTTGGATTAGCTAATAATTGGTACTCTGATATTGAAAAACATTGCAAGCTTAATATTGTTAATAATAAGATTATTAGAGCTGTTAAGGTATGTTCAAATGAAATGTTTTTTAAGAATGAAATAAATAATATTAGGGGGGAATGTATTAAAAATAATTATCCTGAATATATTGTAAAAAAATTGATATCTAATTATAATATTGAAAATATAAAAAGAAAGATTAAATTGAATAAAAATGGAGAAAATAAAATAATTTATATAGGATTTAGGGTATCAAGATATTTATTTTTTAAAATTAAGAAATTTTTTAGGTATTTTAATAGGAGATATAATACATTAATTTGCCCTGTTTATAAAAGAAAACAATGTTTGGGTGAGTTAATAAATGATTATGATAAAATTGATATTTTAGAATGTATAATAAATTCAGTATATATAATTAAATGTATGGATTGTGATAAAAGTAATATAAATATGACTTATATAGGAACAAGTAAGAATAAATTAAAAACTAGATTAAGGCAGCATTTATATGATAAAAAATCTGCTATGTATATTCATAAAAAGGAATTTAAGCATAAAAATTTTGATATAAGGCCATTGGAATGCGTTACAAATTTTAAAGAGAGAATAAAAAAAGAGGAAGTATATATAGATCAGTATAAACCAGTATTAAATAGAATGTTAATAAATAGAGATAAAAAATAAGATAATATAGGAATAATATATAAAAATAAAAGGGGGGGGGTTATAAAAAGAATGTTAATGGTTAAAGATTTAGAGAAAAGATAATAAATTTATATAAGAAGAGTATTAATTTATAAAGGTAATTTAAAAGAAATAATTAAAGATAGGGAAGGAGGTAAATAATTGTATTTGTAGATTATAATAATATTATGGTTTTAATTGAATGTTATATATTTGGAATGTATTAATATTTTATTTATTTGTGTTATTATTTTTTTTTTTATTATTATTATTATTTTTTAAGGAAACTTGATAATGACTACAGAATGTAGTTGAAACGTTGTATTGGAAGGAGAAAGAAAATTATAGTTGGAATAAAAACAAGTTTTAAAAAGAAAAAGAATGTTGAATTTATATATTTATTATCATGGAGCTATAATTTAAAAAGAAAAAGAAGTGAAAAGATGTGTATATAATTACATTTGTTTGTTGTGATATTACTAACAGTTGGTGCATATACTAACCTGTTTGCTGTGATATTACTAACAGTTGAATGCATTTGGAATATTTAACTAAAAATTAAACTTTTCTAAAGATATTCAACACACATATTAGATGATGGAAATAGTCCAATATAAAAATACAGCTAGAATACCATCATCACAAACCTTCAGAAGAATCTTTCAAACTGTTTGTATTTTTATTAAATAAATATATGTACAGGAATACATAAATTCATAAAAAAAAATTAATAAATCTGTCTGAATTGTTACAATAAAATAATTTTAAATTATGGAAATATTTTGCTTTTGTTTGTATTTGTCTGAGCATTAAGTTATACAGAAATTTATTAGCAATTTCATACACAGATCTTTATCATTTTGAAAAAAACTTGATAATAATACTTAACAAATAAAACATTTAATATTATTAATTACTAATTGTGATATTTTAATTATTCTTTCAACAAAACTATATTGGTCCTTCAGCAGCAAGATGGCGGTTTATGAACAAAAACAAAATGAATAATTTTATTTTCCAAAAATAAGATAACTCAATAAATGATCTGAAAATACAATTATTAGTTGATCATATGATTATGCTAATAAGAGTCAGACAAATAAATAAAAATTCTGCTCTTAAATATATATATACTATCAATTCTTATAATGAGGTATTGACAATTTTATTTAAGGTACAAATTTATTTTTTAAAATAATAACGGTCTTAATTTGATGAATATGATTGTTTAAAAAAGTCTATAAAATTAAAATTTATAAAGATGAGACATATAAAATAAGTGGCACTGACTTTTTACACGTTTCTTAAAAATATTTGATATATATGGGGTTTGAACTCAGACTTTCACACGACCCTCAACCATTCATGCTATTTCATACCGCTGATACACTTGATCACACACATGTCAAAAAGATAAATAATCACCAATAGACATATTTCATGCTCAACCAGCACTCATCAGTTGGTCCAGATTAACATCTTCAAAGCTCAGCTTATATTAAGATAGTTAATTCAACAGCATTATTAATTAAAAAAAAAAAAAACTACTTAAATTTTATATGGATATTTGCCAAATTGAATACTTTAAACATAAATCAAAAAATTAAAAGGAGAAAAATTATGAATAACATCCATCATCTAGGAATAGTAAAAAAATCTCCTGTAGTGATATTGCTCTACATATATAAAAAGAAAAAATAGGAGTATCTTCTGGGGAAAATGAACTAATAAAAAATATGTTTAAACGTAATGATATTTTTCTCAGTTATTAAAAATTGAAAAATTCTCTCTCCAATGCAGTGAAGAATTAGAATATAAAACAAGTGAATTAAATGAAAACCACACATGATTATGTAAACATAACAAGAAAATATAATCAAATACAATGGGTTTTATATTTCACTATTCTAAATACAACAGTAAAAAGTTGAATCATACTGGAAATAATTTGAAAAAATTAATATAATGGTTACATTTTGTTACTATACATACATCAATAAAAAAAATCTGCTCTATTATGCATAATATATTGAGATATATGTGTTAGTATTAAAACAAACATTATAAACAACTATACAAAGCGTATTTTAAAATATTTAGAATTCACTCAAAAAAAAAAAAAGGTGTATGTATAGTGAAGTTGCAAAGTATGCTGTATCAAAGTATATGAATTCAATTATATGTTATCCAATAAAAAATGTAAACAAACAAACAAAAATAAATAAAATTCATAAATTTAATACACTTTATGATATATGAGCAACTATTTTCCATCTCTGAGAAAAATTATTAAAATTTCTAAATATATTTTATTACAATACAGGTTGTCCATAATCCTATTTATAAATAACATTACTTCAGATAATATTAAAAGCAAAGTACTACTCTTTTATTAACCTTTCCGAGTTTGATGTGTAGTATTTTGCATAAATAACATATTTTCTAAGCATAAAGCTAAAAATTTTAGAACAAATGAAAAGTTGATACTGACTTAAAAATATCAAAACAATTAGAGAAATAAGTTTCTTGATAAAAAAAAAAAAAAAACGACTCTATTATGTTTCAATTAGAGAAAAAAAGTTATTAAAAAAAAAAGAATATCGCCTATTTGATTACAAGGAATATCAGACATTTCACTATTTATTTCTAAAAAAAATAACAATATATAATAAGTTTTGCCTGTTTAATAACAATTATGTGCTAGCATAAGAGATGGTTATCATGTGATGTTTAGTTGTTTAATAATAAGTTTCTTTCTTATTCTTATTGCTTTAGTAAATGAATAAGTGAACACATAGTAAAATATATGTAAATGTGTCTCCTCAATTTATTATTAATAATTATATTATTATTTTTAAATGTTGTTTACATTATAATGTTAATTTATATATACATACTAAACCTATAAAAAATGTTATGTGTGTGTGTGCGTGTTACTGTATACATATTCTATTCTTATCAAAGGTTATCAGCAAGATATGACCTATTATATATGTTTGTACACTAGGAGGCTTTGGAATATAGTACAATCCATGATTCCATTGTACACTTACTGTTAATCATTATTACAGATTAAATTAAATAAATGCATTTACATTATTAAATCATTTAATATTTGGAAAAAGTTTACAACTATTTCTTTTTAAAAAAGCAAATATTCTGATAATCCAATGCTATGAACTATTTCTTGCAAATTTCATTCAGATACAATTATTCACAGAGCATAACTCTAAGATACAGAATACTATGTTATCCTTAGAAAATGATGTAGAAATTTGATGTCAATATTGAATGTGACAAATAAACACTAACAAAGAGAAAAAAATTGTATCTCTTATCAGTCAACTACTATTACACATAAAACTAAAAAAAAGTCAGGGGGAAATAGGTCTCTGAAAGTTGTACTAAGGTGTTAAGATAAAAGTACTCTAAAATAAACACTATCCTTCTACTGAAGAAGGAAGGAATGCATTAGACAAACAATCCATTTGCATAAATAAAAAAAACAATAGTTAAGAACAACAATGTAAATTTTGGAAACTAAAAACACACAATGATCAAAATATGAGAAACTATTTAATGTTATTGAAAAAGTAAACAGAACATAATAGTGTTAATAGGAACTAAAAACACAAAACAAGAGAGATCAGGAGGGTAAAAGTGGATATATTAAATTTGAAAAGGAAGTAAAAATAGATGAGGCAAAGCAAAGAAAATCAATAGCAAAAAGATTTAATGAAAAACATTATGCAAGATTTATCAAAAAATTATAGCTTCTATAAGTGTAACCATTGTATATAATATATCATGAGAAAGATGATTATATGAAAAGCTAAAGTTATTGCATCAAATGAGACAAACAAAAAATTATAAAAACGGAATATAATTGTAAGTAAAAAAAAAACATGAATAAAAAAATTCTCTTGTAATTCCACAAAAACTAATAATTTTGAATATGAGTTTGAATATAAGCAAATTATCATTACAATGAATATTCATTCCATACAGGATGTAATAATTACTAAGCAGAATGGAAGGAATACTTAGAATGTTAGAATGCAGCCCCAATCAATATTAGAGTAAATATCCATATAATAAATCCTTAAATATCCATAAATATAGCATATAATAATAAAAAACGATGCCAAATGAAAATGCTCCAAGATATAAAATACTTCCATTATGAAGGATCTATATTAGAATGGAATCAAAACAACTATAAGAATACAATGCAAATGAAATGCTTTAAAAAAACATATCCTTTACAATATGCTATCCAGATAGTAACAGAGGAAATTATGGCACTAATGAAATTAAAAATATTTATGATAATGTGTGGATGACTACTGAATTGAAAAATATAATTAAATAAAAATAAAAACATCCAAAAAAATACAATTCTATTTATTAAAAAATAAAAGATTAAAGAAAGCTATAATACATTTAAATGAAAAAAAAAAAATCTTTATCATAGTTTATCTTTTTAATTATATTCTAATCAAAACAACAAGAGTACAGATTACAAAAAATAAATAATGCTATTATATTAAAGTTAAAAAATGATTTGTTTATTAAGAAAAGAGATAAAATCAAAGCTAATGTTTAAACTGTCATGGTAAAAAATTTACAAAAGTACTTTCAAATTTTGTGTAAAAAAAATAATGGAATACATAAATTGAACACAAAAGAAATCTAACAACAAGTTATGAATAATAGACAAAATGTGGGAACTCTAAAAGTATTTTTAAAAAATGGAGTAAAAAATGGAATCAGAAAAAAAAGCAGCACACATTGAAGTCAAATACACAACAAAAAACAGTCAAAAAACCAGATTAAGTGATTACAGAAAAATAATCATAAATTGGTAAAAAATATTGAAATACATATAGAATCTAATCAGCCAAATCTACATAATAAAAACACTGGATATTTTCAATGTAAATGTGCATAACTGAAAAAAAAACAAAAGTGCTTTTTCTAAATATATATATTCTGTTACCAGAACATCTCTTGAGGCTTCTTTTAGAGTTAGTTACTAAAATGTTAAATAAAATGAAGCAGATATAATTGCTGAAAAGTTAATAAAACTCTGTTACAGATACAATATCTTGCAAGCTTGCTGGAAAATACAGTTAAGAAATTGACAGCATACCATTTTCCAATACTAAGACATATTAAGAAAGTAGCATTATTTTAGATTAAATAATATCATATTTAAAATCTTCTCTCCAATAATTTCATAATGAAACAGGATGAATCTACAAACTGGCTATTTTGATAGCAATATTCTGTTATATTTTAATTCTATAATCCATTAAAAGATATGCTTTTATATAAACCTATTGGAGAAAAAAAAATGACCTTATTAGTAACTGTTCAAATAAACATTCAATAATTTCAGATTTGTATTTGCTTATTTGTACAGAATGAACAAAATTGTTAGTGGATCCAAACAAATGAATAATATCATAAGTAACTGCACTTGCCCCACACAGCAAATAATTCCATCTCTGTCTCATTGTTATATATTCATGGTGAACAAATACTGAAATATTAAAGGTTTCAGATCCTGTTGTAAAAATAATAAATTTCATCAAATTCAAAAAACTAAATCCAAAATTATTTATTTTATATGATAAATTATCTAGCAATTATATGGCCTTGCTTTTATACACAAAAATGTGACAGCTACCATGAGAAAAAATCTTGACCTGAGTTTTTGAATGAAATGATGAAGTAAGAATTTTTATAATGAATACAAACATGATTATCCTCCAAAATAAAGTTTGAAATGTAATTGTAATTGATGGCTTATTTGGCAGATATAATAAAATTAATACGTCTTCAGGGAATTGGGGTGTATTATATTAAAATTAATAAAAAAATTAAAGGATTACCTTTAAATTTAGATATGTGAGCATCTTATATAATAAAAAAAAAAAAGTACAATGTTTTATAAAACTGAATAGCTTCTTAAGTAAAAGATGAATTAAATTTGGATAACAATGTTAAAAATTACTTATTGGAACAATTTCACATTTTAAAAAAAAAAGTATCATCGATTCTTATAACTAGATTAAATATTGATTTACGAATTACAATAAATCAGACATTTCTCAATGAAGGAAAACAAATAATTAATGGACATGTCAATAGATTCAATATTCAAAATTAAATACTAGCAAAAAGAATTTCTTGATTTTGGATTATCAATTCACATAGAATATTCGAAAATGTCTAACAAAGTGGTAAATTTTCTAATGCCTAATAGTATAACTTATTTTTGCAAAAAAGATTTTCAATCTATGTAAGCAAGAAAAATTAAAATAGAGAAATAGACTATATGCTGAATATGAAATGACTTACAGATAATATCTATGAAATCTTATTTTGATATTTTGTGTTAAAACATGCAAACAGATCCCATCCATTAGACTTAAGTATATAGCAATATTAATCAAATTAGTAATTAACCCTTTAATTTGTATTAAAATTGTTCAATAAAAAAACTGATTTTTTAACAAGTTTTTTTATTTGCTGTATTTATTTATTTCGAAATGGTAGGGTGTGGGAGATATAGTAGGTTCCACAAACAAACAAAAAAATCTTAAAGATTCCCTGAGCCAACAAAGTATGAAGACCATTATTATAAACTAAATATATATAACCTTGCATTGAGACATTTAAGAATTACCACTGACAATAGAATATATGATTTTTGTTTTAATCAATATTTTAATTACATATATAACAGATATATAGTGGAATTCCCACATTTGCTACATTTTGTTCTAAGATGGGGTAGAGATAGCTCAGAAAGAAGATACTTTGCTATCCTGTTATAGAATTGTAAATAAATCTATATAAATAAAATATTTAATACATATAAACGCATATATATATAAATGTCCATATTTTAACATATACGTGTGTGGGTGTTATAATTTAAAAATTAGCATAATATATTCTTAATAATTAATAAAAAAGGAGAATGTTTTTGTATTTAAAATGATAACAGAAATGTTTTAGAAGTGTTATTATTTTTTTATTGCATTTATCTTCTATTTATCTGATCATTGAAAAAATAAACTTGAAAAAAAAAAAAACTAAATTTAATGTGTAATACAATAACTACTATTTGTAATTTTAAAAAGTGCTGGCAGCAATTTTTTGATTTATTTCATAGTCTTTCTACCCATACTTTATCAGTTAAAAATCTAAATATATAGCAACACAAATGTCAATAATATTTTTTTTAAATGTAATGTTAAAAAAAAAAATACTACACTTAAACGATTTATATATATACAGGAGGGTGCAAAAGTAGGTATACAGTTGTAAGAGTTATTTATTATATATCTTTTTTTTTTTTTGCTAATATTTTACACCTTTTATTGATATGCATTCTTTTGTTTGTTTGTTTGTTTTTTCAGATAACTATGGTGGGTAATTTTAACATTTTTTTTCAGATAACTATGGTGGGTAATTTAAACAATGTTAAAAGAAAATGGCTAATCAAATAGTACTGTAAGACAGAATACTGAAAAAGTTCAACAGAAATAGGCTGAGGAATTCTTCACTGCTCCACCAAATAGACTTATAATTTACTCATTGTATGATAAATTTAATCACACAGGATCCATTTGTAATGCACCAAAAAGAGGTTAACCAGTCAGTGTTATTGCCCATGAAAATGAAATGCTAGTTGTACAGACAGACATTTACCAAAAGCCCAAAAAAATGAAAAAGAGTTCCTATTGAGTTAGACATTTCCTGCAAATATTTGGATCGACTGATGCAATATTTAGGTTTGAAAATGTATCATCCAAGATTATTGGATTATTAATGAAATATCCAGATTGCTATTTACAATTCTGTGAAGTATTTTTGAATAAAGAAAAATAAAATTATGGCATCATTCGAAAAATTTATTGGTCTGATGAAGTAAATTTTAAACTTTCCAGCATTGTTAATATGCATAACTGTGCCTATTACTCAACAGAAAACCTTCATGTAACAATTGAAGAACAATTGAATCAATCTGGAGTTACAGTTCGGATGGACCTTTCATGTAAAGGGTTTCCGGGACTTACCTTTTTGTATCTACAGTCTATATCTTAAAATGTTGAGACAGTTATTCCACAATTATGGCTGCAGCATAATAATGAAAACTATTTGCAGCAGGATGGAGCTCTTCTCCAATATGCTGTAACAGTGCATGCGTTTCTTGACAAAGAATTATACCATGCATGGATAGGTCAATGAGGCCACTTGAATTGCTACTACAATCACAAGACTACACCCCGATGAATGTCTTCTTTTGGGATGTTGTCAGAAATAAAGTATTTTCAAGAAAACCATGCACTGTTAAGAATATGTGTGCATCTATAAAAGAAGCATGCCAAGATATTTAATAATGATTAAAACCTCTGTGTCAAGGTGTGCGTGAGTGTAGAAACTAGACTACAGGAATATGTAAATGCTGAAGGTCAGCAATTCGAGAACTTAAGTGATTGTACTTAATTGTAATTTGTAAAGCAGAAGTTTAAAGCCGTAGAAAATATGTAATTTGTAAGTTATTCTTATTGTGACAATAAAATTATTAAATGAAATTAAAAAAATATGGGTTTTTTTTTTTCATAATAAAAACAGCATACCCATTTTTGCACCTCACCCCTCAGTATATTAAAATGAAATATATGCTCACATTATTTTTACAAACAATAGGTTGATGATAACTAGTGATAAAATGCAAAAAATATAATATTTTAAGTAATATTAAATTGATTAAGCACATGAATTGTCCCACCAAACAGTTTAGATACAGTAAGAATGTTTATTATATTGTACCAGTCAAAACATGTTTATCCATCTAACATGTGCTGGAACTCACAAAATGTACTTCAAACCCAGTCAAGCCCAAGATTTAGGTCAAGGACCAGCCTGAGTTTGAACCCACTCTCTAAGCCCCAGATCAAACACGTAATGGATAACATAATAATGATGACACATGAGAATTAATTTTAATCCGGCCCACTAGCAAAGCGGAGAAGACAATGAGACATCTATTAACTATGACTAAACTAAGATATATATATACGCACATATATATGAGTGGAAGTGGAGAAAGAGGAATTCGAATTATTCAAATAAGTTAGACAATAAAATATAGTTTAATATAATGACAAATTATTATACATTATGACTTAATGGTATACATTAGTGTGTGCGTGAAGGAGAAAGCGGTAGATGATTACATAGTGTCATTCACGCTATTATTTCTCATATGCCCTTTTATTAACTAAATAATATATACAATACATAAACACACATCTTTGGTGGTTCCAATATTAAGATGCCAATCGATTATTAGAAAGAAGTTACATAAAATTGCTATTAACGCTTTGGGTTATGGTTCTGAAATGTGGTGACTAACATATGATTTTGGGGAGCGTTCTGAGATTCATTATATATATAAGAAAACTATTTTCATGCCATTATGGTCGTGAAAATATGTAAAACACATTTGAAAATGACATTTGATTATATGACAAAATATTTAATGAAAATTCTCTTAATTAGTGCTGGTAAGAAGAACGCTCTATTTTCCCCCAAGGCAAATAGAGAACTCTTAAATACGGAAATAAGTTATGATGGTGGGATTGTATAAGACTGAAATAAATTTAATTAATAAAATTAGAAGTAATTAGCATTTATATATATTTTGAGCACAGTGCAATTTTAATATTATTACAGCACTAAAATTAGGTCATTAGCAAAAGAAATAATAATAATAATAATACGAAGTTTGGGCGGTACTGACATAATAGCCAAAAATAACTAAGAGGAAACAGTCATGCTTCTGGACAAGAACGAAATGGATAGGCATGCAGTGGACATCACCGACGTGCAGGCCTTTTGGTACGAAGAAAGTGGATAAGCATAGCATGTGCCAGACTTAGGGAATCACCGCCAGAGGCCTTTTTATACAAAATAAATGGTTCTGGGAAGGTCAATTATCCTCAGAACAAGGCTTGAGAAATAAATCTATGGGTTTGAACTTGTCACAACCCCCAGATGAGAAGATTAGAAGCACATAATATATATATATATTGTAACGTTTATTTATATACGTTACAAATATATTGGCATTTGGTAAAAGTTAAAAAAGTAAATTTAGATTTTTTTTTGATTAGTATAATTTTTGTTAAAACGTGCAATGAAGGTTAAAATTGTCATTCTTATTTTTTTTTATCTAATTGAAAAGAATAAATGACATACAGATTACTAATCCAGATAAATTAAAAGAATTTCAAAAGTATAAGCTAAAAGAAAAATATTTTAGCTAATTAAAGATGGAAGAATAATGCTAAAAAAAAGAGAACTTTGTAACTTAAATTTAAGAGAGAGTGTATAAGATTATTATCTTATACGCTGATAAAAAGACAAAAGAGTGCGCAGAAGTTCCAAAAATGGAGCACGATATAAAAAGGAGAAAATAGTTCTCGTTATGGTATGATGCAATACCAATTAGTTTAAAAGCTTTTTTTTTTGTTTAGTTTACGAGTTACAATATGTTTGACGCCGACTCAGTGGGTCTAACGACTCTGGCGCCCTCATGTAGAAATTAAAAACTAAGTCAGCTCACGATTGTACTTAACAATAATTCTAGGCCGAGTTGATCAGGAAATATAGCTATGTTTTTAGAATAGAAATATAACTTTCTTCTTTTTTGACATAGCTTGATCAACTCACGTGCAGTTTATATTAGCGTGTAAGAGGCCTAGCAAAACGAAAAATGTTACAATATATATACGAAGATAGGCCAAATGTCAGTAATACAGTAATGAGAAATGTCACTAACGATATTGAATAAGTTTTACTGCTTTAAAAATAAATGACCCTAGTTTGAATGCCATAATTTATATAAATAATATGCTATACCGCTATAATGTATATAGAGAGAAGGTTTCATTTAATAAAATATACATGAAGGTTTTATTTAGTAAAAGAAACATTAAGATTTATCCCCTTCCCTTTTCTGTTATTTAAAATAAATTAATCCCACCTTCGTTGATTTTACAATAACTGGAATATATATGTACTGTATTTGATATTTTAAGAGGATGTAAAAATAAAACTAGCAGTTATAGAAAAAAAAACTAATCGGTCACCCTTTCAGAATTGAATAACATTTAGAAAATAAATAAGATTTCAAAGCGTTAATTAGCTTGAGTTCTGGATTCACCCCAGGTAGAAAATCCAGAGTTAAACAAATATATTTTTTATATTAAAACATAAATAAAATGTTGGCTCGTAAAACAATCTGGTGAGTGTATTAATTAATAATATGTTGTTTTAAATGGACGTTAAAAACCTTAATTCATGAAAGTTTATTTCAAAAGAAGAAAAGATTTTAGAAATTCAACTTGTCAGATTGTTTAAAATTGGCATATTAATAACTAAAATAGACATATAAAATTAAGTGATAAATAACTATAAATACATGACCGCACCAAAATTAAAGAAAGAGAGCATGAGAGAGAATTAAATTTATAGAAATTATTTGAGAGCAATTTACATATATTTTACAAATAAAGTTAAATGATACATTAGAAGAAGTCTTGATAATAAAGAGTTTGAGATTAGTTAGACTAGCTTTACTTGCGGCTTGAAAATTTACCTTGCACTATTTTAAGAGTCCATATTTTAAAGTCTGCTCATGCATGGCAATTGGTTCTTAAATAACAGCAAGCTTTTATTCAGCATTCCACAATTCTCCAGTCGGGTTTTTACTTCATTCTACAGGAGCATAATATTATGACAGCGGCAGATGATGACCCAACAGGGCCGAGAAGGGTGGTGGACTTACTACTACATCTTTTTAAGTTTCACAGCAACGTGTGTCATGTCATCAATATAGTTCTCTCAATAGTAGCTAATCTATCTTGATTAAAACTTCGGCCATTTTATACTCTGCCCAGGTATTTCTGGAATGTTTTTAATTACTTAGTTCATTGTTTTTCAAAAATGCAACTGTTAGATAACATCCAAAAATAAATTCAAATCTATTTCCAGATTAAAAATAGATTTGACAAAATGTTTATAACAAAAGAAAATCTTAATCCCATTTTAAGTAAAAACTTTAATTAAAAATACTTTCCCCAGATTAAAACAATAGTGTTTCCAACCCATTAATTATTTTTAGACAATTAACTGTAGCATCTTCCATCTTGGATTTTATAAAATATACATTTAATAGGACAAAAAAAATACTTTTTTCTCAGTGATGAAAGTTTATTCAAAAAAAGTACTTTTAAAAGAAAAAGTTTAAAAATGACATACAATAAAATATTTACAAAAAACCAATATTTTGTTAGTATTTTGCTCCTATATATATATTTGAGCCGCACCTATGTATTTTAATAAAAAAAAAACTAATAATTAATAAAAAGAATTAATAATTTTTAAAAATGTTATTGAAACGTTAAAATTGTATAATTTAGGCGCGCATCTCAAATATATATATAAAATATATACATATGACAAAAGGAGCGGGATGAGATATAGTTTGAATACAGGTTAGTAGATGAAACTATGAAGCTCAATCTTAAGCTAAGTTTGACTGATTCAATATGTACCAATATTTGTCCTACATGATTGTTGTAACCATGTTTATAATCTTAATTCATCAAAAATGGAAATTAATAAAGTCCATTATGCTATTCTTTCTTATAAATTATGATAAATAACAAAAAAAGCATATACAACAGCTATATATATATTATTAGGGTTGTCATCTGATCCTTCGTGTCAGCCGCCAGAGACGCGATTTCTAACTGAAAAACGCATTAATATATAGTTCCCGGGATAGCGATTCTCTATTAATATTGACCTTTTTTTTAATTTGTTTACAAAGTTTACTTTTTTTTGTTTCTGAATTATTTTTCCCAAATAATATTTTTGACGATGGGATAATAATAGTTTTTTTTTTTTTTTTAACCAAAGGGTCTTTTTTGGCGTGTGTTCAAATAGTAATTTGTGTTTTTTTTAAAAAAAATAATATTACTGTTTTTGTAAAATTGGATTGACAAAATTCAAGAAAGAACGGGGTTTTATGATGGATCTTTAAATAATAATTTACGTTACTTTGATAGGTTTACATTTGATTGCCGAAAAAATTATTGGGAGAAGTGTTGTTTTTTTTTTTTCGCGCGCGTGTTTATGTTTAAATAAAAATTAAAACCTTTACTTTTATCGGTTTACATTTGATGGACGACCGATTGGACTTCCTTTCGTTTATAAATTATGGTTTTGGTTCTACAAATAAATATTTTTGACAATGGGAGGATAATAGTTGTTGTTTGTTTAATTTTTATTGACAAGAGCGGGTGTTTTTTTGGTGTAGATTCAAATAGTAATTTGGGTTTGGGTTACGTTTAAATAATAAGTTGCGGTCTTACTTTGATCGGTTTACATTTGATTCCTGACACTAATTACTGGGAAGGGTGGTTTTTTTGTGTGTACGATTGTAGACAACAATTATTGGGAGAAGGGGTGTAACCGTTTATAAAATAGTAGTTTATGTTACTTTTAGTAGTGGTGTACATTTGATTGCTGACAATAATTAGTGAGAGGGGTGGGTGTTTTTTGGTGATTGGTGACAACAATTATTGGGAGAAAGAGTTTTGCGTTTTGTTTTTGTTCGTGTGTATGTTTAAATCAAAATTTAAGTTACTTTTATCGGTTACCATTTGATTGAAAACCGATTTGACTTTCTTTTTTTTTTTTTCGTTTATAAATTATTTGGGTTTTCCCAAATAATATTCGATTTGACAATGGGACAATAATAGTCTAGGTTTCTTTAATTTTGATTGACAAGAGTGAGTCTTTTTCGGTGTACGTTCGAATAGTAATTTGGGTTATGTTTAACTAATAATTTACTGTCTTACTTCGATTGGTTTACATTTGATTGGCCAGGACAATTAGTGGAAGGGTTTTTTTTGTTTTTTTCTATACGATTAAAGAATAATTGACGTTCCTTTTATTTGACCATTTGATTGCCGACGACAACAATTATTGGGAGAAGAGGGGTTTTTGGGGTTACGTTTAAATAAAAATTTTAGTTACTTCTTTTATTTTACATTTGATTGCCGACGCCAACAATTATCGAGAGAAGAAGGGATGTACATTTAAATAAAAGTTGAAGTTACTTCTTTTATTTTTGACATTTGACGAAGGTCATTTAGAATCCCTCAAACAAGCTTGCCTTTATGAAGTGAACCTTTCCGTCGGCAGATGTTTTCGGATCTCAAATCTGCATATATCTGCCGCAAAATCCAATCTTTTCTTTAAGCAGCAGGATGTTTTTTTCTGCTGTAGAAATATTCCAGCGCTGGCCCGTGTCTGGCAATTCCCATCTTTTCAAGTTTTCTGTTGTGGGAATTAGCCGTACTTTTTGTCTCGGAAAATTTCTCGCTAAAACGTGACTCAAAGCGTGATTTTTACATTTTTACGCTATTCCACCCTAATCGAAAATTTAGGAGAAATACAAATTTATGAGGAACAATCACGATACTGTTAAAATTGATAAAATGTAACAGTACATCGATTGGTCTTAAAAAAAACAAGGCACCGATGAAAATTTAAATAATTTTGACACGATCAAAATAAACACCCTAGTACGATATTGTTACATCAAATACATAACGCAGCATTACGATATAGTGCGTGACACAAACAACTACGGCATTTTCCTCTGCTTTTAGCATCGGAAAAAGCCACACCATTAGCCGCTAAGCCGAGTTAACACTCTTTCTAGATTTTATCGTAGAAAGGAGACTTAACTTCCAAGTTAATACTCTACTTTTTAGCATAGAAAGTAGACTTAACTCCGAGTTAACAATCTTTCTAGGATTTCTTTTAGAAAGAATGCTTAAAGGCTTGGGTGCGGCCGCGGAAACAGCATATTTCTAGAAATTTAGCTAGAAATCGCGCCTCTGGCGGCTGACACAAACGATCAGATGACAACCATTATTAATAATTATACATAAAAAGCCTTTTTTCAACACATGGTTTTGTGTTCTTTTCAAATGTTAAGCATCTATTTTAAAGTTATGTGATGTGATGTATTGTGGTTTATCCTTAAACGAAGTCAAAAATATCTCAGCAATTATGCCAAGATAAACCTGTTAGCCACTTGACTTTCCATTCCCCACTCTAAATTTTTCCATATTCTGCTCCATCCATTTCCACAACATAATCTGTGTCAACTCTATAACCTTTATATCTAAATCCCCTTTATCTTTTCCCAAACCCAGCATAAAAAATCACCTTTTTCTTATTTATTCTTCCATAACTTCATTATATGTACCCTTTCTGTTTTCAAGCATTTACATTCAATTAACAAATGCCTAATATTTTCTATTCCTTCCTTACATAATTTACAAAATAAATCACCCATTTTTTCCCATTTACATGTATATTCTCTTGTAGCTAAAGATCCCGTTTGAGCCTTAAATAATAAACTACTTTCCTTACTATTATCATATATTAACTCACACCTAATGTTCTGTTTATTTCTATATATATTTAAACTCTTTTTACTCTCCATACTATTTCTCCATTTCTCTAACTCCCTATTCTTTATTAATAAATCTATTCTTTTATCCCATTCCTTACTACTACAACACTCAACAATCCTCTTAACACAATCATCCCATCTTTTGTACAAATATACTGATATAAATTCTTTATCCAAATCTTTTGCATACCGCATTACCTTGCTCACCCATCTTGTTACCTGCCCTTTACTCATAACCCAATTAAATACTATTTTAGCTATTCTTTTATTATCCATAAACTGCAATCTACCAAACATTTTCATTTTACTTTTTGCATCTCTCATATGAAAACTTGACCATCCCATTTCTCCTTGCATTGCCTCTTTTGCTATCCATACATCTGCATCCAATGCATGTCTTCCTACTTCCCTTTGAACTTTTTCTAAGTAATTTAATACCTCTTTACTAACATATAATGCATCATTACCATATGTTAACCCTGCTACTGAAACTCCTTTCCATATAATTCTAACTACATCATATTTATTATATGAAACACTGTTAATTTCTTTATCAATCCCTTTCTTTTCTTTGCTTCATTTATCAATTTTTTCTCCCATTCATCCAAATAATTTTTCTGATTACTTAAAATAATTCCCAAATAACTATATCTATTCACCACACTTAACTTAATATCTCCCAATAAAAATTCTACATCTTCTCTTTCCCCAGTATTAACCATCATTATATTTGATTTTTCTTCACTAAATTTAATCCCCATCTCTTTACCAATCCTTGCACATGTCCTCAACATAACTTCCATATCTTCTCTTCTTTCTGCACACAGAAATATATCATCCACAAAAAAAAGACCTGACAAAATATATACTCCCTTACTACCTATTAACGGTATCTCTATCCCTCTTCCTAATCTTTCTATTGCTCTTTCCGTTTCACTCAAATACAACACAAACAAAATAGGTGACATAGGACATCCTTGCCTTAGCCCCACCCCATGTTTAACTTTAACTGATTCTATATTCCCTAATTGATATATATAATAATTATTTTCATATAATTTTTAATAATATCTATTAAAGCTTCATCCATTCCCAAATTTGCTAAACCAATTATTAACCAATTATTGCATACAGAACACCATCTAGTGTTCTATAATGGAAGTAAAATAACAAAAACAAAACATCAGTAAAATAGAATAACTTTTTCACATAGAGTTTCAATAACTTCAAAGAGTTGACTATATAACATAACAATATACAGAATAAAAAATATATACATTATACAATTTTATATATGAAAATAATCCCAGTGCTAACACTAAACTAAAATATAAATCCAAATATTAAATCACCTCACATGGTTAAGAAATCCAGCATTGCTCTTTGTGAAATAAATATATTAAAGTCCATACTGATTGAGGCTGGCTATTTTGAAAAATAGACTTTAATATATTTATTTCACAGAGGGTAATGCTGGATTTCTTAATCCTGTGGGGTGATTTAATATTTGAATTATATATATATTACCTTATATAATTTTCCATTTATTTTTAAATGACCAGTTGTTAATTAAGTTTATTGAAGTTTTATAAATATTCATACAATTATTTAAGTTATGTTCAATATAAAATGTTTTATATATTTGTCTTTTTTATGTACCTTTAATATCATTTAAATGTTTAATATTTTTGCAGCATCTATTTTATTTCCACATGTTCAGGAGTCATTACTTAAATTAATCATATCTATTAATTGCATTCTTGTTCTTTGACTCTTACCTTTAGTTTCCCTGTATGACCATAGTAAATCATATTGCAATGGTTACAATTAATTTTATATACTATTCCTTTTTGTATTTTATATTGTCTTTTAATTAATAATTATCTATTAATTTATTCAGACTTACTATTTGACCATCTAATATTTATATGCTTATCCATATATTTTTTGTTTTTTATTAATGTATTATAAATTGGGGATAATATCAAAGTTTGATCCATTTCTGACTTGAACTATTGTTACTATTATCATTATAGTCATTTAGCATAGAAATGTTTTTATTTAGTATATATTTTTTAGAATTAAAAAATATATTTTTAATAGTTTTAGAGTTATGTCCATAATTTTTATATAATTTAATAAACTGATTCTTTTGTAAATCAGTTGCATTTTTATCTGTATTATGTTTATCACTTCTATATTTAAAATTTTTAGTCTTAATTATATATTATGTATGGATAGTGCATAATATATTTATGCATAGTATATTTGATGAATATATATATATTTGTTATATATTTATGTATGTATCAAAATATATTAAGATTTAAAAGATGAATCAATTTATAATTTTTTTGTATAATAAACTATTTGTGTATTCATGTGTGTGTGTGTATATATATATATTACAGCTTTGAAGATTGCTGGTCAATCAAAACTATAAAGTCAATGAGGTTTAATAAAATAAGCACTGTAACATTAATAAAGAAATGTGGATTTGTTTAATTTTTAATTTACATATTAAAATGAGTATTTAGTCAGTAATAGATAGCTTGAAAAAATTGTTTTAATAAGATTTTTTTTAAATTCAATTTGTAATTTCCAAATAATTCTATAATAAAGAGATTTTAAAACAAAATAGTTTAAAATTACACTTACCTTTCAACATAGATTCTTCATCTCTTTTTGGCTTACGAGGTGTAATTGTTTGTTCCAAGGCATCCCACTTGTTATTCAAAATCGAAAGATATTTCATAATTTCATCTTTCATTTCAGGATAACGTTTACATAGCTTTCGACCCTGCTCATTAAATGCTTGTCGTCTTGAACCTTTCACTTTCATTTCTTCCATTTTAATCTAAAATATTAATAAATAGTATTATTTTCAATTTAAACAATATATTTGTTACTAATTACATTTAATTAAAATTTATAGCAATTAATTAAAATTTTAGAAAATTTAATGCAATATCTTTGTGTAATTTAAATACACTTGGGTCTCTTTTTATGCAGTAGATAGATTCCACAGAAAGCAGGCATTAAAAAAATTTGCACAAAAATACTTAACTTATATTGAAAAATGTAGGATACATCTCAAAATTTTCAAAAATCACATAAAACCAAAGCAACAACATAAAATTACTTTAAAATTCGCATAAAAAAAATATAAGAAAATGAAGTATGACTAATAAAAAATTTCAAATATTTGAAAAAAATTGATACAAGACAAACTTTTTTTACTTTTTTTATTAAGTATTTAATTTTATTCAAACAATGTTTTTATGTGTAATTTATTTTACATTTTTTCATACATATTTTAATCATTATCACTATTTGACAATATATGGTTCATTTGTGAACTAGTAAGATATCAGATTCATCACAAGAGGAAATACGATTAGCACCAACTTCAGTTTCATGCTGTGTTAATGATTTTCTGTCGACAATGTAATCAGTAATTAAACTTTGAGATGATGATTTTACTAATTTTTTATGAAGCTCACAATATCCAGACTGCTATGACTAGCTGTTAGATAATGCACTTCCACGACTGCAACTATATATATATATAACATGCTTCCACAAGTGAGTTAATAATGAGTAACGGTTAAATTTTCTTTTAGACACATATATTGTAACGGTCAGAATCGTGTGATCAGCCAACAAGATTCAGAGACCTAGCAAAAGTACTTCAAACCCAGTATGTCCGGGATATGGTAGTCGCGGAACAGTACTAAGCTTTAACCCATTTGCCAGTGCTCCAAAATCTCCACTATCCAACCAACGCTCCTGATGCTATTAATGGTCATCATTTTTCTTCAGCCCCGGTGGTCAGGGTGGAAACAAGGACTCTCAATTCGAACTTAGCCTGTCATGCACTAGACTTTATTAATTTAACCAAAGATACTCACTAAATACTTCGATATAGCTCAAAATATTATTTTTTTAATATTTCATAGGTTTTGGATACATACATATATGATTTAATCAAGTGTAGATGTGGTTGAGTGGATATGATGAACCAGGGAATGACATGACAACAGTATAGATATATACAATTTATTAACATCATTCATTAGAAAATATAAATAATAATAACCATGTTTGGATCTTATTATACTCTATGTATGGGGTTACATTTAAACAAAACAAAAAAAAAATCATAATTACAATGTTTGACTATCAGTTATTGCTAATGGTACAGAATTTAGATATCACTAGGATAAATATATGATTTTTTATAAAGAATTACAATATTCAACCATAAGTTATTTATAAAGGTACAGTATTTAGATATCACTAGGATAAATATATGATTTTATCGAGAATTACAATATTCAAACATAAGTTATTTACAAAAGTACAGTATTTATATATCACTAGAATAAATGTATGATTTTTACAAAGAAGTCACCTGTCAATAATGACAACCAAGGTTATGAACTATTAAATATAACAATTACAATAATGAACATCAGTATTAGATGTGTGTGTGCATCTTAATGAAGTCATACTGGAGTTCATGACAACAACAATTGTGAATCAAAACAATAATTATAAATTAACCAGAAATGATAGTCACACACATAGTAAATAATCAGTATTGTTACGTGTCAGCATAAAACAAATGTTTATATTGAGAATGATAATATTTTATCAAGAAATATGCCACCATAAATTAATATGCCAATTTTGGAGAGCAAACACAAGTTAAGAGGCCAAATAGATATATATAATAAATTTATGCGTGTGTTTACATACATAGGGGAAGTTAAGTATACATATTTTTATTATTATTATTATTATATTTTCCTTTTAGTATTCCCAGCAGGAGTTATGGACCAAAGCATAATTTTAGCTCCCTTTATTATTAATAGTTATATGATAAATAAGGTTTATCTATTTCACACAGCATTAACAACAGGTATGATTAAGAAATCTAATTACAGCATTCAGTGGCGTTTGGGTTTGAATCCTGTGCTGGCTATATTATTAGCATTGGCAAACATGGGCCAATCTCCTTTGTTGAGCAGTAATATATATATGTTCCTATGATAACACGTCCGCATTCAGCTTGGCTTGTGTAGGAAATAATAGAGCGTGGGCTTTGAATCCCTATCATTATAGAGTCTACCCATTCATCGGCTCAAAGAAAACCATGGCTATCTCGTATCGCCAGAACCGGTAAAATATCCGTCTGGCAGTCCGCATAGCATAATCGACATCTATTCTTTATTAAAAGCCATATAGCCACAGATCAATCTATTAAGCCACTGATATATTTGCCCATTAAAAGCATTAACTTATATCTGCATAGATATTTTCCTAAACCTGTATTTAATAAGTAATAATGGGGAAATTTAAGACAACCATATCTTATAGGCTGTAAAACACCCAAGTGTTTCAAATATAAATTTTAACCATAAAATGCTAAAGAGGCAAAAAAATACTACTGCTATTTCTTTCCCCAAATGCATGCATCACTAAATATATATATAGAGTGAGATGAACACATATCTTTGTAATAAGTAATATTGCCCGTTTTATATTTAAAAAAGAAGCACTATCATTATTATTATTTTTTTTTTGTTTCTACACTTAAATAAATGCATATATATATTATTTTATTTTTTAATTGTCACAAAGAATCAAATAAAACAATTTTAACACTCATTTATATTTTAAATTTCTTTACCAAGGTACTGTGATTATGCCTATACGGGAAGAGGGCGGATTTTTTTATACAGATATTTGATTTCTTTTCTCTCTCTCCTTTTTTTTTATTAAATAAATGACATTTTTAACTAAGCCAGAATTAGACACGATTTAAGAAATTTAACTTTGACTGTTTCTTATTTTACCATTATAAAAATCATTACCCCTTTCCCACTTTAGATTCGGGATAAAGCAAACAAATTTATACATAAATTGGTTTAATAGTACAATATCATTTGTCACCATACTTGACTAGATTGGTATATATCGGCATATCTCAAAATAAAACATATAAAAGCTGTATTTATCGATTCTATAATAATCTTTTGTTCCACTTAGAATTATACATTACACTCTCTTTTTTTTTTTAACCATTAATAAGTAATCTAGTTATAATTCAAATTGACTTGTTAAAAACAATAATAAAAAAAACTAAAACACTCATATATATAACTGTCCTTTTGAAACACATCTTTTTAAGATAGTCTTTTACGAATTTTATAAATTTGAGGAAATTAAATGTTCTCAAGTTTTTAAAGACTGAAAGTTTATACTTGCGATGGATTACTGTGTCACTTTGATTGAGGCAGATATTTTCCTACCGGTTCATTCATTGTCAGGATCAACCTTTGGGCTTTACTGGACTCAGGATAGACTGGCTTTGAAGTTGGTTTTCCATTTTCTTTCCGGCACACGCATAGGATCAATTGGATTTTTTTCCTCTTCTTTAGATGCATTTTTCTGGAGATTTTTCAGAGAAAGGGAAAGGTAAACTTTGTCCTACTCACAGATCATAGCAAGGATCCATTCGCCGCTTAAATATAGTCAATTGGTCCTTTAGAGAGAGTCAATTTGACTCTTAAAAGCTTTTTGCCTTGAAATAAAACCTTTTTCACTGCCAACAACTTTATTTTTATTCTTTCACTGCTTGGCTTTAATGGTCTTGGTTCTTTTTCTTTGACTGACCCCTTCTCGAAAATTTAGCCCAGTATTTATAAAAACCCTTGCTAAGCAACTCTTTGTCTCCTATATTTTTTTAACACCTATACCATAACTGCCTTGGTTAGAAACGAAAACAGACTGCAGGATTGATCTTTGATTTAAATCAGTTTAAAGATGAGAAAAAATAATTTAACACTTCCATGCAACTAGCTGGGTTGATCTTTGATCTAAAACAGTTGACACAATCCTGTTAAGATTACACTAAGGTATGAACATCTTAATTGCCTTTTAATGGCCTTAAAGATGAGAAAATAAATTAACACTTCTATGCAACATCTTTTAGAATGTTTAAGAAAAAAACAGAACCATCAAAATGTTATTCGCAAGGAAAGAATCGCCTTTTAGGACAAATATATAAGACAAAGGAAATATATTTTTCTTTCTAAATATATATATAAAAAATGCATTTCAATGAAACAAGACTAGACCTCTCATTCACCAAGACACACACATGCATCTGTATATTATCCCCTTTAACAAACAAATAAAAATGAAAAATTTGATATTTGAGCTTTAAAAATATATAGACGTATACTATTTCCAACAACTAACATGAAGCTCTGTGTGTGCATACACACTGATCGCTTCAATATATATATATGGAGAAACTTTTAGACAGAAAAAAGTTACAAGCAAAAATATTTAAAAAAAATTTAAAGATATATTCTTTTTAAGTAGAAATTCAAAAGTTCTTAAATATTTTTACTCGTAATTTTTTTTCTTTTAGACAGAAAAAACTTTTATAAATACATTCTTTTTAAATAAAAATTAAAAAGTTCTTACATATTTTTACTTGTAACTTTTTTCTGTCTAAAACTTTCTCCATATATATATGTGTATAAATATATATATATAAACATATACATACATAACACAGACATACAATGATTTAGCTCTCTTTGGAATTTAATTCATAATTCGGGACATTTACAAGAAAATTATTTTCCAATTGATTAGAAAATTGAAGACTTTCTCGAATCATTTTTGCTGGAAAATGAACAGGTTCCACTTCTGTTTCATTATCTTTTTCTAAATCTTCTACGGTATCTAAATTTATTGCAATCTTTTTCCAACAGGCATTTAAAGTATGTAAAATTTAATGTGTGCATATAAAATGAAGTGAAATATGAACTTCTGTATCGCATAAAAGAAAACCACATAAAAAGATATTAAGAAGAAACATGAATCGCATAATTTCAAAATCACATTAAAAAAATCCGCACAAAAAGGGACACAGGTGTATAATTTATTACAAATATTGCTAAGTAAGTTTAAATCTGTTACTTATATTATTTGATAACAATAAAATATTGCATTGTTATGAGCAAAAATTTAATACATTAAAGTTCACTATTAAATTATGTTCAATTTAAAAAATTTAAACACAGAGGTTATCATAATACTTTAATGAATGTTGTTTTTAAAATAACAGCTAAATAAACATTTAATTCATTACTTAATTACATTTATTTGTCAACAAAGAATTTTTTCATTACGTACACAACAGAAAATTCATAAAACAAATTGCTGACTTTTATGCATACATTTCAGAAATAGTGGAGAAATGTAAAATTAATTGAGACTATTCACTAACATTTGTTTTTCTTTTGACTTTTTGCTTTCATATTTCATATACATTTGAGAATCAATAATGAAATGAATATATTTTATCATCAATAATAGACCAAAATCAAAAAGAATACGCAAATTTAACACAGGCTCACTCCTACTGTTTCAAATAAGATTTATTGCAATCATTCATCAATGAGAAGACCATTTCAAATCCAAATAAAAGAATAAAAAGATACAAAATAAATGATAGTACATTAATACATGAAACTAAAAATATACTCACATATATAACATATTAATCTATTAGTTTGTCTATTTGACACCTTGCAGTACTTGCCTTTTAACTTCTGCAGCAAATTTCCCTTTCAAAAGACTTTAATATCTTAGCTTATTGTAGGTCTTCATTGTTTCATATTCTCAGTCATATCTTTCAAATGAAAACAATCAACACTGCATTTACTTACACTGCTTTCAAGACAATCCTTACAATGTAAATAGGATCTTCCCCACAAAAATCACTCTCAAGTCTACACAATATTTTAAGAAAGTTTGTTATCATTCATTTGCTTAACATGTTCAATGACAATGAGATTATACAATGATCATATCCAATAGGCTGAAAAGCATATTGAGTCTTATAGTCTTGCCATTGGATTTTTGAATTTTACAGAGCATTCTTGAATGAAATTTTCTAATGTCTTTATGGTATGTTGAAAGAGGGTTCAAGTATCACTTCCATGTAATAAATTTTGCAGGTCCATATGCAACTAATTTAATTATATTAAGTAGTTTTATCACTATGATAAAATATTCTCTTTTTTAAATCGGTACTGTATCAGCAGCACATTCAAATCTGTATTGCATCTCAACGTGTAAATCCACTTTTCTATGTAAAAAGATACCAAAATATTTAAACTGACTCACGTTCTCAAATCAATAACATCTAAGCTAAAGTTGCAAAGTATTTTTTCCTTCACTGACAAATAAAGAGCTTGAGTTTTTAGAGCATTAATTACTGCACCAATATATTTATAGGTTGCTTTCAAAACATGATATTCTTTTTAATTGGCAAGAAAATAAAAAAAATGAAGTTCCTATTTTTGCTTCTAATCAATTCATATTAAAAATTTCACCATCAAACTTATGTTGTATCTTGATGTCTGCTATAAAAAGCCACCTATGAACAGTTTTCAAGATCAGTGTCATAAGAAAGGAAAATATAGTTGAAACTATTCTTGTTTAATTCCAGTTTTCATTTCAAATGCATCAGATTTTCCACTTACTTAACTTTCTATAATTTCAAACAATGTCACAGACCTGCTTAAATAATTGAATCAGACTTAATCAAATTAATAATAATATATAAATTGTATATTTGCATATTTCTTGTATTTACTAGATAACAAAATCATGTTTATAGTACTTGTTGAGTTGTAGTGGATAATGGTGATATGAACTTCCTTCGTATTTCATGGATTTTATTGAATATATGATATTCCACGATAATGACTGCACTCTTCTATATTACCTTTATTTTTGCGAAGAAACATTCTTAAAATCAAGTGGTATAATTTCATGAATCCACATATTTCTAAAAAAAAAAAAAAATTTTAAAATTAACATATCACCACTATCTTTTAATATTTCTCCACATATCTGATTAGGATTTACAGCCATTCTATTTTTATGATTACAAAAAAACTTTAAGTTCACTAACCTGAATATCTTTGTTCAAATCTAAATGAGTGAGTAGAATATTCCTTATATTGGTTGGAAATACCAAATAAAATAATCCATCCATTGATAACATATTTACTTATATGCCTGCATAATGCAGGCAATAATTTTCAAATTATAAACATATGGGTTCAGATTAAGATTAACGGAAATCTACACGGTCTAAGCATGTGCTTTTAGACCTTTGTTTCCATCTTTCTTTCTAGTTTCAGAAAATGTAAGTTTTATTTTTCTACGATAAAAAATAAAAAATTTATGATAATTTTTGTGATCAAGTAAATTGAGTTTTTTTGTCTTTCTCTCATTTTTTTGATAGTTAATGGAAAAGTATTCACCGTGAAAAATACATCATAAAAAATAAAAGTTTTTACCGATGTATTTAGAAGACGTTATGGGGACCTGATGTTAAGTACTTAGTTTTATATATTTTTTAATTATTATTTTATTTCTATATTTTTTTTAATTATTATTTGAATTTACAAAAAAATTATTATTGAACTATAAAAAAAAACTAGCTCATGATGGTGTACATTTATATCGTGAATTATCTGCATCTTTTGCTATGATGTGGGCTTGGGTCCAGTATTTGAATTAGGTGATATGAGACAAAGATAAACATATTTTGCAAATATTATGATGCGATTTAGATTTTTCTATAATGTCTTGTCTGCATTTTAATAATAATAAAAATATGCAAATGCTAAAAATAAAAATTTTGACAGTATATAAACTTAGGTTGATTATACACTACTGCAATGTAAATTTCAAAGCTGCATATCAAATGCAAAGAGAGGTGGCAGTTGATGAAGCTATGATTAAATTTATGTTCATAGTAGCATGAAGCAATATGAGCCCTCAAAACTTATATAGATAGGATAAATAATATTACATTGCATTGACTCTAAATTACTACTAACTTACGTACCTCAAGCTTAACTCTATAACGAATTTAGTATTTCATTCACTTTTTATTTTATTATTTTATTTTGTATATAGTGACTATTTTAGTAGTACTTTTTAATAAATGACAAGCTGTATTGAAGTTCTTTATTATAATATTCAAATTATACTAATTTTTGATCAATATTAACTACTTGTTATAAGGGATGTTATTAGGGATGACATATTTATTGCAAACCCCTGTCTGGAAATACATTTTGAAGGGCTACTAGGAAAAATGAAAGGTACTAATGACTTTATTCTACGAAGTTTTCAATTGATGGATCACCTTAGATAAATGTTATTATATACCAATTTTTTAGAAATTTTATGATGAATCCAACTAACCTACTAACAAAAATATAATTTTAAGTTGTATGCATGATAATTTTGAATTTATGAAATAATATAAAAATAATTATTAGAAATATTAACTTTTATTCTTTTTTTTATTACTTTGAATATCAATGACTATATTTTTTTCAGCTTAATTGCATTCTTTGGTGTTCTGTGTATAAAACAATATATATTATGTCATTTTTGAATAATATAAACTTAAAAGTTATGATAAAATTTGTGGTTTAACATAATGTTTTAAATATTCAATATGGCTTCTTTGAAAGCGAAGAGGTTTTAAAAGGTGTATAATATTGTTTACATGTTACTTTAGGGAATTTAAAAAAAAGATCTAAATCCAACACAAACAGAAATCATCTATATCTTTTTTTTTATTGCAGTTTTAATCCACCAATTATTTCTAAACCTTTTTATCCTTGTTGAATTTCTGCTTACGAAACTTCACATTTATTTTAATGTTTTGCTAAGCAGAAACTGGCACAAATTTAATTTGAATCAAGTCATTAATATTAGAATCAAACATTGTCAGAGAAATAATCAGGATTCTTCTTTTTAGTAATTAAATAAACTTATTTATATCCACATTTTCCTTAAGAGATATTCATGCTTCAGTAACATGACCATCTTGAAAGTCCAAATTAAAAATTTTAATATTTTATAATTGTTGGAATTTAATATTGATATTAGATTACTCTAAAATAAATAAATAGGTTTATTATGAATATTATTAGGTAGAACTAATTTTCTAATGCATTTAATATTTTAACTTTGGAAAGTATAATTATATGAGATGTTTGACATTCTATCTTTATAAATGCTCATGTAATATGAACTTGCTTTGTATGCTAAATCCTAACTAAAAAAAATTTTTTTTTAATTGCCATTGTTTTATCAAGGATGCACCCAAACCCCTTTATAGAAATTTTCTGTCCAAAATATTTATGAAAGTCATCTGTGTGATTTACGATAACAGCAAGTCATCTGAGTTTACAGCACCGATACTATTATTTTTAATGAAAAGTTCTGATCTTATCAACACATGCAAAGGTTGCTAATATAATAATGCTATACAGCGGAGAAATAAAAATTTTCTTTGAATAAATACTGAAAAAATGTGCACAGATACTATTGTATAAATTATGATATCTAGGAATTCCAAGATTAGAAAATACCAAATTAGATCTCAAGCAAATCCAACATCATGTAGATTTCACTATATGATCTCCTTTCAAAAAAAAAATTGTAAGTCATTTATTTATTCAATTAAACTTCCTTCCTCTGGAACATTTTAACGAACACCAGTTATATTCCTCTAAAATGTGGCAGCTTCATAGATACAAGTACTATCCTCCAGTGAAATCTTAACTTTGTATCAAGTAAAGATTGCATATTCCATTTCCATATAGTTAGAAAAAATACTTTATTACTATTACTATCTTCTACTTTACCACTGTTAACATTATTAATTTTATAATTATTTTTACTACTTTAATAAGTGATTCATCAGACACAATAATCTAGGCAGATTGTGTAAACAGATCATTTTTAGATGATTATTGCTAGGTTCCTTCCATTTTTTGTAAGATAGAAGAATCTCTTAATAGAGCTATTTAACTATACATATTTTAAACCTATTATTATAAAGTGCAGAAAACATTGAAATTATTCAAACGGAAGTCAATCTCTGATAATGGACTATTTCTTAAATATTATAAATCTCTGTGTACTCTCCTGCCAGTCAGAATAATTTCAAAGTTTTCAGCGCTTTATAATAATAGGTTTAGATTTATAAGTCATGTTTGTCTAATGAGACACTGTCCTTCTCCTGCAATGGGTTAAACAGATTTGTACAATTGAATATTTGATTATAACATCAGGAACACAATAGACTCAAGCCCTGATTTAAGCATGGTCTGTAATAGTTGGTGTATGTAGAATGTAAGCTCTAAACTTAAGTGATTCACTTAAGTTTTTTAAACTCTTAGTGGCAGGAGAGTGTGTGGAGATTGACTTCCATTTGAATAATTCCATATATACTTTGTGAATTTTTGCCCAAATTCAATTTCAATGCAACTCATTGGGAATTATATTGATTGTACAGAAGTCATAATGAAGGTTATCAACCTATTTCCTTTACATTGGAAAAAAAAATTGGTGTATATCTAGTTAAAAGATAAATGTGGTTGCACAAATAATTAATCCCACTGTAGCAATTAATGAAGGCAGATGTCTGAATAGCATACAGCCTGTGTCAACTGAATCATACAGCAAATTAAGTGAACAAAAAGAAATGAGAAAAAAAGATTGGGGGGGGGGGCAGAAAAGGTTTTAAACAGAAATAGTATTTAGCTTTGATTAACCAACATATTATTCTACAAGACATAAGTATTCTTGGTTTGGCTCTGTTTTATAATTATTCCTAGTCAATCCTCACATCCTGAAAGTCATTCCATTGGCAGCATTTTGAACTACAAAATAACTACAATTTATGATACATTTAAACATTAACCAAACCTGAATAATAAGATTTTTTTAAAAAAAAAAAGTAAGAGGTCTTTGTAACTTGAAAAAAATTCCAATATTTACCTGATACAGATTCAATTACTCAGGTCGTGTACAATCATGACCAATGGTCAAAAATCATTATACTTTTTTATATTACAATCACAAATATTTATTTATCAAAAGGTCAGCTACTTATGAAGACTACTTGCCAATCAAATGACAAGCTGGCCATTCAATTTACCATGTTGATAGTTTTTTTCCATTTTATCTGCAATTTTAGATATATACACACATAAAATTTGAAGTTTATTTGACAAGTTTGCTTGTTTAAAAAAATGTAAAGAACAAACCTGTTTAAGATATTAACTGATAAAAAATAAATAAACAATAAAACTTAACAATAGTAGTCAAAAATTTATTTTAACATCAGTTTAAAAATACTTTAAATCTTGGGTCAAGAACACTACATAAAAACAGACTAAAAAATAATTTATATACATGCATTGAAACACAATTTGAAAAGTAAATTTAATTATCTCTTGAGGCAAGCATAAAATAAAAAATATACAAAATTAAAAAAAAAAAATTAAAGAAACATTTTTATGCACATTCATTCACTAAAAAGTATCAAAAAAAAAAAAAGCACGGAAAAATAACTTTTTCTACCTTTCACAGTATTCTTGATACAATGTGCCCAAAATAAAAGCTTGCAGCATTCATATTCAGAAACCGTCAAATATTCTTTTACTTTGATTCCATAATATCAAAAATACTGTGAAAACTGGAAAAAAACAAACATTTTTTTTTTTTACTTTTTAGCACTTTTTTTTAAAATAATACTTGTGTAAATAAAACTGTTTCCTTAAAAGCAAAATTATATTTTATTTTCTACTTTTTACTTTTGTATAGTTCCAAAATTAATTTTAGATGAAATTTATTACCGCTAGGTGGCAGTACAATAAACATCACTAAAGAAATTAAGTGTTTCAAATAATAAATATGATGTAGTTAGAACTGTATGGAAGGGAGTGGCAGTAGCAGGGTTAACATATAGTAACGATGCATTATGTTTAAGTAAAGGGGTGTTAAATTACTTAGAAAAAATATAACGACAAGTAGGAAAACATGCATTGGATGCAGATGTGTGGACAACAAAAAAGGCAATTCAAGGAGAGGTACAATGGTCAAGTTTTTATATAAGAGATGCAAATTGGGTTACGAGTAAAGGGCAGGCAACAAAATAGCTGAGAAAGATGGTATGGTATGCAGAAGATTTGGATAAAAAATTTATGTCAGTATACTTATACAAAGGGTGGGATGATTGTGTTAGGAGAATTGTTGAGTGTAATAATTGCAAAGAATGGGATAGAAGAATAGATGCATTAATAAAGAATAGGAAGCTGGAGAGATGGAGAACTAGTATGGAGAGTAAAAAGAGTTTAAATATATATAGAAGTAAACAGAATATTGGGTGTGAGTTAATTTATGATAATAGCAAGAAAAGTAGTTTACTGTTTAAGGCTCAAACAGGATCTTTAGCAAGAAGGGAATATATACATAAATGAAAAAATGTGGGTAATTTAGTACGCAGGTTGTGTAAGGAAAGAATAGAAAATATTAGACATCTGTTAATTGAATGAAAATGCTTGCAAGTAGAAAGGACACAAATAAATAAATATAAACAAAGGGATTATGTAGAAGGTTAGGTTCTTGGTTTTTATGCTGGGTTTGGAAAAAGATAAGGGGGATTTAGATATAAAAACCATGGAGTTGACAAAGATTATGTTGTGGAAATGGGATAGAATGAGATAGAGAAGAATATGGGGAAAATTTAGGGCGGGGGGGAAAGGGAAAGTGCTAACAGGTTTCTCTGGGCATGGTAGCTGAGAGATTCTTGACTCCATAAAAGAGAAGTCACAGTGCATTAAAAACTTAGTTTTGCTATAAATGTTTGCAAATACTAAAAAAAAAAAAAGTATTATCATTAGCAATATATATGTATGCAAAGTTTTAACTAGGTCAGAAATTGGGAAGTGGATGAAAATTGAATTACAAGATTTCATCTGACAGACAGACAAAAAATCAGAATAAGTCAAATAAAAGCATAGTCTAGTTCGATGCCAATGTTCATTTTAAAGAACTTAGTTTAGATACTTAAATTGTTTAAATTTAATAGTTGTTTTAATAAAATTGTTTTTTTTTTTATTATTTCTTATGGATCTCTTCTATTTATTTTCAGTAATGGATTGATTCCCTTAACTTCAATTAAATTATATTAAGGAAAGAAATAATCATTTAAATTTTTCAGGCTCAAAAAATATGCACGATAGAAAAATTGATATTTAAATGATCTCTTCTTGGCATGAGTCTACAAACGCTTTAGAAGTTAATCTTTAGCACAATAAAAATGAAGTCATAGTTTTGAAATTTCTAGCGATAATCGTTGTAAGTTTTAATATGAGATTATAAACTTCTAAATTCTTTAAAACGAACACTGGAGTCTGGATTAATCCTTAAAGACCAAAAATAAGAGGAATCTAAGGACTTTATTATGCTTATATTTAAAACTATAATTTTTAAAAACAAATTATTATCCGAATACAATTAAGAAACTATTCATTTATGCTTTTAAAAATAAGTCTGTAAAATGTAGAAAAATTTATGAGTAACATTTCATGAATTTGTACCATACTAAAATATCCTAAATCTATTTGTAAACAATATATAAACAGAAAGGCCCATTCCGTAGCACAATGATTAACATATTTATCTCCAATACCCATGGCCCAGTGTTCATCAAATCTAGACAAGAAAAATTGGGGAATTTAAATACTGAATATAATATGATTAAATTAAAGACCTAGACTATTTTAAAAAAATAATGAATTAAAAAGTAAACAGATAGTGATAAAGATATCAACTTAAATAGTTTACATTGTTAATGTAGATTAATCAAAAGCAAATGACAGGGATAGCATTAGTGAGGCAATTATTTGTGAAATGGTCACACAGTGGTATGGTGAAGCTGTTAGTACAGATAGGACATATTTACATATTATACTGTTTCCCGTGTTTGCGATCACAGAATATCATATTAAACTCACAAATATGACATTTTGCCATTGCAAACACTTCCACTTCCCAATGGGAAAAGGTATGACATTCAGCCTCACAAACACATAACCCTAATGGAGAATGGTGATGTCACAAACATGTGCAGCATGTCTAATATGTAAATACCAATGGAACTATTGCTTAATGTTATCTAACAAAAAATCAGAAATTATAAAATCAATGATCTATGTTGTTGTTTGTTTTTTAGAAGATGTAAATTTACATTCAAATTTTATATTTTTGAAAAATGAATTTTAAGTTTTCAATAAAATATATACTTTACAAAATGTACACTGAATAAATATAAGCTTTCCTTAAATGATGGCTTTGAATGTAACTTTGGTCTCAACCATGAATCTGGACTGCATACCCCCTAAGCATATGTATATTATTGGAAGTTAAAATGAATCGATATAACTAAAGGTATTCTGGAATTAATTCATTTATTTTATCAATCTTCACTGTATTAATTACTTTTAAAAAATAAGTAACTAAATAAATACACTTAAATTCATTACTTATTTACATTTATTTGAAATTTTGCATTAGTAAAAGATAAAAAATTCATAATGAATCTTTAATTTTCTTTATATGCTTTCCAAAAACTGGTATAACCTAAAAATGACTGCTTTACAAAAATTGTTTGTCTGCTTATATTTTTAAAATAAAAATTTAGCCTACAATTTAGAACTTTTTGGTTTATATTTCATATACAGTTTAAAATAACACTGGTAATCTTTCCATACAGTAGTGCCACTCAGTGTAAGCCAGAGTAATCAATAGATGCAAGAAGGTTTGTGCATAAAATTCCTATCTAGTGCCTTCTCATCCAATATCCCCAGACTAGTTTCTAGCTTATGGTTTTCATCAGTGAGGAGTCATGAATCTGAGAGACCTGCACTTAGATCTTAGGATCTAATGCAAACCTCCACCTACCATCTTTTATTTATTTTAATACCTATAAAGCTAGATAGGGATTTTATGCACAAACCTTCTTGCATCCACTGATTACTAAGACATGCAATGAATGCCACTACTGTATGTAGAGTTTACCAATGCTATTAACAGCTTGTGAAAGCATGTGAAATTGTGATCATGCAACAGTTTAACCCTTTGACAACCAGAACGACTTTTGTACGACTTTCTAGAAATTTCTATTTTGAGCTGAGTTTACGCGTAAACGGTAAACGTCACACATACGCGCAATACATCATTTTTTGCGCCATTTTAATATCTACCTGAAACTCTAAGAATTTTTTCTGTATGACAATTTTTAGATTTTTTATGAATATTTTTAGCAAAGTATACCTAAAATTTTTTTTTTTATTTTTCTCATTTTATTTATCGTAAAAAAGTTATTCCACAATTGTTGGATCAATTACTGAAGATTTTATTGTGATTTTCCGTTGAAGTTGTCCGTGATTCTGGGCTCTCTTCTCAAATTACGTTTTTGGATAACGTTCAAGGGTATGTAATTACTTTTTTTTATATATTTTTTTTTATAAATTATAATATTTTATATTTACTAAAACAAATAAATATGTTATTTAATAATAAATTATAATATTTTTGATGTACTGAAACAAATAAACGTTTTTTGATAACATTCGCGAGTATGTAATTACTTTTATATATATATATTTTTTTATAAATTATAATATTTTCTATTTACTGAAACAAATAAATATGTTATATAATAATAAATTATAATATTTTCGATGTACTGAAATAAATAAATATGCTATAGAATAATAAATTATAATATTTTCAAATAAATATGCTGTAGAATGGAAAAAAGTTGGGGACTGGGTATCTGTCACTGCGTGAGCTAATGCATTTTTGCATGATTATAAATATGAATAGTGTATCATGCATGACCAAGTTTGAATTTATGGACTAATTATTGCATCAGTGCTAAAGTTATGACCCTCAATTGATTTGTGTCAATTTTAGGCAAGTAATATAGGATATTGTATAAATTTTCTGGCTTCTTCAATCTATCCAGTTATTGTTACAGTGCCATGTATTTGAACTCAGCCTTTCTTCATATTTTTTATGCAAAATAATAAATATATTTATATACAAGTTCATGCTACACAACTGGAATTTCATGTAATATAGGATATTTATACACACTTTTGGTTTCATCAATCCATCCATTCTGTATTATAGTGCCATGTATTTGAACTCAGCCTTTCTTCATATCTTTTATGCAAAATAATAAATATATTTATATACAAGTTTATGCTACACAACTGGAATTTCATGTAATATAGGATATTTTATACACGGTTTCTGACTTCATCAATCCATCCACTCTGTGTTATAGTGCCATGTATTTGAACTTAGCCTTTCTTCCACACATGTAATCATTGTTAATAATAATAAAAAATTATCTTTATTGATTTATTTTTATTCATTTTATTTTTTATGAGTTTATTTATTTATTTTTGAATTACACTGTTCTATTACTTTTTTCTCCACTAAAAACCATTCATATTTTTACAGATAATTTACAAAACTGAACATATCTGGCTGTGGAATGAAAATGGATCACAGCAAGTCAGCTGTTTTAGTAATTTTCTCCCTGAGAAAATTACCTCAGGTAAGACTTCCAATACATCATTTTTTTTGTAAATTTGTGAGGAATGTGAAGAAGCTGTTTATGAAAGTGTCATTTTATCATTTGAATTTCAAAATTTAGGATTTGTGAATCAGTGTAAAAACAAACATTCTTAAATCTGTTATAAATATTTTTTTTTTTTAACTTTTTCTTTATGAAATGATTATTTTAACAGCTTCATTATATTCTTTCATATATGTACTTGCTTTTACAACATTATTTTTATATATTTATTACATTCAAACACAAAATATCTAAGTTATTAGAGTTAGGGTAAATTTTTTTAAAAATTAAAGATGGCCGCCTGGTTTTCAAAGGGTTAAAATAAGTAACAAACCTACTAACATGACTTAATAATTTAATTTTCCATAAAGAGTAAATCTATTTTGAGAACATAATTCTACATTGAATTAGCTATGTGACCTTGTGTAAGATTAAAACTATTACCTTTTTATTTATTTATTTTTTAAATGAACTTTTATCATGAAATCATAAATATTTTGATTTTTGTTGTCAGGATTGTGAGTATATATTACTACAATTGCAGATAAAATTCATCATACAAAAGTGTTAGAGATGGTACTACTTAACTACAATATGTTATATCAAATGGATAATGTAATACTACAAAAAGATTAAAACTGTAAACATATTTTACTGATTTTACATTTAACATTAAAAATCATAATTGCTTTACTTTTAAAAATTGTATAAGAAATAAGATTTTCATACAGCTTATGAATGAATAAGTATAACTTCTTTATAAAAATTTATTGCAGGTGTTAAACTGATCCCATTTTTTCTTTTAATCTTGGGTGATGTAATAATTCAGCAATTAACATTAGAAACCACCATTGTATAAAAATTATGTTTCATTTATTATTGAAAATTAACTTCCAATATAGAAGCATATTTTTTTTAATTCTGAGTTACACAGATAGTTGGGAAATTTATGCAGTTTAGAAATTGGTTTAATTTCTTTATAAAAATGTATTATCAAGAGAAAACTGACCATATGGTTTTATTTCTGGTTTGTTAGTTGTTTGTTTGGGGAAATATTTTTAAATTGAGATTAAATATATTTATATTCCATATAATTTGTTCAAATTTTGTACATTTCTTATAAATCACGGCAATGCAATATGACACTAAAATATTTTTGATAAGTTACCAAGTTTCTCAAATCTAAAAATATTTTCATATCAATTTTCAAATACATTCATATCAGTAATGTGTGTGATAGGGTGATGTGTGTATATATTTTTAAAAAAAGATTACATAAAAAAATATTTTAGTTATTTAATATTGAAATAAAAATAAATATTTAAAATCAGAATATTAAATAAAGATCATTTACAACAATTTTTTATTTGGAAAGCATCAAAAATGTTATTTTGTTTCAATTTTAAATCACATCTAAAATACTTTTTAATGTAACATTTCTTAAATATATAAATATACTGCCCACTTATTTTAATGTAAAAATTGATCAATTTTTAAAAAAATATTCTGAATATGATAAAAATGAAAGATTTTGAATTAAATAAAACTGAATGTCAAAAATTGCTTTTGTCCCTAATTTTTCTATCTAAAAAAAAATCTTCAATTTCTATCTTATTGGTAATAATTAATTTAAAATTAAAATGAATTCAAAAACACATTTTTTAAAATATGAATTTCATCTTCATAATATTTTTTTTAGATGAACTTTAATTCAAAAACTAATTTTTTTAACTATATAAGTTTTCTAATCTTTTTTTTAAAAAAAAAAAAAAAATCCATATAAGTGTTAGAATAAATATGGTGGAACGAAAACGTCAAAGCAGAGCTAATTCTAGAGTACCTAATTTTTTTAAAATGCTTTCCAAATAAAAATTTATTATAAATGATCATTATTTAATACCTATGTTTTACTTTAAAACATTAGCTGATATATATAATAACTGCAAAAATTAAAATGCTAACAGATATAAAAAATATTTACAATGAATGCTTTTATTTACTGTGTTATTAAGAATTAAAAAGCCAGAAAATAACGGTTTATTCAACCACAATTAGGGTTTTTACATTTAACCTGAAATAAAAGGATGGGGAGGGGATCCAGAAATGCATTATTTCAATCCCTACTTTCCATATCAAGGGATTGAATTAATTAATTTCTGAACCCCAACCCCATGCTTTTATTTCAAATTGAATATTAAAAAACCCCAATAAATAACTTATTATAAAAAGTAGGAATTGAATTAATTAAATTCTAAACACACATCCCACACACACACTTTCACTTCAACTTAAATATCAAAACTCCAATTGTGATTAAGAAATATTTAATGGATGACTTTTTAGTCCTCAATAACAGTGAATAAAGTGCTCATTATAAATCTTTTTGTAAAAAATATATTATAGAAGAAAACTGATTGTGCTTTTTTACTTTTTATATTTAATAAAAGAATAGACATTTGACATTAGAAACTGCCATATTTTTTGTAGGTGGTTTTTAAATTAAAGGAAATAAATTTTTAACATAGAATATATATATACATTGTCACATATAATTGAGAATATATATGTGGATTACAGGCGTTCATATTAGCATTCACATTTTAATCGCATTTCTTAACATTTTAGCTTTTTCATTAATCTATGTGCTTGAGAAATTATAGTTTGTACATATCTTTGCAATGCCATGTTGCCTGATATAAAGGTGTTCAGGAAAAATGAATTCATAATTCATGCATTTCAGACCAATGGCAGTGTACCTATTTATATATATGAAACTAATTTAGGTACATGAAATCCAGACAAAAATAATACTTAGTGAAGATTAATTTTCATAAACTATCTAATACTCTAATTCATCAGTTAACTGTGCTGCAAAACAAAAATAAATATTTTTTCAGTACCATTCATTCAAACAGAATTTAACACAACAGCTATTATAAAGCATACTAATTATCTAAATGCTCATTAAAGTTTATGATTTATCTCTAAAACTGAGATGCTACAATAAATTGTCTTAAAAGAATGGTGAACAATAATAGCAAAGTACCATCAATGATGGACAGGTGTTACCATATGTTGTAATACTTATACCTGAAAAGAATTTTACATACATACAAGCACACACAAATATATAATACATACATGTTTGTTTGATTTCTTTATTAAAAAAATTGGTAAATAATTGATATCAAACAAATTATACAAAACAAAATTGAGCAAATGGTATATTTAGTTAATACAAGATACGATTATAAAATGCTTTTACTATAGTAGCTTAGAAGTTAGTCAGGAATTAAATTTTTTACTCGTATTACAATTCCTGCTACAAACTATCACTAAAAATGATTAAGTATGGTTGCTGGGTTGATGCATCTTGTTGCCTAATTACTCCCATCTACCTTGAACCAAATTTCTTAATATATATGTTTTCATAAGTATATACAATAACTTTTCTACCCACACTTGCCAATTTAAAATATTTATTGGAATAGTGCAACTTCCTGCAAATGCATTGTAAATAATAGTAGATACTTTTAATTGAAAGTATAAACTTCATGGTAAAAAGCATTGAAATCAACTTTTTAAGAAAATGAACATAATTATAATTGCAACATCAAATAATTTTTTTAAAAAAATTGCCTGAAAACTATTACATAACTAATAAAATCATTAAAATTATTGAAGAATTGATAAATTACTATCATTTTGATTTACAAAAACTGTAATGGGAAATATCTATTATATCATTACTGTGGATAATTTATAAACAATACACGAGAAAATGTAAAGATATAATGAATATGTACAGTAATTAGGTTTTATTGATTATGTAAAAGATTTTAATCCTACTTATATATCTCATGTGATTACTACTTCAAAAATAAAAATGGAAAAAAATTCATGTTGAAATTATCATAAAAATGACTCATCTACAGTAATTATAAAAAAAAATATTGGAAAGTTCATTTCATTCTTCCAAAATTATTTTCTGTACCCTTTCACGACTTTTAAATAATCTGGATTGGGAAATATCAGATCTCAAAAATTTATAAAATAACTTTTTAATTATGAATGGATGTACACAGTATATACATTGTATAGATCATGTACAATTTGATAAAATGTTGACTTTGCAATGTGTGAAATTGCTGCAAGATGTTATTAAGTTTTAAAAAAAAAAAAAATTTTTATCTTAGTTTCCATCTGTATAAGAATTTCTTATTTATTTAAGATATAGTAATCGAAAAAAAATTATTTTCCAACAAATATTTGTGTGCAAATTTATTGGCAAATATTTATACAGTAGTGTTTAAATTATAGTAAACAACTGATCTAAGTTTGAAGCTAGGTGAGTTCACTTATAGAAATAATATATTATTAAATTTCGGGGTACTAACACAGTACACATTTGTATTTAAAAAGGGCAATTTCAAAATTCAAATAAAACTATGTAATTTTTAATTTTTTGTTTACTTTATTAATTTTACAAATATTTTAATACAATATGAAATTTCATTATTCCCTACCTTTAATTTACATCATTTTTTTTTTATGATTGAAAACAATTTTTGCCTCTGTTATTCAGACTGCTCTGCTAATAACATAATATGAATTTAACATCAAATTTAAATGACCCTTTATATCTGCGAAATTATATATCTGATTAAATTTAATTTTTTTCTGTTTATATTTCTGTTTCTTATTTTCTTTTATTTCCTTTTGTTATTTAATATTAATCAGTTATGGGATATATAATAGCAGATACCAAATGCAGATAATTCAGGTTTATGCCCCAACAAGTTCTCATTGTGATGAAGTAGTAGAAGATTTTTATATGGATGTACAAAAGGCTTTTGATCAGAGTAAACAACATTTTAAAATTGTTATGGGAGACTTTAATGCTAGAATTGGTAGACAAATGAAAGATGAAATTGCTGTAGGTAATTTTGGTTATGGTAATAGAAATGAGAGAGGACATAGACTTGTGGAGTTTGCAGAGAAGGAAAAACTTTATATTATGAATTCTTTTTTTGAGAAAAATGTTAGAAGGAAATGGACATGGAAGCATACAAATGAAGGTACAGCAGAATTGGATTATATTTTGACTAACAGGAAATATATATTTCAAGATTGTAATGTTCTTAATAAATTTAACACAGGAAGTGATCATCGATTAGTAAGAGGTAAGATACATGTTAACGTAAAACTAGAGAGACAAAAATTATTAAGAAAAACAATATTTACAGTTGATATTCCTAATCTTCAGAAACATTCTAATGAATTTAAATTAGAACTTACAAATAGGTTTCAAGTGTTAGGAGATTTTGAACATGATACAGATTTGAATGAAATTAATATGAAAATAACTGATACACTTTTAAAAACTGCAACAAACATAGCTGGTAGAAAAAAGCAGCAATTGACTAATAAAATTTCTACTGAGACTAGAGAATTTATGAAAAAAAGAAGGAATATGAAGATATACAAAAATGATGTATTAAAAAGAATTGAATATCTCGAATTTTGTAAAATGGTATGGAAAAGAGTTGAAAATGATATAAGAAAGTATAACTGTGAAATAGCAAGGAAAGCTGTAGAAGAAAATAAAAGTCTCAAAAATGTTAAACAACATTTTGGTATTGGTAGGAAATTTATATCTGCAATAAGAAAAAAAGATGGAATTATTACTAAAAAGAGAGATGATATCATGAAATTGGTAGAAGATTTTTATCAAGAATTATATAGTAATAAAGAACAAGTACCTCCTATATCTATTACATCTTCCGAATTGCCTAGAATTTTAAATGAAGAAGTGAGACATGCAATTAAGTGTATGAAGAAAGGAAAGGCTCCAGGAAATGATGGACTTATAATTGATATATTAAAAGAAGCAGGTGAAGAAATAGAAACAATTTTAGCAAAGTTATATACCAAATGTCTAAATGATAAAGATGTACCAAAAGATTGGAAGAATGCAGTAATAATATTAATATATAAAAAAGGTGATAAAGAAGATATTAGGAATTACAGACCTATCAGCCTTTTATCAGTTTTATATAAAATTTTACCAAAATAATTACAACTCGTCTACAGAGAACTTTGGATTTCCACCAACCAAGAGAACAAGCTAGATTTAAAAGTGGTTTTAGTACAATAGATCATATCCAGGTATTGCGAGAAGTCATAGAAAGGACAAATGAATATGAGTTGTCATTATGTTTTGAATTTGTACATTATGAAAAGGCATTCGATTCTATACACATTTCTTCAGTGATTAAAGCATTGGATCATCAAGATATAGATCCAGGATATTGTCATATTTTAAAGAATATTTATAAAAATGCAACAGCAACAATTAGATTACATAATGATACTGGAAAAATCAACATTGAGAAAGGTGTAAGACAAGGTGACTCCATATCTCCAAAACTCTTTATAGCAGTGCTGCAAGAAGTATTTTGTGGATTAAAATGGGAAACTAAAGGAGTGAAAGTAAATGGAGAGTATTTAAGTCATTTAGATTTCGCAGATGATGTAGTTGTTTTTGCAAATAATGCTTCAGAGCTGCAGGAAATGTTGCAGGAGTTAGCAGATGAAAGTAGAAAAGTAGGACTAAAGATAAATGTTAAAAAGACTAAAGTAATGTTTAATCGATTTGCTCAAAATATGAAAATAAAGATTGATTATGAAGAATTAGAAGAAGTTAACAGTTATAAATACCTTGGTCAGATTATTAATACAGATGGAAACATAATGGAGTTTGAAAAGGATCGTTTTTAACAAATGTGTTTTACCAGTTCTTATTTATGGATCTGAGACTTGGACACTTAATAGAAGAGCAATACAGAGACTTCAGACCACTCAAATGAGTATGGAGAGATGTATGTTGGGAGTAACAAGAAGAGATCGAAAACGCAATGTATGGGTAAGACAACAAACAGGTGTTACTGACCTTATTGAAAAAATTAAAAGATTGAAATGGAGTTGGGCTGGACATATTGCTAGATGAGATGATAATAGATGGACAATTGAAATTTTAAACTGGATTCCAAGAGATTGTAAAAGACCCAGAAAGAGACCACATGTGAGATGGATGGATGAAATAAGAAAATGTGCAGGGGTGTTGTGGAGAAGACAAGCTAAAGATCGGAGAAGATGGATTAAACTTGGAGAGACCTTCATCCTGCAGTGGATTGATAATGGTTGATGATGATGATATATTTAATCATTTCTTTTTTAAACTACATGTCAATGCAATGTTCTCTTTCCATTGTATTATAACTGTTTAATTTATTTTTTTTACAAATCATGCAATCCTTACATCTTGGAAATAACATTCTTAAAGCATCTTTTTTTTTTTTTTTAAGGGGGGGGGGGGAGATTATTTTTGTGAAATTGCTGTAGCATAATCTTGATCCAATATATATTTTAACCGACTCCAAAAAATGAAAATTTCTGGCTAATTGAAAAAAAAAAACTTTTTTTTTAGATTAAGAAGTTATGCCTGTGTCTGCTATTATATTATTTATTTGATTATACCAAATAAAAATTATGGGTAAAAGACTTTACCAAAAACTGTAATGGAAAATATCTATTATATCATTACCATGGGTAATTTATAACCAGTACATGAGTAAAAGACTTTACCAAAATTAAATTGTATTATTAAATAACCTTTTTCTCCATAGGAGATTTGGACATATGATGAACTACAATATTGTTTGTTTAATCTTACCCTATAAAAGAATTCATATTTAGATTGAGTTTTCTTTCCATTTTTAGAAGGATATATCAAAATCAATGGCTAATTATCATGAACGTTTCGTAATTATTTATAATGAAAAAAACTAAATAAATTTTTTTGGCAAAATTATAATAGACAAAAAATATGAAAATTAATTTGACATATTCCATGGAAATGCCTCTACATTTTATTCCAATTATCAGATCATCTTCATCTAAAGAAACATGTCCAATATAAATTATTGGGCTATAATAAATAATATTTTAAGACTTTGATAATCACTATAATTTATGTATTAAATTGTAATTAAAATCATCATGTATTGTGTGATTACTATAAATGTAAATTTGATTAAGAATTCTCATTTTCTTATTATTATAATCTGTTACATCCTTTTATTTTATTTGTTTGTTGGTGAAAAATAAATATATGTTACATGAGTCTGTGCTTCTTTATTCTTAAATTAGTAAAGATTTACATATCCTAATGAGATACATTAAACAACTTTCTTTTAGCAGTTTAAAACTCTCTTCACCAAACCAAACCATACTAAAGATAACCAGAACTAATAGATATAGGTTAAGCTTGATCTACCCAAACACACATTCTAATTTAAGTATAATGTTCACAAACACAAATTTATTTATATCCCAAAATATAAAATAAAATAGAACTTTTTATCATGAAATTACAATATTAAAAAAAAAGTAAATATAACACATTTATAATTTTTTTTTTATGATTAAATATCTTATGTGCTATCCAATATAAATAGATACTCCAAATTTCTTGAGTGATTGTAAACATACTAAGTGAATAACAAATGAGAAATTTTAAAATTTAAAAAAAAAAAAATTAAAAACAAACTGTAAAACAAAAAGAAAAATTATTATTATTATTATTATTTTAGTTATCTTGAAAAAATATCAAATGAAAATTTAGTTTTAAGTACATTGTGGCATATAATTGCCTATCAGTAAACTTGAGTAAAACAAAAATAATATTTTCTTACTAATATATTTTTTTCTCTAAATAAATATTACTGTTGACAGTAAATATATTTGTATTTTAATAACGTATATACTTGTGATAATATTTCATTTATAAATAACTAGTGTTATTTGGAATTTTTATATTGATTCCAGACTACCTGGTTGAATCATATCATATACTGTTGTTCCTGTTCATATAAATTAAATTATATTTCCTTTTATTTAGAAAAATTTCTTTCCAGGTCAATTCTTACTTTTATTGGTATTTCCAGTTATCAGAATATACAATATCCTTATTTTAGGTAACTGTTCTTATTAAGTCAAATAATTTTACTTTTGGAAAATATATGTATTCAAGCACGAGTGCGTGTGCGGCGCAACTGTTCCCAAAAGCTATTAATACAAAATAGCTAACTAAAAATAATAAACTAGCTGAGCGCTTTCAAAGGATCTTGCCTTCATAATCATAGCTTGCTAATACATTTAATGATATGTAAATATGCTAATTCCATTTTATTGATAAAGCAAAGCACGTGTCCTTCCTGTTTATGGCATCATTGTCTTGTGAGATGAATAAAGCCTCTTTGATTTTTCTTTTGAGGTCATGTCTCTCTCTACACACGATTGTGGGATTGTTCGGAATGCACTCGTGGTGACTTGTGCTCTGGTGCTGATAGAAAACTGAATACGTAGAAGGATCGTTGCGAGCTCTATTGTATAAATATTTATGTTGTGCTAATCGTGTGGCCAAAGATGCTCTGCTTTCCCCATAATATGTGCCTTTACAATTGTTGTTGGAACATGCAATATTATATACTGTGGGGGGGGTCTGTAATAGTGGAGTTTGATCTTTAGTGTTATTAATTAAATTATTAGAATTTGGAGGGGTTCGAAAACAAAGCTGATATTTGTTGTTAATGATGGAATGTTCTTATATTTTGTCTTCATTACCGAATTTACAAAATTATACTTTGCATATTATATTTGGCAGATTTTGTTTTTTATCTGCTTGATATATATTCAAAGAGTATACTATATTTAATCTTATAAAATCAACAAAACATCACATGATCACCATTTCCTATGCTTACACTGTCTGGAGAGTTTGCTATTGCTATATTTAATGTTAAACAATCTGTATCATTATAAATTCATTCTTGACATTTATTGTAGAAAAATATTTTCATATTTAAAGATTCTATTCTTAATAGTCATCTTTTAAATAGATTTCAACTAGCTTTACTAAGTTTTTTTTAAAAAAATCTAGATAGAAAATAATATTTCACATGTTGCTTTCAAAAAGAGTTTATGTCCATAAAGTAACTGTTAATATTGTTATATATATATATATTATTGTGGTACAAATTGACATGTATGAAAGAAATTTGACCCCTACAAGGTGGCACCAGATCATAACCTGGAGATGGTTAACCAAAGAATAAGTAAGATTGAAGAAAAGGTAAAGGATGAAGAAGCAAAATTAAAATCATTAGAGATGAAATGTGAGCAGATTAATGAATAGAAAAAAAGAACTAGATAAGAAAGTTCAGAAGATGGAGGAGAATGTCATGGATGAAGTAGGAAAAGTAATCTATGAAACAGGATTGATAGGAGGCTCACTAATTTCAAGTTGTGGTGATATAATTGCAGGGGAAAACAGAAACAGGTATGTAAGAATATGTCTGTCTGGAGCTAGACTTAGCAATGTTACAGATAAGTTAAAGAATCAAGGGAGTACAGATATTTATGTTAGGGTAGGATCAGATGATTTGTTACAGCCATCAGAGAGAGGAAACGGATGAGTACATAGAATTAATTAGTAATTTGAGTAAATTACAGAAAGAGTAAGAATAGTTATATTATTACCAAGATTAGACAATAGGTATATGTTAGATAGGGCATGTTCTATAAATGAGAAATTGAAAAAATTATGTGAGAGAAGTAATGTTATGTTTGTGGTTGTGTGGGATTTTTTTATTAGTAAGAGGATGTTGTATAGTAAAGATGGACTGCACTTAGCAAAACAAGAAAGTGGAAGTATTAGAGAGTTGGATTTATAAAAAATATTAGTATGGGAAACTTATGGGGGGGGGGGGATAGGATTTTAAATTGCAATATTATCAAAAAGAAGAAGTATGGACAGGATGTAAGAAATAAACAAAGGATCGCTGTTTAGATATAAATCTAGATATGGAGAGGAAATGACTGTAAAATTAATGGAAATCAAGTTACTTACAAATGTAATAGAGAAGAAAGAGTTAAAAGAATTTATAAAAGAGTAATGAGAATAGAAGAAATTATTAAAATTGGATATTTGAATATGCAAGGTGGTAGGAGACCAGAAAAGTGGCTGGAATTAAACAAGCCATTAAAAATGAAAAGCTTGAGGTATTAGCAGTAGTTGAAACATATCTAAGAAAAGAAGGAAATATATGCTGGAAAAATTAGTATGGCAGGGTATAGATAGAAAAGAAAATTACAAAAGAGATGGTGGTATAAAAGTTATGCCAAAAAAATATTTAAATACTGTTAAGTATCATGAAGATTTGTAGTTTGAGATAAGGTTAGGAAGACAAAAGAGGTGGTAGCTATAGTGTATAAGGCACTGGAGATGGTCAAACTATAATGAAATGGAACAGTCACATATATGAATGCCTGGGTAAGGACATACAGTTTCAAAAATAGGGGGAGAAAAAAATAATGGTTATAAAGGATATGAATGGGCTATATTGAAGAAGTTGAAGACATGGATAACAAGAATGGACAGCTGTTGAAGAATTTTTGTCAGAGAGTGAATTTAAGCATTGAAAATTTATCAAATATTTATGAGGAACAATACACATAGTCTAGAAATAATATATTTCACATAATATATTATGTATTGGTAGAGAAAAAAATAAATAAATAAATAAAGTACAAAAAGTTAAAGTGTCTGATAATGAAAAGAGAGTCATAATTTATTTATAATAGAAATGGTTAGTAATGTGATGGAAAATAGAAATAAAAGTAGAAAAAATATGTGGATCGAGAATGAATGATAAGAATAAATTAGAAAAATATAAAATAAAAATAAAAGAAATCATGGAAGAGTTAGTTGGAGATGAATATAAGGACTGAAGTTGTGAAGTAGAAAAAGTGGCAAATAGGGTTTTAGGTGAGAATATTCAAAAGAATAAAAATAATAGAAAAGTGAGAGTTAGTAAAAAAAAGTGTAAAAGATACGAGAAAAGCATGCAGACAATATAAATGTGCTATTAAAAGCAAAGAAAGTGAAAAAGATATTAAAATTAAATAGAAAACGTACTTAAAGAAAAAGAAGTTGGCTAAAATAGATAATTATAGAAAGAGAAAAAAGTTAAATAGTAAATTGTTATATTATTAAAAGTGGAAGAGATGGAAGTAAAAAAAAATTGAAAATATATCAAAAGAAGGAATATAGGGGAGAGAGAAATAGTATTATTAAATGATGAGGAAAAAGAAGTATTAATGGGTATAGAAAAGATGTTAGATGTAAAGAACAGAGTGATAATAAACATGAAAGCATATAGTAATGAAAATATTAGGTTTACAAAAAATGAATTGAATGAGGTAGGGAAGAAATTGAAAAGTGGAAAGGCAAGAGGTTTAGATAAATGAGTAGCAGAGATGGTGATGAATTTGAGAAATAGGGAAAAATTAAATCTGTTATCATTTTTTAAGATGGCACAGAAGAGAGAATTTCCAGATAGCTGGAATAATACAAGAGTAAGGCTACTATTTAAAGGAAAGGGTAAGGATCATAAAAATTAAACAATTATAGACCAATAATGGTAACGTCAATGTTATATAAAGATTTTTCATATATGATAGCAGGAAGGGTGGCAAAGTGGATGGAAGAAAATAATATAGTGGGAGAAATGCAAGGAGATGTTCGATCGGATAGGTGTAGATAGTTTATTTGCAGTCTCACAACTTATAGATATGGATAGTAATACAGGTAGATAGTTGTAGATAGTTATACACAGTTTTTATAGATATAGAGAAAGCATATGATAGAGTAAATAGAAATAATTATGGATAAGTTTAGAAAAATTTGGAAATGAATGAAGTTTTAGAGGATCTTATTAAGAGATTGTATAATAATAATTATTATATACATCAATCGAAATATAGAAATCAGTTAAAGTTAAAAATGGAGTGGGACTATGGCAAGAATGCCCTATGTCATCTATTTTGGTTTTTTTTATATTTGAGAGAAATGGAGAGAGCAGTAGAAAGACTGCATTGCAAAGAGAAGTAGAGATTCCATTAATCGGTGGCAAGGGAGTACATACTTTATCGGGTCTTTTATTTCTGATGACATGTTCTTGTACACAGAAAGTTGGGAAGATTTGGAAGTTATGCTGAAGACATGCACAAGAGTGGGTAAAGAAATGGAAATTAAATTTAGTGAAGAAATTGAAAAGTAATGATGATAAATGCTGGGGAAAGAGAAGACAAAAAATGTTTATTGGAGGATATAAAATTAAGTGTGGTGAATAGATATAAGTGTTTGGGAATCGTCTTAAGTAATCAGAAAAATTGCTTGGATGAATGGGAGAAAAAACTGATAAATGAAGCAAAGAAAAGAAAGAGAGTGATAAAGAAATTAACAGTGTTTTTAAATAATAAATATGTTGCAGCAAGAATTATATAAAAGGGAATGGCAGTAACAGGATTAACTTATAGTAATGATGCATTATGTGTTTGTAAAGGGGTGTTAGATTACTTAGAAAAAGTACAAGAGAAGTAGGAAGACATGCATTAGATGCAAATGTGTGAATGGCAAAGAAGGCAATTCAAGGAGAAATGGGATGGTCAAGTTTTTATATGAGAGAGCCAAAAAGCAAAATGAAAATGTTCGTTAGATTGCAATTTATGGATAAGAGAATAAATAGCCAATAGTATTTAATTGGGTTATGAGTAAAAGACAACAAAATGGGTGAGAAAGGTAGTATGGTATACAGAAGATTTGGATAAAGACTTTATGTCAGTATACTTGTACAAAAGGTGGGATGACTGTATTGGAAAATTGTAGTTATAATAGGAAGAAATGAGATGGAAGAAGAGATGCATTAATTAAAAATAGGGAGTTGGAAAAATGGAATACTAGTATGGAGAATAAAAGAGTTTAAATATATATATAAGTAAACAGAATATTGGATGCAAGTTAATTTATGGTAATACCAAGGATAGTAGTTTACTGTTTAAGACTCAAACAGGATCTTTAGCAACAAGGGAATATGCACATAAATGGAAAAATATGGGTGATTTAGTCTGCAAGTTATGTAAGGAAGATATAAAAAATATTAGGCATCTGTTGATTGCATGCAAATACCTACAAGCAAAAAGGGTACAAATAATGAAGGTGTAGGAGAATAAACATAAACAAAATGATTATAGAGAAATTGGGTTCTTGGTTTTTATGCTGGATTTGGGAAAAGATATGCTATCTACGTTGCAGAAATGGGATGGAGCAGGACAGGGTGGGAAATGAAAAGGTAAGGAAAGGGAGCTAACAGGTTTCTCTAGGCATAGTGGCTGAGAGATTACTGACTCCAAGAAAGGAGAAGCCACAGTACATCCCATCACATCACCAGACAAAACAAAAATTATTATTATAAATCGTTTCTAGTAAACTGGTCTAAACTTATTTATTTAACAATCATATTCGCAACAAGAAAGTAGTTGTTGTAGTACAAACACTCAAGCAATATAAAGAATCCTTTATTATTATCTTTAAAGAGAATAAACACTAATGATAGAAAGGTAATGCTATAGTAATAATGAAACTTATTTCTTACATCATTAATAAATTGAACTGTAAACAAATACTTGCATTGGTTAGTGAGCAGTTAGTTTTCACGGCACTATATGATCTCATTGTTTGCTGATTTACTTGCTTAAGAATCAATATCCATGCATACAGATCTAGTTGAAAAGATGTGTCATCCATTCTGCATGCAACAATTCACATTTATTATTATTATTAATCTTTATAGATAAAAGAACATTTTGTTTTTAAAAAATAATTCCTAAAACAAGAACCCTATCTGACCATTTTTATGGTGCCAACTTTTCAGTTTTGTATATATATTATATAACACAAGATCTCTTTTAAAATTAGTAATATTTAATTTGAGCTATTATTAATACTTTAAATACAGCTAAAAATTCATGTGAAAATAAAACTACAGAAATGTCAGGATAATTAAAAGTCAAAAATGAAAGAGATAGGTTGGAAAACTACATTTAAAATAGGCTACAAAAATATTTCCTTCCTGAAAAAAATTATAATAAATCTTGCATTTCTATTTTGATGATTGTTAGAGTAATGAACTATATATTTTTTGAGCAAAAATCATTCCAAAAAGAAGAGTAAATTTCATTTAAACAAAATATCTTTAAATAAATAATATATATAATTGCTAGTAATAGAATTCTTTTACTTACAATATTTTACTACATATACTGTATAAATTAGATTTATTGCACTCATGTTTTTTGTTTTTTTTTTAAAAATTAAGTAAGCTACTCTAAGCTAAGATTACATATGTCAAACTGTTTTTTAGTATGATTTTAGCATAACTGTCAAATAATTTAAATTTTTATATAATTTACCAGAAAACTAAATAAATTAATGTCAACTACCATTGAAAACAAAGAAACCTGTCAGTGATTTTCAGTAAGATATTATATTATTTCCTGTCATATAAAATTATTCCTTATTAATAAATTACACCATAAACAAATTCACGATAAAAAAAATAATAATACTAGAAAGTGACTCATTAGAAATCTGAATAAAATCATTAAATTGTAAAATTCATTACAAATTATTATAATTTTTAAAATAAAAAAAAATTACTCTTGATTATATATAAATATTATTTAACTTTATCTTTCTTATTGCATTGCCAAATCCATATAATATTAAATCATTTACATTCTTTATTACTTTTATAATGCTTTTTTACAACCTACTATTGATGGTTTGATTGCCCCAGCAATCTTCTTCAGAACTATAACAAACACAATACAAATACATGAATTTACTCTTTTTTATATTCTATATATATATCAATTAAAAATAAATGAAATAAAAATAATATATATATATATGATTATAGGAAGTACTAATTGATAAATATAGAATATAAAAAAAAGTAAAATGTATAACATATAAAAAGGTAATAATTATATAGAGGTAAATAAAGATATATGTGGGTATATAAATAATGATTATAAGATAGAATACAGTATATATATATAATGTAAAATTATATGCTCATGTATATTTCTATTCATGTATTTGTACTGTGTTTGTTATAATTCTGGAGAAGATTACTGGGGCAATCGAAACTGTCTAATGGTTTATAAAAAAAGCATTGTAAAAAGTAATAAAGAACATAGATGATATTAATATTAAATATTGCTTAATATGGCTTTTACTTTTTGAGTACTGTTTTATAGTTCCCTGAGCTCTAGCATAATAGCTTTTAATAAATTATTTGATAATGGTGTTTAAAAAATCTAAAAGTTTTGATGGCTTAAATATCTGAATTTAGAAAAGATGGAGAAAATTTTGTGATGAATGTTATTTAAATATTGAAAAAGGAGTAAAAAATCTCCAAAGCTGAGAATAAAAAATGAATCCCATTATGAATGTTATGAGCACTATTATATTTGAAGGCACTAATAAAAAGAAAATTTCTTCACTGTTAGATAACAATAAAATGTGAGTTGTGAATTAATAATTCTGATGGAAAAATAATGCCTGAAAGAGCAAATGAATCTAAATAGATCAAAGTAATTCCTAAACCTAATTTAAAAAAGATAATGCTCTAATATGATTACAATATCAAAATATATAATAATCTCTTCAATGAAGTAAAAAATTAAATTCTTCAAAATGGATTTCTATTTTTAAAAAAGGCAATCAAAAAAATATAGGGGTGCCCAAAAACTTCCAAATTTTTGTAATAAAAAATTGTGTAGTTACTTTTAGGTGTTACAAATTGAATCGTCTTCAAGGTACTGTTTATTTGATGCAAGGCACAGGTCTAGTTCTGTTTGCATTTTTCAAAGTAGTTCTTAAACTTTTACAACATGATCTTTTTAAGGCATCCATCGTTTTTTTCTTCACCATTTCCAAATCCGCAAAATTTTCTATTAAGGCATTTTTATATACAGGGAAATAAAAAAGTCACATGGAATAATATCAAGTGAATATGGCTGATGAATAAGCTGGGTTAAACTGTTTTTAATTAAAAATTGTTTCACACTCAAGGTTCTGTTAGCTTGTACATTACCATGATAATGCTCGCACTCCCCATTTTGAAAAAAATCAGGATGTTTTCATTTTACTGCATCACCCAAACATTTCAGAACTTGTAGAAACTCCTGATTATTACAAATGAATTCTGAGTGAATAATGGCATATGCATAAAAAAAAAATCAGCAGCATCTTGGCATTTTTTTTTTCAGAGGTGGTCAATTTGAGACTTTCATTAAACCACTTGTAAACTTGTGTTTTCCCTAGAGAAGATTGCTTGTGTGCTGTTTTAAGCATTATAAGTTTTTCCTACCAGTTTCCTTAACAGAAAACAGAAGTGTCCATTGTTCCAACTTTTCAATTATTATAAAAATCAACAAATAAATGAAAAGCAATCAATGAAAACATTTACTATATCAAGGGTCCCCAACCTTTTTGCACTTAAGAGCACATTCCATAATACCGGCCAGGTGGCGGGCACCATTTATTTTTTCAGCTAGGTGGCGGGCACCATTTACTTTTATCTGGACATAATTGCTGAGATATTCTTGACTTCGTTTACAGAGAAGCCACAGTTCATCACATCACATCATATGTAAATTTATAGTTGGATATTGTTAATAATACACATAATATACAAAAAAATATTTATTTCAAAAATTAAATTTTAACATATAATTGACGTTTATATTTTTACGCTGTAAAAGTATAGTATGCCCTATAATTTGATTACAATATAATACAATAATTCATAAAAAAAATTCAAAAATTAAATTTATTTGTATCAGATAAATAATTTTTTATCGTGTTCGGATAGCGGCGGGAACACATAAAATGGTCTGCCGGCGCCATGGTGCCCGCGGGCATAGGGTTGGGGACCCCTGTACTATATGATACTATGACTTGACTCAATTATGATGGTTGGAAATCAATTTACGGAGGTCCCTCCATTGGACATATAGTGGTGGAAGCATGTACTAAAATGTGTTTACCCTCTGGAGAATAATTCTTCCTCATAACAATAATAATAGTAAATATTTGCTCTGAAATACAATGTTTTAGCACTTTAAGTAAATATAGAATGATCCAGTTAAATCATCATTGTTCAATTTTAAAAACGAATACTGTTCTTAATAAGATATATCATCCAATTCAAAATTTTGAACAGGAAAAGGTGAAAAATTGATTATATAAGTCTAACTTCTATTTATATCAGAGATAAAATGCATGACCAACTCTTTAAAAAAGGAGGACAATTATAAGAATTAATTTATAGAATATATAAATATAGATTAGTCTAACACAGGTATATTTGCTTTGTTCTTCAAAGTGAAATGAAAAAATACTCTTTTTTTTTATTGTGATAAGCAGTCTTGAATTTACAATAGAATATTCCATTTTATAATCATTATTTGATTGTAACTTTCTAAATTGATTTTCAAAAATGTTTTACAAATTCCACTGTTTTAGATGGTACTGTTATTAATAGTAAGTTACTATAAGTTTAACCACAACTTTATCAAAAAAGATTCACCAAAAAAGTGGTGATGAAGACTCTTAAAAAGTGATAATTTAATTACTGCTTTACTCAATGTAATCTGAACAAATTAACTTGAATTCTGAAACCTTTATAATACATAAATTGAGATTAAAATATAGATTAAGCCATCATTTCAAATGTTAAACTTTCTGCGACAAAGCTTCTAATCAAAAAGTTATTATAATAAAGTATCTTCATATATCCTTATGTTCATATTATGTTAACACAATTTATTATACTATGTTCTTGATGCACAATAATACTTTAAACATTTTTTAATAAAAACCTTTAATTGTACATATATGCATACATAATCTTAAGTTTTGACTGTCCTGCAGTCTTCTTCAGAGCCATATGTGCATACACAATCTTACATTTTGACTGTTCTTCCGTCTTCTTCAGCGCCACTTTTATGTAAAAGTGGTTCTGAAGAAGACTGCAGGACAGTCGAAATGTATGATTACGTATGCATATATGTACAATTAAAGGTTTTTGCTAAAAAGTGTTTAAAGTACAGTAGAATTGCATTTGTATAAGATATTACCGCAAAATAAAGGAAGTGGTGAATTTGGTAATATTTCTGAATAATGGATTTTATTTCAAAAAATTAATAAATTAAGCTAAAGCTATTAATTACTTCCATTTGTGGTGACTTTTATTCTTTTGACACATCACCTGTGTTGCAACAACATAAACTGCAACCAACTAGTCATACTGTTTGACCTTTAACCTAGGCATTCATTTTTATGCTTATCTAAAGCATCTCACTACTGATTAATTTACTTTATTACTATTTTTATCCCATCCATTTACCACCACCTCTATTGCAATGACTAGTTCTTCAAACAAGCCATGCTTTTAAGGATGCATGATTTTATATTTCTACCTTATTAGCAATAGGACCCTGAAGATTCAACATCCACAATCATTACTATAGCATAAAACTTTAGAATAACTTATTTAACATTTTGTATGATATAGATGAAGTCACAAAACTTAAAAAATTCAGATTTCACTTCTCCTCAAAAAAAGAATTATTCTCATTTGTCAACTGACCGATCAATAAACAAACAAAAAAAAATTCATGTAACTACTGAATTGCAAAACTATAAATTGAACTGACTGACAAATGGCTGCTATGTCCATTAAGTTATAAACAAATATGTAATTTGAAGATAATGTCCAATCAGAAAATAAATCATACCCAAAACTATCACCCACTTTTTAAAAATATAGTGCAAGTGAAGGATTAAAATAATGAATTTCTTTGTGATTGTTACGTTGATAAAATGTTTGGCATATAATTGATAATAAGAAAGTTTTCTTCATAGGATTAAGATGAAAACATTTTTCCTAATTATTTTTAAGTATCCCAAAGGAGCTTCACCAGTTTGACCTTTGAATATTATGATTTTTAGAAAATGATTCACGCTGGGATGGACCTGATCATACTTCTTTAATTCTTCTTCCCTAGATGGCTCTAGATTATGAATTTTGATTATTTCCCTCTCATTGTTAGTACAGTCTCACTTCTTTCCAAGTGATGCATTACTTTAGCATCAAACTTCCAAATTTCATTACTATAACCACTTTTTTTTTCTTTCACTTCCCCTTTATCTCAAACTTTTATCCTCAACTATTCCACCTTTTTTCTAAAACTTTTGTTTTATAAATTTCCGCAACATTTTCATCATTTTTCTTTTCATATCATATCCCTATATTTCACTTTTTTCATCCCTACTATTTGCTCTTCTTTTAGCAATTTTACATGCTATTGAATTTACTAAAGACTTCTTTGCATTTTTTGAATTTATCTTAATTCTTCAGCTGGACCTCTTTAATATTTTGAAAATTTATGGCAATGCCTTGCTGTGCTTCTTCAACTTTTTTTTTACACCCTTGTTATATTTTTTTCCCACTTTTGCTGCATGTACTCAACGTTTTGATGAATTGTGTTGATGCTTTGTCTTAACATTTATTCTTTTTGTACTGAAGTATTTTTCCTATTTTTAGAATTTTATACATATATTTTGTTGTATCTATAATAGCTTTTGCATGAGCTTTCCATCATGTCATTTTGTTCTCGAATTTCCATTGCTAAATATTTCTGCACTTTATTGACTTGTGATTCATCTTTTTGTATTTATGTTCTTCATTTGATAATTTCTGTGCCTCCATGTTTGGACAGTTATTATTAAGAAATTTAACTTTCTTGCATCTTAAATTTATTATATATATACACATACATACAACTACTGTGATATAACAAGAAATTAAATAAGATCAATAGGTGATCAGATAAGATCAAGCTTAATCTTTTGAAGCAAACTCGGATTGTTACTTTACAAGACTCATATAATAAATCATTATATTTACAAAAACACTCTAAAGATGTGTACTTATTTCTAATCAGACTAATATCTCAGCAGTCTACTATGTCTTAAAGTATGATTGTAGTTTTAAAAGAATAAATAAATCATAAAATGTGTATGTTTGGCTAAAAAGTTTGTTCTAAGCTATGGTATATTTGATTATAAATTATTTCAGAGTTCTTATATTGAAGTATAATAAATAGTATTCTTACAATTTTAACTCTTTAACATTTAACTTATTATCATGGATATGATTAAATATCAATGAGTATTTCATTGTATTTCATTCATATCATACAAACTAAATATTAAGATAAGATGGTATAAGTATATAAAAATGATGAATAACTTTCTTAGAAAATAGTTTGTTTTTAAATAACAATAAAATTTATAAAATCATGTAACCATAGTCATATATAAAATTAGAAGATGACAAGATTATTAATTAATGACAAAGACCAAATAACTAACAAATATAATTAACTTATTAACAATAAAAAAATTAAATGAAAGCAATATCAATAACAAGTTCTCTGCAATACACATCAATATTCTCATGATGTTTTAATTAAGAGAGTGATTCCTTATTTTATTACTAATTGTATGGTGTATCTCCGATGATGTAAAAATAACATTTTGTTTCCTCTAAATATCCAACTTACAAACTTAGCTACTTCATAAATGAGCAAAATATTAATTCAACTTATAATATTCATAAAGTATGGTTTTAATTAAACTGATCTCAAGAGGTATTGGTGGCATTCCATAATAGGCTTATCAAGTTCATAAATAAAAATATGTATCAGCAGTTTCACTCAACTGAACAATATTTATTTATACTAATATCAATGCCACAAGTAAAATTAAATATACGATATAATCTTTATAAAATCTTGAAAGTACCTGTGTGGGTAAATAAGAAGATCAAATATTTCAATTATATGTTTAAATACCTTTAATTAGAGAAACCTAAGATTGAATTAATAAACTAATGGAACATATAAAATGTTCAAGTATTATAACAACCATAAATTGTTATTAATTATCTTTAATTACCAACTACTGATTTCCAAAGTACAAAAAATTGATAACATACACTTATACTAAATAGACTACCTGGGTTTCTTAAATTAAATTTTCCTTTTTGTGAGAACTCATATGAATATTATAATACTTAAACATAATTAAGAAATCTAATATACTTGTCATAATTTAAAATAAATTTAAAATCTTTTTAAAATGTTCAGAATATTTATTCACACACCTTCTTTTAAAATATTTTGAAAGTAATAAAAATCTTTTGTCATTTTGGAATGCAAAATCCTAATAGATAGGAGAGATGCAATTTAATCCATATAATAAATAATTGGTAAATAAGTTTGACCCTTTTAACTAATATCCAATATGGATGAATTTAAATTATTTTAAAGTCATAGCATTCATAAATTTTACTTTTTCTTAAAATATTTACGAAGACACAATCCCTTAGTTAAAATTTCATTTTTAATAACAATTATTTAAAGTAAATAAATGTTGTAATTCATGTGAGGTTGAAATTCAGTACTTAAAAATCGTATTTAACAACACTTGATCATAAAATATATGCTTATCCAGGCAAAGATAAGATTCACTAATCTAAATTCACTTTAAAATCATGAATAACAATATACACTTTTAGCACTTGGCCTTTATGTGAGGATTCACAATAGTGATCACATCAATTTATACCCACTATTTTGATTTACAATTTGATTATTCACTATGAGAATTGTAAAAAAAAAATTTTTTTAATTTATTGATGGCCATTTTCCAAAAGCAAAATAGTGACTTTCATGCTGAAATGGTTCTGCACATATTTTATTCATAAAACCAACATCATAGAACTGCATTCAATATTTTAATTATGAGCGTAAAATATGATTAATGAATATACAGTATTTTATTTAATTTTCATCCAGTATTTTTACAAGACAATTAGTACTTCATTAATACCATATCCAAAGTAAAGATTTTCATAGTTAATGATCACAAAAGCAAAAAAATAAAAAGGTCCATTCAGTACACAAATGTAAATCAACACAGTACTGTAAAAATCGCAAATTTGTACATATATTAGCTAAAATATTCAGTCAATTAATTCTGAATCAAAAATTTTCTATCAAATCCAAACTGCTACCATGGCTAATGTAAAATATTTTCAGTAAAAAAAGGGAGCAAAGAGGGTAAAACGGTTTCAGATTTATACAATTAATATCAAAAGTTACGAAATGTACTCTAAAAATAACACTCTGCTTCTTCAATTTTAAGTCATCTCATAATTATTTTTAGATATTCAAAGCAATAAAATCATTATCTCACGTGTGAAGAAAAAGAAAGAAATGCAAAATTTAAATTTCATTTGGTATAAAGCTAAAAATATCAATATTAAATTGTAAATTGTATACAGTATAAATATTAACTAAGATTTCAGAAAATCAATTTTGAATTAATGCTAATTTCAATCAAATCGAAACTGCTACCCACTGTATTTGAATTGCATTTTTGGGGGTGATTTTATGCAATTAATAATGAATTGTGTATCATGAAAATGCAATACAAATAAAATAAATAAGATTAATGTCTTTAATTTTTACTTAAATAGCCAGTATCTCTGCCATCAGAACATATTGCACTATTCAACAAATTGCTAAGTCATTGCAAAAACATGGTTAACGCACTTGATAAAATAGTAACATGTTGTGCCCAAAAATAACCCGCTACAACCATTGTATTTGTTTATTTAGATCAGTACACACTGTAACAAAAGCCTTAAATATTGATTATAATATGCAAATTCAGAATGCATTCGATTTTTTTTCTTTTTTCAATACACTGAATTTTTTTAAAATTGACTGTGATTATGTTTTTGTAATGTATTGTATGTCATTTAGCTCTTCTTACACTAATGATAAATAACAAGTCTTTATGGTCAATCAAATAATTTGTTATTAAACATTGTTTGTTTTTTTTAATTTTAATAATTTCATGTATGTAATATAGTATAATACTGTAGAACAAATTTTTAAAAAATGAAACTTCAGTATGGATTTTTTTCCCCAGAGTAATGTTGTGTGGAAGAACACACAAAAAAATGTTAAATGCTACTTTAGTTTCACTTTCTCGGTCTATTTTGCTGTACTTTTTGGACAGTGAAAACATGCGTTTTTGTCCTAGCAATATTAAAATTTTTTTTACTAATATGACAACAAAAAAAATCAAGAAAATCCTTGAGCTTGGAAACCAAACTGTATAATAATGATTGGTTGGTGAATAGATCACAAGAAGTAACAACTTTAACTTATGTGTTTTTTTACATAGATTTAAGTTGTATTATCATACATGCATATATACATATTTTAAATGAATACATGCATAATATACACAGCAGTTTACACAAGCATAGAATGTACATTAAGGGGTTTTTTTTTTAGCTGGAATAACCAGCCATTTTTCTCCTGTAGACAACCATTATAAATGTTTATTCTGCATATGATATTCTTGCTTAACAATGAGTTTCAGAGGACTAACTGTCTTCACTAAGTGGAGTAAAGGTGTATAAATGTTTGTCCAGGTGAAGATAAAATTAGTAGTTAAAGTTCATATTTAACGAATAATCGTTCAAAATACTGATCTCAATACATTTTATCAAGCAAAAATTTTGGAGATAAATGAATAACAGTAGCATTCCCATATAAAAATTTAAATTTTCAGATTTCTATCCAAGTTTTTTGGTTTCATTCCTTTTAAAAATGCATTGTAAGATAAATGTAGATAAATGTTTAGTTCTCCATTCAGAACAGTTTTGAGGACCATTTGCCATTAAGGCAAATGATTATTAGGTTTCCCCACTCCATGGTTGTTGGAGCGCAAGATGCCAATATGGCTAATTTTACATTTAAGTACAATATGGTGCACTTGCAATCAGTTACTAAGAAAGACTAAACTATTCTTTTCACATAGTTCTATTTATAGGTTTGCATCATATGATCTATGAGATCAGCATCTTCATTCCAAATTCATTCTTCTTTTGACTTTTTATTTAAAAAAATCTTACCATAGTTGCTGTTATAAATATTAAAATAAATGATTTTACTTTATTTTCAAGTTCTCATTATATTTAATATTTTATTAACAATAATAATAATAAATTTATTTAAGTAATTTAAAATTACTATGCATTCAAAATTAGAATCATTTGTGCACACACACATATATATATATTTAAATATAATATTAACACATTATTATTCAATATAATTTTAAATCGTGTATAAACAATAATAAAGTTACAACTATGCTAATACGATTCTTAAATAATTTATCCTTATTATCAGCGGTCTTTTTATTTTATGTGTAGTTCTTTTAACATTAAACTAGCATGCATGAGTGTTTTATACTAAATGTGAATCACAATAATAAAAATTTTGATATAAGTATTCAAAAAAAAATGCTGTATCTATAAATACATCTGGGTAGAACATCTTGGATAGGTTTAATAATTTGTTTTATAAGGCATTATTACCAATAATTTAATATCACTTGTATAACATTATTTAAAATCATAACAACAATAATAGTAATAATGAACAATATTTGTAAGCTAATAAATTTTTTTAAAAGAACTGCTTACAACAGTTAATTTGAACATATTAAATACAATTACTATATATATATTAATTAGATTAACAACTCAACACTGATTTGTTGATCACGTGAAATACTCTCAATCCAAAGCACAAGATAGTCTTTGAAAAGATGTGAATGGACCATCTTATCCTTTTTACCTATATTAATTTACATAGGCCAATTTTAATCACTTGAAAATGAAAGTGTGAAGATCTTAAATTGATTACATATTTCTTTTAAAGCTATATTTTAACTATTGACATTTGCAAAACTTTTCAATTTACTGCTTGTTAATATTAGATGAAATAAATAAATATTTAAAAACAATCTTTCCCAGAAGTTAATATTATATGGTCCATTCTTATCTTTTCAAAAATTCTATCCCAGAAGTTAATATTATATGGTCCATTCTTATCTTTTCAAAAATTCTATTTTGTGCTTTGGATTGAGAGTATTTCATGTGATCAATAAACCACCATTGAGTTATTAATCACTGCTAGGAAAGTTTGTATTTATATATATTACTGATTGCATATTATCATTCTCATTTAACAAGCCTTAATCTACTATATGCTTATAACAGTACATGATTAGACCTCCTCCTCTCACCAAAAACTATTCCCAACTGCCACGTACAATGCCTGCACTATTTTTCTCTGCCTCTTAAAAAAAGTATATACATGTAAATCCTTTTCAATCATCTATCTGTTTAATATCCAATCCCCTTCTATCTTATACATTACCTTTTTGTTTATTATATTAATGTCAATCCCCCTTCATAACATATTCCTAATGATTTTTCTTTATTCACTTTAGCATCCATACACATATATAAAATTAATATATGAGTGTATAAATTTCTAAATGAATAAACAACAATAAAAATAGATTGAATACTTTCTATTTTCTTCCAAGCCACTCACTGACTGTGATTTTCGTGATCTAATATTTCATCTACACATTTTGCAGTCCCTTCAGTTGTTTCAGACCCCATGTTGGGTGCTATAAATTACTGTAACAGAAATCTTATATTCCTACTTCACATTATTGTCTCTACTACAGGCCTCACATATGGTGCACACTAATTATAATATAACATTAGCTGCCTCCACACGTGATATTATTACAACTCTTAATATAAACATACACACAATTAATAAGTCTTGTTATTACTGAGAAAATGACCAAACTAATAATCATTATTTATATTTCCTGGTCTCCATCATATCAATCTTTATAAGGATCAGCAAAGCTTACCATTCTCAAAGCATTTTTAGAAGGCCTGAAAAGATCAATCTTAAGCACCATTTTCTTTGGAAGGAATGCTCTGAAAAGATCCTATAATGATATTAACCTATAGTTCCCAATACTGTATCCTAGATACAGGCTCACTACTATACTCTATTTCTCAATACAGTCAAAACAGTAAAAAAATAAATTTATATTTGTGTGTAGTGAAATAGAGATATCAATAAACGTCAAGCATTAAATATAAACTTAATTTTCAATAACTTTACTACTCTACACTTAATATTATCCCTTCCAATAAAGTCTCATAATTTAAAAGGTAACACAAACAAAATAATAATAAAATATAAAAAAATCCTCCTCTTTTCCTTTGATCTGCACTAATATATGTCTTTACATGCAAATACATTAAAAAAAACATTTATATAGAAAAAGCAACCTTACTTTCCAGAATTGTACTCAGAAAACTGGTAAGCTTACCCGCACTGAATTATTTCTTTTTTTAATCATACAATTTGATAAATGCCTGGAATTTTTTTCCCTTCAATAATCAGTTCCCAATGTAGTCTTTTTTTTCCCAATTTGACAAAATCCTCGGAGCGTGTGCACAACTACAACACAGGGGATACAGTCATATGGATTTCATTGACTTCTTTCAGGCATCTTCTTAATAGGCAGGTCACTTAGCATTCAGAAACCAGAAACAGGATTACATGGTAATGAGCAAGGTTTTCATACTTTGAGATATCTCTATTCTAATTCTGGCAATATCACTTTCATATCAACAGACTAGCAACGTATGCTATTACAAGGTTCTTTTTGTTTATTCTAGAGGAATGATTTTCACCTATAGATTATACACTTTACTTTCTGTCAAACACTTTTAGATAGGGCATTAATAAAATTATTTCCTATTTAAATTTTTGATGGCCATGTGTTTAAATAAAAGTTTCTCAATCTCGTCTTACTTCTTTCCCTAACACAGCTCTTTCCCTCTTATTTTTGATTTTAAATCTTTATTTATAATGAACCACATACAATTACAAAAAAAAATCAAGTCATGTCACATGGCCTAATTTAATTACTATTAAAATATATTCAGACATCAAATCCATACACATACCATGTCTGTACACATACTTTTCTTTTTCTTTCTATAATTTATATTGTCTTATTTAATTAAAAAAAATTGTCGGTTATGTCACTCACATATATAGGTTTATAGACCTAGATAATACTATTTTGTGATGGAGTTCAATCATCATCATTCCTGTCATGCCTGTCACAATATATATATACTTAAAAAAACTGTTTTTAAGACTGTTTCATATTTCTTATATATATTTTTCACTAGTGATAATAGATTTATAGGAATAGATATATTATTTATAGGTACTAAAAAAAGTCTATTTTAATTGTTTACATATAAACTTTTACATAGGTGAGATGTTAAAGTACACTTGTATTTGAACTGTCCATCTTCCATTTGTTTTATTTATTTAAATACTATTTTGTTATTTATTTTTTATTTTCTATTTAAATAATTTACTGAGCATCAATGATGAACCCTCACCACCATTCCCCACAAAAAAAAAAAAAAAAATTGAGCAAAGAATATGGCATCAAACTAAGATGCATCACCCCACTTTTTCTATTATTAAAATTTTAATTATTAATTGAACAATTTTAATAAGCTATTAAAAGACCCTTTAACACACCAATTTTTAGAACACATCTTAAGTTCTCACTGAAGGGAGTTATATGCTGCAATTTAAATACATTTTCACAATAAGCTATTGATGATAGCATGTTTATAACTTTTCTAAATATGTAAATATTTAACTTTTATTGGCATTAAAAAGTTTTCAAACATTCAGATTAAATAAAAATTGAGAGCTATAATCCAGAATTCAATTCAACAAAACATATATTTACAAAGCTGACAATTTGTTATTTAAATATCAAATGTACGTTTAAACAATCAATATTATTAAATAAACCTAAACGTGTATCACCCTGGGTGTAAAATAGCAAAAAGATATAAAGATACAAACCAGTTCTACCACAGTAAGGTAATGTAATAAATTATCTTAAATAAACATATAAAGAAAAAAAAGTCACAAAATATATATATGGAAACTTTTTTTACAGAGTTGTAATATATATATTTAATAGAAAAAAAATTTAATAACTAATTTTAAAGAATATATTTCATGTAAATAATTAATTAGTTTTTATTATTAAATAAAAATTTGAAATAAGAATAAAAATTAAGAAAAAAATCTAATTGCAATAAGATAAATGTTACAATTAAATGAAAAAAACAAAATATTTCTTGAAGCAAATGTTAAATTGCAAAGTCATTTCATTCTCACAATTCAAGCATATGATTAAAGATACCAGAAAAATGTAAATATCCTATAGAATGTATTTTGAATAACCTCTACTATCTTCACTTAGATCAGAATATCATGCATTCTCCAAATATTCTTGATTATTAATCCATATTTATTCAATAATTATTTTTATATATTCACCTTACAAATGTTATATTTCTTCCACACACTTGTTAACAATGAGTTATCCTTTAAAAATATCTCTATATTCTGCTTAATTGTGGTGCCTTATGCAAAGATTCACTATAGCGATTATCATCACTCTGTACCCACTATTTTGATTTAGAATTGATTATTCATTATAATAATTGGAAAAAATTTTCAAATCTTTTTTTAAAAAGCACCATTTTCAAAATGGCAGTTACTTTATAACATTGATGACATCATAAGACAATGACTTTATGTTATCCAAAAGAAAAAATGGCAGCATTCACAATAAAGAGCTTATTCATTATACACAGTTACAGTATACATATTAATATGTACAATATTTAGATTTATCAAATTAAAATATGATTATGAGTACAATGCTTTATTTAATTTTCATTCAAAGTTCTTGCAAGACAATCAATATATTCTATTAATGACATATCCAAAGTAAAGATTTTCATTGTAAATGATTACAAAAGTGAAAAAAAAATTTGTTTCATTTATTACAATAAGTAATTCAAAGGCTATCATATTTCTTTCAGACATATCCAAGCCAAAAATGACATTATTGCAAATGTAAAAAAATATAATGAAAAAAAAAATTTTTTTTCATTCAGCATAAAACTAAAAATAAATTTCAGTCATATACAGTACTATATTATTAATGATTAGTTTTAAATTGGATATTGTATTAGCTAAAATATTCAGTTAACTAAATCTGAATTAAAACTTTTCAGTCAATCAAAGTGGCTATTATCATAAATCTAAAGTATTTTCAGTAAAAAGAAATAGGAAGGAGGAATTATTTCATGAATTATGCTATTAATAATCAAGTTTATATGATCAAAAGTTAATAAATATAAGTGAAAAACATTTACTTCGTTGATTTTATATTATAATTTCACAATTTGTTTCAGACATGGTCAAAAAAATGATGTCATTATTGCAAACTTAAAAAAAAAATGCAAAAACATACAAATTTCATTTAGCATACACCAAAGATAAAAATTTGGTTGAATACTATTGATAATTGTGTATTGGATATGTAGTGCCTAAAATATTCAGTCGAGCAAATTTTAAATTAAAACCTTTAAGAATGCTAATTTCAGCCAAATCAAATCTGCTATTATTGCAAATGTATTTTCAGTAAAAAAAAAAAAAAAGGAAAAAGAGAAATTATTTCATGCACTATGCATTTCATAATAAATTTTGTATGATGGAAAAGTAATATAATAAATTAAGAAAGAGTCATGCTTTTAATTTTTATTTAAACAACCCGTATCTCTGCCATTATTCGAAAATTCCTATGTCATTCTAAAAAAAATGGCTACCATGCATAATAAACTGTGTTATCTCATGCCATAAAAGACAAAAGTTATCATGTTTGTATATAAGTACTACTTATTTAATACATACTTTAAAAAAAAAAAATCTTAAATATTGATTACAATACATTAGATATTTCTTTTTTAATGTCAGAATTTTTTTCCTGAAGTTGACTGCATGATTGATCAGTTTTTGATATTGTCCAGTACTATAATGTGGCTACCCTTAAACTAACGATAAATAACAAGTCAGAACAGTACATTTAAGTAAGATGGTATTGAACATTGCTTTTTAAATTTTAAATGATTTCATGTAAATAATACAAGATTCTGAACTTTTAAAAAAATGAAACTTCAGTTGTTATTGGGGGGGGGGGGATCACAATGAGAAGCAATTTTGTGGAAGAACACTTCCACAAAATTGCCAACTGTGAACTTGCTCTCCCTTTCTTGTTTCATTATATTATATATATGCACAGTTAAAACATTTTTTTCTAGCAATATTGAAAAAAAATTTTAAAAAAAGTTTACAGCTAGATATGTTTTCAACTGAAATTATAACAACAACTAATACTACCAAACACCACATCACAACATTCAAGATGTCATACCTTCAACATCAAATGCAACATCTCAGTACTGCTTTGGATAGATGCCAATAAAACAGTTTCACAGCTCTGGAAGAACAATGTAAAAACAGCTTTTGATTTCATAGGCAATACAAGAAACAGAACCACTGGTATAAAAACATAACTCTTAATCACATATGGAAGAAGGTCTGCCCACAACTCATTATAAGCACAAAGGTCAAAAAGGGACCTAATCAATCATATGGAAAACCATATTTGATCCAACCAATAAACCAGAATTTACAGAAGTTGATGATGATAACATTGATGAACTTTTGGAATCACATATGGAAAAATTAACCAACAAAGAATTAATACAACTGGATGAAGAAAAGGAAAACAATGGGAAAAAAAAAATTGGCAAGCCTGTAGAGAAGAAGCTGGGCATCAAAGAACTGAAGGAATTGATTTCATATCAAAACATGAACAACATAAAGTCAATGAATGATGAATGAGATCTTATAAGATATATGAAAAGAAATCAAAGAAACAGATAACCATCCATAAACTTTTTTTCTAGAGATCCTCAGCCATTAACATATGGTATGCCTACTCCAAAAAAAAAAAAATCATGAAAGTACTTAAAAGACAATGATTGACGCTTAGAATGAGGAACTGATGACTCAGAATACTGGATGGTGATGGGTGCTGAATGGATAATGGATTATACAAAATAATAATTTTAAGTGACTTTTTTTTTCATTTACAAAGATTTAAGTTGTATTGACTTACATGCATACATATTTTATTTTAAGAGCATACCTGCATAATATACACATAACACAATCTACACTAGCATGTATTGTATATTGAAGTATTTTTTTAGAATTACTATATATACTAGGTTAAATTGTTTATTAATATAATATTCATAATTTATGGTATATTTTTTATTTACTACATTTTTCCCCACAAAAAAATCATTACAATACCTTGCCTTTTAAACACTATTCTTGTTTATGATGAGATTTGGGGAACCAATTGTCCTAGCTAAGTGGGTAGCTAAGTAGCTAATGGTATATATAAAATCTTGTACATTAACGAAAAATGTTTAAAGCATTAAAACTAATAAAAAGAACATATTTCATCCTAATAAACACTATTAAATCTATACCTGAAGTTAAAGAGATTTAATAATTTATAATCTGATAAAGAAGAATTACATTATTTATATCTTTATTGAAAGATTATAATTAATCATGAGTGGATGCAGGACATACAGCTTGTAAGGTGAATTAATATATTTGTTTGATGGATATATGGGGGTGACAATGCATATTTCCAATTTTTAACTAAATTATATCCCCTTAATTATATATCAGGCAGATGAGGTTTTTTGAACATAAGTACAAGCACAATTCCAAGATTTACACTTTTTTTTTTAAAAAAGCATTGTTAACCTTGAATCATTATGGTTTAAATATAATATTATAAAAATACAGATTCTATCATAAATAAATTAAATAAAATAAAATACAACTGAATAGAAATCAAGGAATTTTTACAATGGATAATGAGAAAGTGTATCCTAGTATTCCAAGAATTAAGAGTATAGAAATATTACTACAGATTATCTTATGTACATTAATGATATAAATATAATATATATTATAGAAGAATGTTTAACGTTAATACACAATAGCTTATATTTCAAATACAATAATGAATAAAGTATGGATAATGGGTTATGCAATTAGTGGGTTAATGTTATCAATATTTATTAATGAACTGGAAATGAAAATAGTCTTTAAAAAAAATAAAATCAAGAAATAACACATTATTTTAGATATGTCGATGATACTTTAATAATTGTTTTCAAAAGTGCTATAAATAATATTTATAAAGATTTAATAATAATATATACAATATAAAATTTACAAAAATGGAATTTAATGTTAAAATATAAGTATTTAGATATAGACATTAATATAGACAATAGTAACAAAATTATATTAAAACATTTCATTAAAGAAAATAAATTAAAAAAAATAATTTCTATAGATTCACAACGGGCATGGATACAAAGATGGCAGTTAGTAACAATTTTAAACAAAAATGAGATATAACAAGATAGAAATATACCTACTTTACAAAAGGAAGAATTTATTGAATTATACACTAATTATGGATATAACCCTGATTATTAAATATATATTTTTAATTATAATCCACCTATTCAAATATTAAAAGTAAATGTATTATAAATAATAATAGCTGATCTAAAAATAATAAAAGATGGATAAAACTTTTGTACTTCCTTAAAATTTATCATACATCACTCAAAAATAAAAATGATATAGATAAAAGCATTAACATAGGATGGTCAAATAGTAAAAATCTTGATTTAATTATAAAATAAGAGATGATATAAAATATAAAAAGGGAATTGTATATAAAATTACTTGTGGAAGTTGCTGTATGGTTTACTATGCCATACAGGGAAACAGATGAAAAAACAAAAGAACATAATAATGCCATTAATAGAAGAGATGATAGATCTGCCTTATATATTCATTATTTAAAATACAGACAAAGTAGATTGTCAAAAATATAAAACCTTTAAATTATATTAAAGAACCTAGTAGAAAGAAGATATATGAAACAAATTATATTAATTATAACAAAAATAATTGTATAAACATATATAAAACCTGAATTAATTTAACTAATAATTGGCTAATGATAAATGAATGGAATGTTATGTAATATTCTGAAATGGTATTCTTTATCTATCATATCCTTTTCACCTACTATGTTCCATAGTAGTATATTTTTCCTAGTTTAACCCCCCAAGTTGGTGTATAACTAAGAGTTTAATAAAAAGGTATAATAGTATGTATATTCATGTATGTGCATACATTTTATAAATGCATACTTCCATGATTAATCAAAATAACTTAATAACAGGTATAGAAATGTATATACATATATCTTATAAATGCGTACATCAAATAATGTTAACTAATCTCTATAAATAAGGCAAACATAATTCTAAAATTTAGGGTAATAAATTTAAAGGTTGCTAGTATGTGAATTTTCACACAGACTTTTTTGCGAAAGAAGCTAACAAGGTTATAGATTTTAAACCTTGTTATTTCTTTTAAATTTTATTTATTTCTCGAAGATGAAAAAACTCTTATAATAATTAGCTCTCTTTTGCTTAAAAGTTGTAGTTTCTAAGATGACAGACTCACGTATATATTAAAATGTTTACCAAGTAAAATCTGTTTTTGTAAAATAGTTTATTTCTTGGAAATTAGCCGACCACACCTGGGTTTGTTAAAATTTGTAAAAACAACAGTAAACTTAAAAGATATTAAATTTAGTTTTGTAATAAAGAAAAAGCTAGATAACTGATGCTATTTTTCTCAATTACTTATGTTTTTCAATTACCGAGGTAATAGTTTTGTTTTTAAAGCTTATAACACAAATGTAAAATAATGATTAAAAATGTGTCTGAACTGGTAAACAAATCCTGGTGTTTTTTGCTGGGGGAGTGTGTTATTATAAAAACTCCTGGTTTGAATTAAAATCGATCACTAGATAATTTTAACTTGTAATTCTGTCGGGAGTTATGCCCATCTGTACAATGAAGAGCCAAGGCTAGAAAGGTGACCCGTTGTTGTCTGCCCTTGCAGGAGACAAGTCAACAGTGATGGGAGCAGTTCGAACCCGGAAAGTAAAGATGAAACAGCCCATCCAAGAATAGCAGTGCCAAACACCATGGAAAGAAGACACCTCAGCAGAAAAGATCGGTAAAATAATCCGCAGAGCTCTGTAATAAACTCTCATTATGAAATTCTTAAAGAATTCTAAGCTAACTGTATATAAACATGCATAAACTTATCATTTAAACTTTCTCTATTGAATAAATTCTGTAATCAAGCTAAATTGTAACAAATGTCTTAAAATAATTTAGGAATAACTACTTTGTAAAACTTGCCTAACTCTTTAAAGTAAAATAACTTAATAATTTAACTCTTGATAAATTTAAAATATACTCTAAATATATTTCTATCTGTGGTTATGCCTTTTTTATTACTATTATTTGTATGAATTTGTGCTATGACTTATTCAGAGTGGAGATTGATACTCAACTTCCATAGAGGAGGGGTGAGAAAGATGATTAGAAACTCTCTATAAATAATTTACATGTGTCCAAGCATACACGTAAAATCTCCAGTCTGAAAACCTATTATATATAATAAAATAGCTACTATGTACTAACTGACTAATTAGGTTTCCTCATTATTAAAAAAGTACCTAGTTGATTAATGCAAGAGATATTGTAAAGCATATTTAAATTAAATTGGTATGTCCTTATTATGTTTTATTCCTCCCTAGAATTATAGCATGAACTACAAAGATTAATTATAAGCTAGATCACTTAATTAACCCCTTTTTAGCATGTTCGGTTATGCTAACTTATGACTGGTATACAATAGTTTAGTCGAAAGAAGCTATAGATTTAGCACATTTTAGATTTAATAATGATTGATGATCATTAGTGTGGTGAATGTGTTCATTATAAAGCACATGTGCATGCATATGCGCCTTGATATATACATATATTGTATTAAATAGAATTTGGTTTAAGGCCATTCCATATTTTTGTTCTGATAGCTTTCCTTAGAACTGGAATATGAGGGTCCAGATTGTTCATGTTTCAAGCTAATCAGACCTCCAGAATGAAATGTTCTCTTATCATAGCAAGTCGTACGGTCCACAGAAACTGATCACTTAATTGATAGATCCCATGAGTAAACACACATTCAAGATTTTATTTTGGTTAATATAGTGCAATAGTATCAGAAACTTCGCTATAACAGATCTCAGTTCATTCCGCCATTAATATTAATAAACTCAATTTTGATTTGAATGCACGATCTAGTTATGTAATAATAATCTGTATAGAGAGCTAATTTAAGCTAATTTTGAGGTACCTAGAATAATTATAATTATTAATTGTCTCTTGCAAGTTAACTGTTCGCAAACCTTATAGGCATTTCATAGCATGAATAAGGAATAATTAAAACTGTAGATCATAATGTAATAAAGTTAAGGAATGAGTTCCGATTTAATTGTCCAGTGCATAAGATGAGATTCTGTAACTCACTCATCTAATCGTAGCACCTGTGGTGAATTCCAATGCACGGAGGGATAGTTGTCTTAATAATTGATTTCTTTTATTAAAAGATATAAAATACAATATTGTTTAACGTATTTTTTCATAGTTCGTTTCAGTCCATTCATATCATTAATTCTAGTTTATTTAAGTGAATTATCACATTCAAATATCAGCCTTTCAAGCTAATTGTGCACGCACTTTGCGAGTGTTAAATAATAAATGAATACTTTCCTTTCCAATACAAGATATAGTATTTATGCAGGAATAAAATGAATCCACTTACTCCTACAACTCAAATGCTTATATATGAGCAAATCTGAAGTACTGGCAAGGAAAGCGGGTGCACAATTAGCTTGAAAGGCTGATATTTGAATGTAATACAATTATAAACACAGCGCTATATAAAAATAAATGCTTATTAAGTGAATTATGTAACTATGCATTATCATTCTGGGTTAGTTTATCTAATTATTAGTTATCTCATAAGTCATAGATGTGTGTGTTTAGTTGAGTCATAGTTAATTCATCCATGAGTCTTTTGTTCTACCCTTTGCTACTGCCAGCATGTGAATTAAAGGAGTCCGAGTGTAGCCTCATATATATATGTCATTCATACGGTAGTAAATCACAGAGCATTGCTGAAGGAGCTTAGGTGCGATCTGATTCGATGTCTTAACCCCTCATCTAGATCAGGTTTGAGAAATTTGACAAAACTCTGGATTTTGTTGCATGAGTGTACAAATATGACCATTACAATGCATTTATACAGTGGACTTTTTTTTTATGTTTTAAAAATATTGCATGGTTTTAATAGGTTATAGTCAATTTTATAATTAAAAAAATGACACTACGTAAGCAATATAGATTATAATTGTAAATTAGTTGAAGCATATTGAAATGGGCAAAAATTAATATTTGCCGAAAAAAGCTTTTTTGTGTATGATCATTATTATATATATTATTGTTATATATAAAGATATTTTATATTATATTATATCATTGATTTATTTAAATTATTACATAAAATGGACAAACAAAATTATAAATCAATATACATTTTTATATCCTTCTTATGAAAATCCATATATTTTTACTAAAGTAAAAACCCATAAAGATAATAATCCATTGAGATTATTTAATTTTAGTGATTTCATTCTATAGTTGTAAACATTTAAATAAATGGATAGCAAATAATATTGGTTATAGATAATTTTGCATTAAAAAATACAGAGTCTATCATAAATAAATTTAATAAGATACAACTGAATAGAAACCAAAGTATTTTTTCAATGGATATTGAGAAAATGTATCCTAGTATTCCAAGAATTAAAAATAGAGATATTAATACAGAAATTATCTATGTACATTAATGACATAAATATAATACATATTATAGAAGAGAGTTTAACATTAATACACAAGTTTATGTTTTAAATACAGTAATAAACATTGGAGTATATATAAAAAATGAGTAATGGGTTGAGCAATTAGTGGACTAATGTCATCAATACTTATTAATGAATTGGAAATTAAAATAATTAAAAAAAGAATAAATTAAGAAATAATACACTATTCTAGATATCTTGATGATACTTTATTAATACAATAACAAAAAAGCTATAAATAATATTTATAAAAAATTTAATAATATTATAAACTGATATTTATATATGCTTCATGTCTGTAATTTAAAAATTAGAAGTTTATTTTAAAAATAAAGATTTTCCAATAATTTTAATAAATAAAAATTATATATACAATTTATATGCATAGATAAAGGTATATGATATAGATTAATTATAAGATTATTTTTTTAAAATATAATAAAATAAAATATTTTTTTTCTATTAACAAATATAAAGTGGAAATTACATTCTTAGAAAAAGTAATTAAAATTCCTATAAATAGATTGATTAATTAATTAATTAATTAAGGAAATAAATATTTGAAGTAATTTAGTTAAAACACTGGCTGTTATTTTATTAATACCTTTCAAAAATAAAAGTTTGTAAATGGTATGATTAGACAAATCAAGTTGCAGACCAAAACATCAGAGTTCAGACATTATCTTCAACCAATAAATCATGGATTGAAATAAGTGATGGATCTGATTTTTTGCTGGAAATCTAACTCCAGGAACTATAAATAGGGATTATAAATGCTTATTGCATAACGACTTTGATTGCTGAAATATTATTGATTACTGTTGCATCATTACTGCTGATTAATTCTTGATTGTGCCTTCAATATACATATATTGCCTGGTATTGAAAAATAAAATATGGAAGAGAAAGTTATAATCTGCTTTACTCTTGCCAACCAGCAGAATGCGCAGGCTGGAGATCCATCATGAAATCAGAAAAAAAGCCATCAACTAATAAAGAAACATTGTGAGCACTATGTCCAGTCTATATATCCTTTATATGCCTAAACTTTGAGTATCTACTGCTATGAGGAGAATTCCACTGTCAATTAATAAATAAATTACTGTCTGATGCTGCCTGTTGAACCAAGATCATGAGGAATAAAGCCTATTGCTACTATAGCTACGGATTAACAAATTAAGTCCGCAAGAAATGTACCACTACCTGAAGTCCGAGCTCGAACTCTTAATGATGAAAGGAATGAACTTTAAAAATAACTTAGTATAAATTTCTATTATTAATATTATGTATTTATCTCCATTATAATGAAATTTATTTTATAACTTATTATTATTTATTGATTTTGTAAATCTGTTTATAACTAATATGATGAAGGATTGCTATTTTATTTTACGTCACCGCAATTCAGTTGGCATAAAGTTTTTATCCAAAGTGGTTAGCTTGTTATTGCAATCCTTAGCCATGGTTTTAAAGAGTTAGTATTTTAAAACGAGTCATTTCCACTTTCTGCAAAATTAAAACAGGCTGCAATCAAAATAAATTAATATTGTCTTTTATTGTTTTTTATTGATAATTTACAGTTTTAAGCAAGTACTCTCCAGTTTTGAGAAGGATAATTTGGGTGTATTGATATAAGTAAACTGCTGCAACTTTATTTTGGGCAGTCTTGCTTATATATGAGATTCATTTGTATGTATTTTAATTATTCATAAATGATTGTAACACCATTTGCGACTGCTGGTCACTATGCAGTAAATGGATATTACTATCATATATCATCTGCTTGTTTTTTACACATGTCTTGGATGATACCGTTTGTGAACTGCGGATCACTCTTAGACTTAGTACCTCATATAATAGTGTGTGACAAACGAAAATTTCCATTGTATTGCATATTCCTAACTCACATGTATTTATTTATTCATAAAGAATGTAACATAATGTTGTTTTCTTGCATTTTCCATTTACACATATAACATTTAGTTAATTATCTGAATTACAGCCTGAAAGTATTTATAGTAATCTGGTTCTTCAAATGGTTAGACATATCCCCAAACTGTAGGTTTATTAATCTTAAAACTGTAATAACAATTGCTTGTGGTCATTAGTCTATGCAGCAAGTTTACCTCTGTTGAGAATCAGTTAAAATATACCATATTGTCTGCGCATAAAGTTAACCAATCATTAATATTATATCAACTTGTTTTAAAAATTGACAGGGCAGTCAATTTATGCTATCATGTGTGTATTGAAAATTTGTATATACTTTAATAAATTGTAGTGTCTCATTATTTTTAGCATGCTATTATTTTGCAATCAGTAATTTAAGTACAATATGATAGAGAATCTTATGTGTCTAATTGATGTTAGCAGGCTATAAAAAGAAAATGTTTACTCTGTGATGTCAGAATGTGAAGATCCCGTGCAAACTGTCCTTAGGTGATTTATGTGTGAGCTGTACACTTTGTCAATTACTATATTAACCTTACAAAAATGGAATTTGATATTAAAATAAAGTATTTAGATATAGAGATTAATGCAGATAATGATAACTAAATTATATTAAAACTTTCATAAAAAGTTGTGTCACTTTTTGTATCTTTCATTAGCCAGTCTTATATTTTTGTTTGTTACCCATTCAGATTACAAACTTCACCATATTTTTTACAATAAAATTTGCCACTGTCAACAGTAAGACAGTCATATTTTTGACAAAACTTATTTTTTTCTAAGTCTATTCGATTTATTCTCCAGATCATCACAGAAAAGTTAAATCTTTTACATAGGTTTCATTCAATGAACTAATGAATGTTTATTAATGGTTTCTTCCTTCCAAGAAAACTCTGGTCAAAGATTAACAGAATCAGAACCGGCCATATTTGCCAGGACACATATTTATAAGGAATGTCCAATTTACCAGGCCCCGGTTGGCCTCTTTGCTCTACATAACTTAAGAGACAGCTCTTGATTGGTTAAAAACTGTTGATATTGAATTTTAACATACTAATACCATATGCTAAATAAATAAATAAATTTGCTATATTTTCATTTTATCATGGCTTTTTGGCATTAGACTTGAAATGCTTTCACAAATTTTTATTTTTAATTAAAGCTAAAAATAACTAAAAGAGCAAAAAATATTTTTTTATTTAAATAAACATAATATATGTAAACATCCACAAAATATTAATTTTCTCTTTTTGTATTGAGCTACAGCTGATACTACTACAATACTTTTTATACTATCTATCAATAAACCATATTATCATATTTCAGTTGAAAAAAGGCTTACTTATACTCAATATTTTGATGGTTTGTGATTATAATTTTTTTAAAAAGGGGTCACACTCATGTTTTAGTTTTTATTTTCCACAGATAGATATTTACATTACACTAAATGAAATGTACTGGAAATTATATTTACCGCAATTATTACAAATCATATGAAATGACATTTGAATTTTCTAATAAATTAATGATTATATACTAGTTTTGTTTTGGTTTTTGTTTTGTTTTTTCAGAATTTAAAGAATTAATTTTAATGTTACCATAGATTACTTTTTTATATAAAAAAGTATTTACTAAAATTTAATAGCATTAAGAACTATTTATTAAGGATACTATTAAGGATTAAATGAAAAAAATAACAATAAATAATAATCAAAACTTACTTGACGAACATTTTTCCCATTACCATTTTTTTCTGCATGAGAAAGTGTTGCCTGAATGTTATTAAGCCAATCAGACAATTCTTTATAATGATTAATAAATTCAGTAAATGAACCTGAGCAAGTAGATGGTAAATCTTCATCATCCCACGAAAGTTCTCCATTGGCTTCCTAAAAATAAAATGAAATAAAAATTACATGATGTAATTAATCAATTCTCGTACAAAACATTAAATTTTCTTAGATTTAATCCATGAGCAAGAGAATATAATACATAATAAAAGATAGTTTAAATATTAATTATACGTTTTCAATAAAGAACTTTAAGTTAATTTAAATATATATATATCTTTTTTTTCTGACTGATAATTTTGAATGATCAAATTTATATTCCATAGTCATAGTGTCTGCATTAAATTTTAGTTACTACTACAAAATGAAAACTACATCATAATATTTAATCTTATATCTACTATATTTAGTTGAAACTAAGAGGGGGGGGGGGCATACCTATTTATTTAAAAAAAAGAACATTAACTATATTAATTACATTTCATCTTTTTATTCAAAATTTCACAAATGCTCTTTTTTTTTTTTTTTTTTTTTGCGATCATTTTTTTTTTTTTGTAAATCCTGAAAACATTAAGTACTACTGGGAAGCGAACCCGGGCCAGCTGCTTGGAAGGCAGCTTTGCTAACTGTTAGGCCACCAATGCTTGACTACTACTATTTCTTTAACTTTAAAAACTACTAATAATCAATTTTTGTTGTTAAATTACTTGATTAAAGTTGTTAATCAAAAGACATAGATATCACACTGAAAGATTCGATTTCTTAAAAAATAAGTGGATGACATGATTTTTCATATTAGTCTTTCTTCAAGATTTGCATAGAATAAGGCTTCTTTGCTCCCCTAATAAAAAAACTATAAGTATTTACAAGAGCTAATTATTAATGTTAAAACAATTTCAAATCATTTAAAAATGTGGGAATAAAAGGCTTATTACTGCTAAAGGAATGTATTGAACTAATGAAAAAGGATTTGCACAGCTTTTTGAAAGTAATTTAAAATTTTTAATTAAAATATTTCACAAAGGCTGGGAAATTCTAAACAAGGATTCAAATATCATGAACTATACATTAGTACGACAATTTTCTATGGCTATATTATGTAAATAAAGTACCATCGCAGAAACTTGATATATCTTTTGAGAAAGAATTATATAAGATGTTTATAAAAATGATAATCCTATACCAGTCATACCCAAACTTTTAGATTCTACTACCCAAAAAATATCAAAATTTCTCTGTATTATCATTTTTTATAAAAGAAATTTTCAGCATCAAAATAAAAATAAGTAAATAAAATTAAAAAGTATTTATTTTACCTTTCTATAACCAAATTGTAATTACTATAATGAAAATTAAATGTTTAGTTTATTTAGAAACAAAATATCTATATTATTATTAGTAATAGCATTTCAAAATTATTACATAAAAACACTATAAAAAAACAATCAAAATTTTATTTTAAAAATGAGAACCTTAAGCTTGATTTACAAAACTTAGTTTTAAATGTGACTCAAGTATTAATTTTGTTTTATATTTGTTTTTAATATAACATCGTTGGAAATCCCTTTTCATATAAATAGCTAATAATTATAAATTTATTTAATGCACATTGATTACTTAAGTAATATTTACTAAGGCAATAAACCTCAAGAGTGTGCGTGCAAAATGGCATTAAAAATGTAATAGTTTTATTCACAATTTCTTTAAAATTGTTTTTTTTTTTCCAATCCAAAAATCTATGTGTATTATTTTTAGAATTGTCTATATAGTTTTAATTTCCCTTTTTATACAAGTTTAACTTTATTAAAATATAATTTTTCAACAATAGTTCATCTTTTGCATACCACCTATATGTCCATCACTTACTGCCAGTGGTATACTACTATAAGTTAAGAGTCGCTGCCCTAAATTATTTTAATAGAGGAAGATGTACCATGATTTTGTCTGATGCTTCTATTTATAATCAAATAAATTTACATAGGCAATAAAAATTCAACACAAATACAAATCTAACAAGTCATTTATAAACTATTAAGTACCATACAATATATAAATATATAACTAAATAAATATAATATTCATTTTAGAAAAAAACTTTTATAAATAATTTCAATACATAACAAACTGCTTATAATTTAAATCTATAATTTGATTTGTTTGATTATGATTATTATCAAGTTTTATAATATAAATAAATACAGACCAACAAATATTTACATTGATTTACTTTTTAACTGATCACATAAGAGTTATAGCAGCTGGTAAAGATGATTACAGGTAATTTGTCAATTTGCTTTGCTTCAAGCTATGTACCAGTTTAAATAATTCTCAAAACAAACAAGGATAATGAAAGTAAGAAAAAATTAATTTTAATTCTTTATTCAAGGATATAAAACCGTTTAATCAACTTCATTTATAAAGAAATTGGCAATTATATGAGATTTCAAGATTTTTTATATATCAATAAAAATACAATTTTTAAAATAAAAAAATAATTTTGATAAAAATAATTTTATATTCACAAATATATTTACAGCAAATTGAAAGTATTAAATTAAAACTATCCTCCTCCCCCCTATATATATATATAGAGAGAGAGAAGATCCCATGTGATAATGATGACTCCATGATAGCATAAATTATGTCAAAAGATTGATTAAGAATAATGTACAAAAAAAAGGCGTCAAAATTTGCCTGTTAATATATTTATATAAGAATAAAATTATATTTTTCACAATTATATTAGTTTTATTTCTTGCAGACAGAATATTTTGTTTAATAATTATTTAATAATAATAATATCAAGAATAGTGTCACCAAAACAATAAATAAATGAGTTACTCGCAAAATGAGAAACTTATACAGATAAGAGATAATTTTTTAAAAAAAGGTCATGAAAAAGAAAACTAAAGTGGTATACGATCTAAAAACTACAATAAGTTGTGAAAATATATATTAGTAAATTGCCAATGTTTTGAAAGCATGAAATTGCGGTAAAAACTAAAACATTTAATCACTGGACACATTTACTTAAAAGCTTTTGTAGAACTATTAACCTTTTCATGACTTAAACATAAATGCAATGGTTTTGATACTATTTTACTCAAAGTTTAAAGTTTGTTTTGATTTTACAAGATAAGTTATTTATTTATCAAGTACAGTGTTTAATTTGTAACCGTCATTAGGGAATCACCCCTCTATATATGCACTATATCGATTTATAACACTTGAGGAATACTCTTCCTTTCCAAGCACAAGATAGTCTTTTGAAAAGATAAGATGAATCCACCTTATCTTCTTTATCTAAATGTATATATATAGACAAATCTTAAGCATTTAGAAATGAGTGTGAAAATCTTAATTAACCACTTTTAATTCCCATTCACTATCTTAATAAATGACATTTCCAATATTTTTACACTTTACAGAACATCAATATTAGATGAAATATTACAACATACATAAGTTATTTATTTATATAGTATATTGTTTAATTTGTAACAGGCATTAGGAATCACCCCTCTACACATGAGCTATATACATTTATAACATTTGAAGAACACTCTGCTAGATAAATAAATAAGTTGTTATATATGTTTAATATTACATCTAACAGTGGTGCATAGTAAATTGTAAAAATTTTGCAAATGTCATTTATTAAGACATAGTGAATAGAATTAAAAATTATTAATTAAGATCATCACGCTCTTATTTCTAAATGCTTATGATTTGCCTATACATATATGTTTAGGTAAAAAAGATATGGTGGATTCATCTTATCTTTTCAAAAGACTTTATCTTGTCTTTGAAAAAGAAGAGTATTCCTCAAGTATTATAAATCTATAGGGTGAATGTGTGGAGGGATATTGCTTAATGACTGTTAGAAGATAGTTAAATAGATTATATTAATTAAAGATGATATATGTTTCTGCATAGATAAATACAAAAATATAAGAAAATATTGATTTTATAAACACAACTTATTTTAGTTGCACGTCTAAACAGAAAACTTGTTTTTAAAAGTTACCAAAGAACGCTGATTCAATATTAAAATACAATTTACTTATTCAATTGAGTAAAACTGTTTAAATATTTATTAATTTAAAATTTACTTTATTGACAAAATAGATCAAAATATTATTTCCTAGATTTACAGAAAAAATATATATTTCTTTTTATTATGTGTTAATTTCAAATGAAAATATATACTTGCAAAATATAATATTAATCTAAAATATCAAAATCCCCCTTTGATTATATTTTAATTAAATGCCAATAAGTTTCTCTGAATAACTACTGTAACATTAAAGATTTAATTTATGAATCAATAATTAAAAAGTTAAATGGTACTTATTATTTTCATTTCTTTTCATGATGTACAACCAAAAAAAATTCATTTCAAATGCCAACATTTGTATCAATTAGCAATTTACATTAATTCTAATTATTTAAGAGAATCTAATACATATTTGTAAATATGTGTAGTATTTTTTTCTTACTCTGATTCATTTCTAAGGTTTCAATGATCACAGAGTTTTATGTGTTACTCCTGAATATGAATCCTAGCAAATGTTAATGATATAGATGTAGCTCTGCTATTGGTTGTCTGGCTTAAATATTCATTAGTCAGCATAAATTAATGTTGCCTTTTATAAACAAAACTAAAAATATTGATAAAAGTGAGCATTCGTGTGAGTCCATCCACTTGATAGTTCATAATGGCTTCCCAACAGGGGGGATAGACAAATCTATAACCCTGAGAAGTTTAATAAAATTAAAGCCCAGAGATGAAGACTCCTTACATTTATATCCTTGAAAAAAATAATGGGACATACCAAATATAAATCCCACAAAAAATAAACATGTGAGTCCAGCAAAAATAAAAAGTCAAAGAAAATATTGTAACCCAATGGATAATTCAATATTAAATTATCATATAATTTGTTATTGGTAAAAGTTAAGAATGATGATTGAAGCTGTTATGATTAAAAATTGATGGATGGTATTTCTCAAGGATTCATTGTAGTAGAGATGTGGATAAATTATTTGTGGGTGTGTTCTGAATGCATTTAAACATGAAAGACTATTACATTAACTATTTAAGATAGTCACACATCCTATGGTATTTTCTCTTATGCATGCAGGTAGAAGATATGTGCAAACCCAGATAAGATACCAGAACATCCTATATTTGGTCTTATCAAGAAAGTATGTTTACCAAATGTTTACTTCCTCATCACATATGTTTATATTCTAACAACAATAAAATTCCTGGTTTATCGTATAAAGATATGTATTTAGATTTATTATATAGTTTCTTCAATATAGATGTCCAATTGATTTTTCAAAACCTCACTCTTCTCTTATATGTTGTTTGATTACACTTGGTAAATCCAGCTCATAACCAAGAAATGTTGCCAGAATGCACAAGGAGACCTATACAAATAAATGCATCATAAATTTACAAATTTTCAAAAAAAAAAAGATACTGTCAAAGGAATTTTAACACTTCTACACATAGCATTCCCTAAATGATAAATATTACATAAAAATTCATTGATTATCATAAAACTAATCCTCTGAAAATGTGGATTCAATAAAAATTAATCCATAAGATATGGGCATGAGAAATAAAATCTCTAGATGTCTTCATATATAAAATTTTTAGAAGATTTCACTGGAGCTGAAAATTACATTTATAAATACCAAAAAGAGAATCGGTAATCTAAAGTCAGATTGAACAAAAAAAAAGAGTAATGTTCATTTTAAAAAAAATAATAGTAAGTAAAACAGAATAATCAATATGGAAGTTTCAGAGGATTGATAACACAGTTGGTTTAGTGATATTTTATGAATAGATGTGCTTAAAACTTATTGAAATCAAGCTATGAAATATTAATGCAAATAGGAAAATCAATGTATTATTAAAATGAAAAATAAAAAAAATGGTGAGATATTTGATTGTTGGATAGCAAAAATTAATGAGTTTTGAAAACAAGTAACAAAGATTTGCAAAACACATACAGCTTTAGAAAAAAAGAACTAGAAAAAAGAAAATCCACAGAAAAACAACGAATTAATAGAAAATTGATAGAATTTGAAAAAATAAAATATTTAGCAAATAAAAATGGAATAAATTAGAATCTAAAAAAATTACTCTACTGATAATGCAAGTACTGCTTCCATATGTGATAGAACAAACTTCCTTGGAGTGGTTTGCAATAAATGAAGAAACAAATGAAAAATCAATAAATACTGAAATAAACAGTAATGAGAAGAATGTAAAGTTGTTTTTAACTTCATTCAAAAAAACTAAAAGTACTTTTAGAAATAATAAAAATCAATGAAGTAATTAAGGCAAATGTATTCCACAAGTTTAACTGCATTCAACTTTACCAATAAATCATTAGAAGTCAGTGAAATCTTATATAATTGCTGCATTGTATAGGAATGTTGCCTTCATTCAATAAAGCATCTTGAAAATGAAATGTCATGATATTGGAATTATTGATTTAATATATAACTACACATGGACACTTTGCTGTTCAGTCAATATGCAGATACGGCCAAGTTCAAATTAAAAAAAGACAAATAGTTTGTAAATCATAAACTTTATTCCTGAAGAAATAATGGTTTAGTAAATGATAATGAAAATAGAATAGGGATTGATTTTAAACTTATCCTTGGTTTAAAATGTTTTTGACAATATGGATAGTTTTAAAATATATATCAGCAAATCTACTTTACTGAAAACTATTAGATGTACAATGACCAAAATATGATAAGATAAATAAAATAAAATACAGATAGAATGAGGTTAAATTTAATGATAAATTTATAGTGAAATGCAAAATTAGATAAAACTGAGAATCATGAATATTCTTTATAGGGTAACAAAAAAAAAGGTAAAATGTTCATTGGATATATCTTACATTAAATTCAGGCATGCATGTTGATGATTCAAGTTATTTTTTACACAAAATATGCTGATGATTCACATTTCAAGGCCTTCAATAGGATAAAAATGTAATCTCAGAATATCGGCCATAAGTATTCAATTTTAATTTTTTAATTATTTGAATAATATTTTACATTTTTTTAATTATTTGATAAATGGCATAATTTATTAATGCGTTTGCATTTGTATTGGTATGTCTGTGTTGTATTGGTATGTCTGTGTACTATATGAATTATATAATATTAAATCATTTATGCTCTTTATTATACAGTATATAAATTTGTATTCAAATATAACAAAAGTGGTTTATGTACAATGTAATTTTGGGTCTCTGATCAAGTTTGAGGCAATCTTATTTTATAAACATAATTATTTTCAAAAGTTTTAATGATTCATTAATGTGTTTATATTTGTATTAGTGTATTTACGTTTGTACTTGCATGTATGTGTTGTATAACAAGTAATGATTTACGTATATAGAGCAATGCAGTGTAAATTTTAAGATGATTATCAGAAAGGTTGCAGCAATCATAAAATTTATTGGGCATAGAACCATGTGAAAATATAAACACTTAAAACCAATAAAGAGATATTTCAAATGATGTGTGTGTAGTGATAGCCACAATGGTTATGTATATACCACATGGAACTGTATGTAGGTAAAGAATCAAATTCTGATTCTTGCCTATATCTTGAACTCATGCTGTGGAGTCACTAGTCTTGCTACATCTTGCATCTCATTATTTTCAAGTCTATAGCTAGCAAATGAGCTATATGCAAATAAATTATATCTCTGTGGGACAATAAATATAATAAGATAGCATCACTTCTGTGCATAAAGAATATAAACATCACTGATGTGCACAAAAAATATAAAATGAAAAACTGAAACTCATTTTATCATTGATACAGACAGTAGCTTACAATATCTAGTTTAGATAGTCAAGAAGCCAATTGCTATGATGACAAATGCATATCCACCTTCTGGAAATGATTTACTTTGTATCTTTTATTAGGATAAATCTTTTTCTTATAGATACCTTTGAGATTTGTTAACCTTTGGGGTACATGATAAAAATGAATAATTCTTATGCGACTAGTTTTGGAGATTCTGAAGCTATATATTATCTCAGGTAAAAATTATTATATATGGTTTGGAAGATACTTTTATGAGGAATACAAAGAAATTATCAGTGAAGATGTAATTTAAACTTACTGATAAATTATGAACAAACAATAAAGTAATAATTATGTTGGATGTGGAAATTTCTTTTTTCCCTTATTTTTTAAATGATAATCACTATTGGTCTTAGCCTTATTGTTTTCCTTAGTTTTTCTAGTTTCTATCAATGTAAAGTTTTTTGCTCTAACCTTATTAAAACTGAAGTTATTGTGAAAATTGTGTCTCAAGTCAGTTTTTCTAAAAATTAAATATGGTACCAGGAAAATCAACTAGTTGTTTAAATTAGAAATTATCTCTAGCCCATACTCCTTAATTCTCAATTAATAGTATGTATGTGTGGTGCTATAGAGGCATCAAGACTTGATTTCATTGCCCATGTTGACAATTTTTATAACTTTCATTACACCACTCTGACTCAAGGCAGGGACAGCTTTAATATCTTGTGAAAGAATGTACCATTCTTTTTACTGTAATATAGTTTCAAATTTTAATCTTATCTCAGAACATCTTTCACCTTAGCTCAAGCATATCACCTTCATCTATGAACCCAGAAGTCAGATCAATCTCTCCTCATATTAATAACTGAGAAGAGTAACCATTAATACAATTCTATAAAATGGTTTGTGCCAAAATCGTGATTTCAGCAAAACTGATACTTAAGATCAAATTATAGTAAATTGCTGTCTATAAAATCTTAAATAAATGATGAAAATATATGAAAAAGATTGTGATCTGAGTCAATTGATGAGTGCTAGTTCAGCCCATAATGTGCATCTTGTGGATTGTTTATCTTTCCACATGTCCTTCGTAATATATTTCAGAAAATTATGGAAAAAAAATAAAAATTTTAAATATATATATGAAGTTAAAAGTATATTTAAAAATGTGCACATGAAGTTAAAATTACAATATGATCTATATATGACATACTCACTTGAAAAAAAAAAGAAGTGAACTGAATGTTTTAAAAAGGATCAAGAATGAGAAAGGTTGGTCTAACTTTTGGGCAGATGGATGGATGTTTGTGATGTTAATTAAAATGTTTATTAAAAATATCAAAGTTAATGCTGTTTGTTTTTTTTTTTTTTTTTTTTGGTTCGTTTTTTTTTTTTTTCAAATATAAAAAGTAATATTCGAGAATTGGTAACAAAAAATAAGCAATAATTATTTATGCATTTATTGTATTACAATATAACTAGTCCATAAAGAATTAAAAGCTAACCCAGTACTTACGTATTAAACCTGCTATGATGGCAGAATGCCAAACTTTTCTCCAGTAGGAATGGGGAGAGTTGCAATGGCAAACTGCCATTGCCATAGTTGTGATTTTAATAAAGCACTCTGCTGTCGCAAACACTCTTCACTCACCCTGGAGGAATGGTATGGCATCCTACTGTCACAAACATGGGTTAATATATAAAGACTGCTACCCCCCCCCATCCTTTGCCAAACACAGTAATTTCACACATATAGAAAATATTAATAACTCAAATATAATAAATTAACCATCACTTTTAAACTTCAGCGTGCATACATGCTCATATCATGTAATTAATTTTAGCCACATGAATATGTAAAATTAGTATTAAAAAAAAAAAATGTTCAATGACAAAATATTCAAAATGTCAATTTCTTTTTTTTTATTGGAAATGAAAATATTAAAAAATATTTAAAAATATTAGTTCACTATTTGGAAATTAAAAGGTGAACAGTGAGAGTTGACCAATTTTTATTAAAACGAAACACTTAACTGCTTGCTAATTGTATTATAAATAATACATTAAAGATTCTCAAATGAAAAATTTATGAAGTAATTTCAAAAGATTACAATAACTACATTAGAAAACAAAACAAATTTAGTAGCTAAACATTTCAATTTAAATTAACTATCTGAAGTAATAAATGTGTTGGGTTGTTGTTGTTTTTTTTTAAATTATAACCAAGAAAAAAAAAAATAAACTGATTATAATGTGACCTAAGTGATTGTTTATTTTGCTGTAGGTTGACCAAAAATGTTGCTTGTAAACATAATTGTTGTACTAAATATTCAAACCATAATTTGAACAATTTTGTCAAAATAACTTTTTTTTAAAAAAAAAAGTAGAAATTAATTGGTGTAACTGATCAATACAAAACTTGTGAATGTTTAAAAAAAAAAATGCTTTAAGGTAAGCAACTTATGTAGGATAGCCATTAAATATTAATCGTTATCATAATTACATCACAAATTAAATTAATTTTTAAATTTATCATAAAAGAAAAAAGCAATTCTAATTATACACGACACTACCACCTTTTTGACAAATATTAAGTATATATATTTAAAATTAATTAAATATACCTCACGCAATTTATTAACTTCTATATTGACAAATGTAAAATTAAAAAATTCAATCTGAATTTATTAATATTTTGTATTAAAATAGTCCAAAGCCAAATATTTTTTTATAAAATTAGTAAAAGTATCTAAATTATTTTTAAAAAATAAAATATTCTTTAAACAATCTTTCACTCTTAGAATTTTCTGAATTAATCAATCCTTCCATGAAACAACTTAATGGATGTAAACTGAAATTTTCTTTAAATTATTTAAGAACAAACAATGAGCTAAGATCAATCAAATAAATCTAATTAATTTCTAAAGAAAAGATTATATCTAAAACAATAAATTATAATTTATTGTTTTAGATATAGTTTCAATAACAATTTATTATTTCTAATGTATACAGTGATGTGTAACCAAACATATGAGGTTTACATTGTTGTTCTAACTATCTTGTTATTTCCATTTGGAGTTCTGATGAGTCTATGTTGTGCAATATAGTGTGAACATTAAATCTTTCACATATTTGTTATCTGATTGTTAGCTCCCCCCCCCCTTTTTTTTTTTTTGCCTTGTTGTTAGTTTGGCATATTGTATAATATCCAAGTGTCCTCAAATGCTTTTGACGATGCCAGGAGTTGGTCTCTCTCTTCTGGATTTTAATCATTGTTTTGGGAAAAAAAAAAAACCGTGTTATAAGAGGTTGTGGGTGTTCCATGATTAGTTTACAATGTATAACCCATATAGTTTTCCTTTGCTGCAACAAAATCAAAAAATCATTTACTATGTTGAGCTTTTTTTATTCTGTGAATTTTTTATTATTTATCACATATCAATTTATTTTGTTTCATTTGTCTGCATTTTTTTAGTTCTATAACTTTTTTTTAAAATATATATATTTTACTATCTATTTAGTATTAATGCATCCATCAAATAAATTGTTATAAATAAATACTAATAATGTTTTCCTGAAGGCTTGTGATGATGGTATTTTAATTGTATTTATATATTGGACAATTTCCATCATCTAATATAAGTATTGGATGTCTTTAGACAAATTTAACTTATAAATATTCCAAATACATTCAATTGCTAGTAATAACACACAGGCTAGTATATACAAAATGTTTTGAGAAGTATTATTCTCCCCTCTTCTTTGGGTGTTGCTGACATTTGATAGGATGGTTCCATTGGTTAGAGTATTACCTTAAAATTCTATATTAAAAAATCTAAGAGTCCAGGTTTGATTCCCATGCTAGTACTGTCATTGATTAGGCCAGCAACACCTAAAGAAGAGGGGAGAATAATACCTCTCAAAATGTTGTGCATATATTAACCTGTGTGCTATTACTAACAGTTGAATGTGTTTGGAATATTTAAATAAAAAAATTTCTAAAGACATTCAATACTTATATTAGATGAAAGAAATAGTCCAATATATAAATACAAATACTAATAATCTTCCCAATAATTTTAAAATGCAAAATTTTTAAAGTTTGTCTCAGATGCTGAAACTAATTGGAAAGACCCCTCTTAAGCCATAGCTGTAATTTTGATTTTTTTTTTTTTTATATATATATAAGAGAAAATATATCACTGCAGTAAAAAAAAAATAATAATAATAATTTATTTTTGACATTTACTTAATTAATAAAATGCTGATTGTCCAAATTAATTGCCATCAAGAATAGTTTGAATTATCAAATAGTAATATTTCATTTATATAAACAAAGTATAACAATACAATATTAATTATTAGTAAGTAAATGCCAGATTATATAATGTAATATATGCACCATATTTAATCTATAAAAATGGGACTAATCATATGTAATCATCATCATCACTATCAACAGTTACTTATTACTTCTTTAATTCAATTGTCCACTTACATAATGACATCCTAATGTGATCACTACTCACCCAAGTAAGTCTCTTCACTTTTAGATCCTTAAAATAATTTTCTATAAACATTTTTATGACTTTATTAATATATTCTTTTTAAATTTCTTTACATTTAAGATCTTACTTAAGAACATAAAATAGTAAATTAATGTTTATTCTGGCTCAAAACAAAATTTGATCCATCCACAATCATCTGTCTTGCTTTAATTCCTTCCTAGAAAATTCCATTTTACCTTCATAGGATGCTTCTGCTTAATTTATCGCATGAGGTATGCATGAGATTAGATACCTCGGTCAGCATTTTATGGTAAATACTTCCAAAAGATTAGTAAAAAAAGAATATTTTAGTTTTTTTGCTTTTATTAATAGCAGAAGTTATTAGAAAAATATAAAGCTCTATAGTTCAATGATTTAATGAATAAACTCAAATTTTCTCGAAAGACATTTTTATTTAATAAATATATAAAATATATTTATTTTTATAATTATATGATGTTTTTAGAGGGATTTAAACTTAAAATAAAGAAGAACAAATGATTATTCTCACTAAAGTTTTTTCCTTAAATATATAATTTTTATCATTTTTTAATGTCAAAAATTAATTTTAGTAATAACTTTATTTGGATAAAAATATCACTCAAACTAAAGATCATATATATAAGTTGGTCTCATTTTAATTACAGAATTTGAAAGTATGTGTTAACACATCCACTGTTCAAAATATTTATTTTTCATATAGTTTTGCATTTATGATTAACATCCAATATGGATGTCACATGTGATTTTGTTTATTTGGCATAATTTCCATCTGTTGAATAGTATACTTTATATTTTAGTTTTAGTTAGTGTTTTTAGATAGTATCTATAATCAGGAGAAAAAATTAAAGACAGATGTCACTATATTGAAAGTAAATTGTTGTATATGGAAGGAGGGGTATATACAGTTTAAGTATATATTTCATAAAATATATGTTACTTTTGTAAAGTACATATAATAAGTCTATAGTGAGGTCTGCTGAATAACAAATTAATTAATTCCAGAAACTCATTCACTTTACCCTTACCTTGCCGTTTACATTGAAATATATATATTTAGAAATAATTTGTTCCCAGCCTATGACCTAAACCAGGGGTTGGCAAACTATGGATTGCAAGTCAGATGTGGTTCTTTGATCCCAATTTCATGCCTCTTTTTACCCTGACAAATATAAATGCATTTTTTATTTCCTCTTGTAATTTATAAATAAATATTTTAATGATTCTAGGAGAGGAACAACATAGTTTCTTGAATTCAGTCTTATTATAGAATAATAATTATTGTATACGAGATATTAGAAAATTTTGAATAAATCAAACTGTCAAAGTAATTTTTTATTTTTATTTATTTTTTAGATAATCTTTATTTTCTTTAGAATGTATATGTATTATTTTATGTTTTATTACTAAAATAAATGTTCAAATATATCCACAGTCTCTCTCCTTGCAGCTCTTTGATGGGGGAAGAGAGGAAGATTTAAACAAAATAGCTCATGTTAAATAGTTTGTAGACTTCTGTCCTAGTCCATAGTTATAATTCAAAACAATCATTTAAGCAGGAAAAATCAAGCATGTAAGTGTAAAAAATAAATATAAATCTGCAGTATATATTGTATAATTAGATTTTAATGAAAAATAAAATTCACCTTTTAAAAGCATAAAATAAAAACATAAACATTACATATCCTAATGAAAATTCACAAAATTGCTATAAGAATTTCCATTTCTTGCAAGATAAAGTTCAGCAGTGATTTTTTTTTACATCCTGAATCCAATAAACCCATAATGTGCTAGCAATAAAGTCTTTCAAGAAATCTTCAAGTGGTCTCCTCACACATTATGCCTCACTGATATTTTCACCTACCATTTGATTTCAATTAATCCACATTAGTAAAAGAGTTTCCATTTGTTCCAAAATGTTAAAATATAAATTGCTTATTGTGGATAAATTTTCACAAAAACGTATGAAATAAGCTTAAAATCTGTAAAGTTAGTAATTTTTGCCAAGTGCACTTTTGACTAAGTTATATTAGTTATAGCCATGGCTTATTGAAGAAAATGTTTTCTTTAATAAACCTTGCAATCTTCTTTTTTCTGTCAGATGCCATGACAATGACTAACATAACTTATTTGAAAGTGCATTAGAGAAAAATCGCTAACTTTGCACTTATCTCTTATACATTTTAGCATATATTTATCCACATTACATTTCCGTGAGATACTACGTATAAAAATTTTCAATGTTAGCTATGCATTTTTATAATTTATTATCTTTTTTAATGAAGCAGGTCATTGATTTAGCCATAATGGATTTAGAACTTAAATCACTAATTATTTTATAGTTCTTCTTTTTAGAAATGATGTTTCCTTTCACTTCAATACTGATCTCGCATTTCCCTACTTTTGTGACTAAAAATTTAAATTAATATTTGTATACATATGATTTTTTAAAATAAAATTAAAAACCAGTGAAGACTAATAATTTGCAGGAAAAAAATAAAAGGAAAAAAGCTCACAAAACATACAAAAATATCTCCCAATTCACTCACAACTGATGTGTTTTGAAATGTCTTACAGATAAGACTAATATATTATCAAGTAACACCCATCATAACATTTGCTAATGGTGTTTGTCAATTTGGTGATTCTATGTTCAGCTCTTAGATTTTTGCCATTGTTACTGTAATTTCACTTTGAATTATTTTTGTATATGTCTATGAAAAGAATTTTTAAGAATTACAATAAACATGAACAAACAAAAGTTACAGAAGAAAGATTAAAGGTAAATATATTCACAAGATAGCTAACACTTTACTTGAAACTAAAATGTTCTGAAAGTCTTAACACTATTGCTATTCAGGTCAATGGTGTTCATTGTATTTTTTTTTTTCCAACATATTAATAATTCCATATTTGGATCTTAGACTTCTGCTATTTTATCATAATTTTGCTTCGAAATTATTTTGTTTTTGGAAGTCAACATTACTAAGTTTTCAAATTCTACTTTTACAGCTCATATCTAAAATTATTACAATGTATGTATATAGACAAAAATAAGTACAATATTTTTAACATTAAAATTAGAAAAAAGTAAACAAACTAAATTGTTAAATAAGCCTTATATAACAAAGATGTCTGCTGTTCTAATGTTTATTTGCATTTGTTATATAAATATTAATGAGAAAAAGTTGTTTTATTGTTGTTATTCATTTTATAAACCTTCTTTGTAACAGACCTCCCTATGTATATATATTGTTGCTGTTGTTTTGTGAGTGCTGCAAATTTCCTATATAGATGACAAAAAATATGTTAGTATATTTAAAATATAAGTATGGAGAGATGTATGTTGGGAGTAACAAGAAGAGATCGAAAACGCAATGTATGGGTAAGAGAACAAACGGGTGTTACTGACCTCATTGAAAAAATTAAAAGATTGAAGTGGAGTTGGGCTGGACATATTGCTAGAAGAGATGATAATAGATGGACAATTGAAATTTTAAACTGGATTCCAAGAGATTGTAAAAGACCCAGAAAGAGACCACATGTGAGATGGATGGATGAAATAAGAAAGTGTGCAGGGGTGATGTGGAGAAGAGAAGCTGAAGATCGGAGAAGATGGATTAAACTTGGAGAGACCTTCATCCTGCAGTGGATTGATAATGGTTGATAATGATGATGATGATTTAAAATATTTATAACAATTTTTTATTTCTAAAAATAATTTTAATAAAAAATATGCTAAAAAATACATTAATGGAAAGCCACATATATGAAACCAAATTTGATATTGGAAAGAACTCAATATATTAAAATAAGGGTCAGGAGAAGGATAAAATTCATGTGCAACTATTATCCTCCAATTAAATTAATAAAAAGATTTTTTTTTTAAAAAATCTCAAGTTTTGCAAAATCTTTGGCATTAAATTCTATATTTTAAACTGAAGCAAATATCAATAGGAGATTTTAAATAATGAAAAATAATATTGTTATGAGACTAATCTCTAATTAATAGTAAGATCAATTTTATAAAATATGATGATTAATGTGATATTAAAATTTTTATACTGTCTTTCTATTAAAATGGATATCAGTCTTTGACTCAATTTCATATAACAAGTTTGAAGGAATATGAACTCTATAGACAGCTGATTTAGTTTTAAAATAGGGTGAAATATTCTATTACACCTGGGTCTCGTTTTACGCGATAGATAGGTTCCTCAGAAAATACGCATACGAAATCGCGCAAAAGTAGACGTAACTTACCTTGAAAAGGGGGGGATACGGACTGAGATTTTTCAAAACTCGCGTAAAAGCAAAGCACCAATGTAAAATTACTTTAAAATTTGTGCAAAAAAAAAAAAAAAGGAAATAAAATATGACTAATAAAAAATTTCAAATTTGAAAAAAATTGATACAAGACAAACTTTTTTTAACTATAATATTTAATTTTATTCAAAACAATATATTTTTATGCATAATTTACAGTAATTTACATTTTTTTATACACGTTTTATCGCGATTTGCCGATAAACAGTTCGTTTGCAAACTCGTAAAAAAATCAGATTCTTCACATGAGAAAATACAACTAGCGCCAACGTCACTCTCATGTTGTTAATGGTTTTCTGATGACAACATAATTAGTAATTAATCTAACAACTAAAAATTAAATTCTTATTTTGTCTTTCATTTTTTAATTTTCAATTTTAATTGTGCTCACTGCTATTACTGATTAAAAATAAACTTGCGGACACTAAATGATTAATAATTGATTACGTTCTTTTTTAAAAAGTAAAAACAGAATGTGATTTAAAATGCAAAATTAACACGCACAATGTTTGAACAAATTTACATTATAATCTTGTAAAATTTAATGTGTGTATACATAAAATGTGGAAATCATGATTTTAATTTCATTATTGCATAAAATCTTACTATTATAAAGCACTGAAAATATTGAAATTACTAAGATGAAAGTCGAATTCCAATAATGTGCTATTACTTTCAATATACGCGAAACTTATTATTTAAAGTAATAACGCCTTATCGGAGTTCGACTTCCGGTGAAACATGGAAGTTCGACTTCCAGTGAAACATGGAATCGCGTAACTTCAAAATCATGTTAAATAAGTCCACGTAAAAAGAAACCCAGGTGTACTTAACTTTTAAAATGGAGTACCATATTAAATAGAATCTGCACTATATCTTACCATCCAAATCTGCTTTTCTCAAACTGATAATTCTGTAATTGGCTAATAAAGCTTTTGGCCTTTTTGAAGATTAATTACTAACTAAATTCTTTATAGGTTGCATTCAAAATATTAAGAATATTCCATAGTTATCTTTTGAATTGATAAAAAATAACTTTAACAATCATCTTATATTGTAAATCTAGATGTCAAAAAAAAAATTCTTAATTTTTTTTTTGCATTTAATCAATTCAAATTAAAAATCTCATAAACCAAAATGTATATCACATCTTGAAATCTACAGTCTATTAACCATCTCAAAGATAAACAGTGTTATATCTACCAAAATATAATGAAAGTTTACTTTCAAAATAAAAATAACATGGCTTACTTGACCCTCTTTCCTCTGCATGTATACAGTCTGCAAAATTTTTACAGAAAGATCATAAACATACTTAGAGGAGAGGTTTAATTAACGCTTGTTTATTAAAGTACTTTTTTTTTCTACCTGGATTTTTTTTTTTTTTCATGAAGCAACTAAAACAAAAAAGAAAACTGAAGAGACAACACCCAAATTGATGGATGGATGAAATATACATGACAATAATAAAAACATTAATATATATAAAAGTCTACTGAGATATACTTTTTAATAAGATTTTTTTTTTTTTTTAATAAGCTGTTTATTTCTAGAAAAGAAAGTTTTCTAAAACTATAGTTTCTAAAAAAAAAAACTGATTCACAATAAATTTAGCAATAAATTTAAGCAGTTAGAATTTTTGATATTTTCGTACATTTTACTCCTTGTAATATATCGATAGTATTCCTAAATTCACATACAGCAATTCGAAATTGAATACAATTTTTTTTTTTTTTTTAAGTGTCATAGCATCGGCCGGGACGCGAACCCGCAACCCGGTCAACTGCTTTTAAAGCAGTCGCGCTGACCTCTTGACCACCAATGCAAGACTACAAATTTTTATATATTAATATCATTCTTTGAAATTTTGTTTCATATAGATGTAAACGAAACTATGATAAATAATCAGATATTTAATAATTAATGAATAATTGGAAAAGACAAATTTCTGATTAAATGGTAAAAATAAATCAGTTAATATTGTTTTTAAATAAGAACAATTATAATAGAAAATTATAATGATTTATTTACTTGACAGGATCAATTGTAAAACTGGATCAATTGATATGATTCACGATAGTTTATTAATTATTGGCAAAATATAAACATCTATCGAACCAATTGAACAATACAGTCGATTCCATGTTAAAACTATTACTTTTGTTACCAGACAAAAACTTAATTAATAAATAATGAAAACAGATTATCTATTACATTATTAAATATCTGAGAGATTACAATAAACAAAATGTTAAATTATAAATTTTGAAATGCTCCCTAGGTGACACTTCTAAAATGTAAATTTCTCTTCCTTTTCCTGTTTGTCCTGCATCCCTCCCCATCTCATTAATATACCAAATAAAATAATGAACCTTTAAAAAAATGTATATTTTTTTTCCAGTCTTCATTCTTACAGCAATTACAGCCGACAAGAAACAATGACCTAAAAACAGGAGCAGTTATTCACCCAGTGAAGTAATAGTTTTCTTTTACTATAATTTACATTCTTTTCCTTTGTTTAAAAAAATTACATTTCAACCTTGAAAATAAAAATTTTAAAATTATTTATAATCTTTTAAAAAATCTTAATATGTTCACTGTTCATAATTCAAAAGAAATAAATCGCTTTGAATTTACAATTTAATGTACAAACCCCAGCCGATAATTCAGCGTTTATTTTACGAAACAAAAGCCCATATATCATTCAGAAACTCGTAGCAAAACAGTTAAGCTTTTACAAGTGGATGAAATAAATTTAAAAATTAAAATTCACCACCAGGTGAAAGCACATTAATATTCGAGTCATGGTAAACATTAAAGAAAGTGAGAAATAAATATTTAGGTCAAATACTGCTTTTGATGTATTTAACTATTTTTACGAATGTATGTATATTATGACATCTCATTTCAACTAAAAGGAATAAATTTAAAAATCAAATAAATACTTACTTATTGCTATTTACAAAATAGCAAAATAATAGTTTAAAAATGAAAAAAAGGAAAACAATTAATTGAACACATAGACAGAAAACAAATATAGTGTTCTCATACAAGAGAGAATAATAGGAAGAGTAAAATATACCAATTCCCTGCTTTTTTTTAATTAATGGGAAATAAAAAATGCGTGCGCCTCTTCTTAAAATCCTGTCATAGGAAAGATATTATTTTTATTATATATTTTAATAATAAATAAGTAGATTACAAGAATTAATTCATACCTTGTCACAACTATTCACATGAAAAAGCTATAACAACTTCTTGAAATTTAGTGGATCAAATAGTAATTATAACTAAAAAAAAATGTAAACCAATAAAAAAATTTTTTTGAATTCTCATGTAGAAGACTATTGCAATTATAAAGAAATACAAAAAAAATACTTCACATGATTAAGAAGATATGAGACCATATCGCAATGCTCAAATATTACAAAAAAATTAAAAGATTAATAGTAAGTCCAAAATAAAGGCAATCATTGTAATGTACATAAAAATCAAATACTTACAAGACTGCCCCTCCCCCTTCCAAATATGATAGGGTAAAAAGCAATAAATAAGATAGTGAATGAAACTACATTCTAAAGGAGAGCTTCAATTATTTGAACAACTACTCCTTCCTCTAAAATACAATATCTTATATTGAAGTAAATCTTTTGCAAATTAATACTATTTATTAGTAATTATTTTTTTGATATATATATAATGTTACAGAAACTACTTAAAAATAATTACATTTAATCAAAATAAATAAGTTGTACAATAATGAATAATATTTCTGTAATATAATTTTGACTATACCACTCTCATGCAAGATAGGGAATGGGTTCTATCCACTTTTACCATCTTGTGGAGGGATGTAACTACAAACATATGATCATGATCACCATTTTTTATGGTTTCTCATAACTTATTAAAATAGGTAAAACAGTAGTGCCACTCAGTGCAAGTCAGAGTAATTAATGGATGCCAGAAGGCTTGTGCATAAAATCCCTATCTAGTGTCTACTCATCCAATATCCCCAGACTAGTTTCTAGCTTGTGGCTTTCATCAGTGGGAAGCCTTGGATGCAGTGCTCTCAGATCCAGAGCTCCTCACTGATGAAGGCCACAAGCTAGAAACTAGTCTGGGAATATTGGATGAGTAGACACTAGATAGGGATTTTATGCACAAGCCTTCTGGCATCCATTGATTACTCTGGCTTGCACTGAGTGGCACTACTGTATGACGAGATTTGCCTGTTTTAAACATATAATCAAAGACTAAACTAGCACTCAACAGTTGACTCAGACCACAATCTCTTACACATATCTTTATCATTGTTCAGTTTATATATAGGTGGCAAATTACTACTGTTTAATTGATGTGTCAAAGATATGTGTAAGATATTGTGATCTGGATCAATTGATGAATGCTGGCTTAGCATGAAATGCGCATCTTGGGGATCATAGATTTTTTCCACATATCTTTGGTCATATGTTTGTGATTACATCCTTTCACAAGGTGTTAAAAATGGATAGAATCCATTCTCTAGTTTGCGTGAGGGTGGTGTAGTGAAAATTTACACTACATAAATATTCATGATTGGATAACCTATAGTCCAATTAATGACTAATAAAAATTAATATACTTTCAATACATAATTTGTGTTAAAGTTATGAGGGCTATACATTTGACACTTCATAATTAAATTGTAATCATTTGCTATCTCTATATATACTGAACAATGATAAAGATATGTATAAGAGATTGTTGTCTGGATCAACTAATAAGTTCTGGTTCAGCATGAAATGTGCATCTTTGGATATACATCTTTTTCACGTGTCTTTGGTCATGTTGTATCCCTTTACAAAGTGTTAAAAATGGATAGAACCCATTCCTATCTTGCGAAAGAGTGATGTAGAGAAAATTATACTACAGAAATATTATTCATTATTGGATAATCTCTAGTCTAATGAATGACTAATAAAAATTAGTAATATGTTGAACATTGTTTCTTCAAAACATTTGATTGTACTTACAAACAATTTCAAAAACCAATTACATTTTTAAAGTACTTGATATTTAAAACTGAAGCAGTAATAACTTTACATAATTCAGTAATACAATCTATGCTGTGATTTATAAAAACTTAATATTCTTATGCATCTGTTTTACTAACTAAAATCACAATTAGTTCAGATATTTTGGAAGTAAGATTGAAAGGGTAAACACAATACTCATTTTTGAGGAGCAGTTACTTTGTATATATCAGATTTTCAAATTAATATTGCAATTATGAGTAGGCAAACTTCAGCTCAAATAGTGTTAAGGTTTGACTAGTATATGATAAATTCCATTATTGTGAAACCTTTAGAATAAATCACTTCATGGATTTTTAAAATTTATAGAAATGAATGTAAATCACTTAAAACATATTTACAATTATAACAATAAAATGAGAAATGTTAAATGTAACGTATTAGTGAATATTCACTAAAAAAAAAAAAAAGAACAGTCACTAAACAAATAAACAAATTTAAATTCATTACTTATATAGCAAAGCTGCGAACTATAGTATTGCATCAAGCTACATGGCTTCAATTACACACTGATCAAAAAAAAAAAATGTAAATAAACAAAACAAACAAAAATGTAAACAAATAAAAAAAAATATTGAAATTCATAAACTTATTAAATTTTATGAATCTCAGTACGGTAGTAGCCATTTTTTTCTCTCAGTAAATTTAATGTCCTCAAATCTCGAATATGAATTTATTAAATCACATTATTAACATGATTTAAATGCAGATCAATGTTGTAGTTACAAAGAATATGTACACAATATTTTTTGCAATTTTTTTTTTTTTTTTCAAAGGTTTTATACTGTATATAGTACATATATTTAGTAAAAGAAAAGTCATAAAATGTTTTCATTAAATAAAGATGAGGAAAATATTTGACTCCATAGGGAAAAGTAAGAAATCGGCTGTTTGTTTCAAAAAAAAATAAGTCATCAGTCAGAGAAATTATAAAAAGATTCATTCCACAGTTATTTGTGCCCCTAAAGCAGATATTAGGTTGTAAGGGATAATTTTTAATTAAAATGTAAAAAGGCATATATCTATGATTATTGTTATAAATCGTAATACCTGTAGAGTTGACAGTTTTGTATTGCATCAGAAATTCTTAAGTCTCTATGAAAAATTTAATAAAGAATCTGATTATACAATTTTAAGTACTACAATAGGAAATGGTTGTATAAATTCTGAAACTGTTATAGTTCTAAGAATATATAATACTGTATATATTATTATTGATTATTATAGTTCTAAAAATATTAAACTAATTGGTGAAGCTCCACCTGCCAATATAACGCTACCATTATATTTTCTTGATAATTTAAGAAAATTATTGGGGGGGGGGGGGAATATCCAGCATAGGTATTTATTTGTGATAAAACGTAAGTATGAAAGACTGAACACACATATACCATGTTTCATCAAAAATAAAACCTGGTCATATATTATTTTTTGCTCCAAAAGATAGCTTTGGATTAATTTTCCTGGGATGTCTTTTTTTTTATCATATACAAAAATATATACATTTATTCAATATTAGTAATTTTAACAGCATATTTTGCTTGAATATGTATAATGTTTATGATTATGATTATAATCTTATCACAGAATATTTTCATTCAATACGAGAATATTAAAAGTTATATACATTCAGTTAAATCTAAAATAATATACAACCATTAAGCCATTAAGCTAGCGTGATTATTTTGTGAACTAAGATTGCTGTTAATAATAAATTTCACCTTTTTGGATATCAATGTTGATTTATTTATAATATATATGGTTGGATATTAGATGAAAGAGGAATTCTTATATCAGATTGAATGAATGAAAACTGATAAATGAAAAGTAAAATTGTATTTGCAAGTTTATTAAAGTGATTAGTAATAAATCTGCCTACAAAATAATTCTGAATAACATTTATTCAAGTACAAAAATCTACATTTATATTTATTTATACATTCATTACTTTATAACTCAAAACATCTTTTGTATATTTCAACAACCTGCCAATCTTAACTAAGGCTTTTATTTGGAATAAGTCTTATATTATCAGCATGTGTATGTATTGAAAGTACTGTGGCACTTACAGTACAATAAACAATAATGATTCCAACAAATAAACAATATTTATAAGGAGTACAATAAACAATATTTATAAGCTAGGCAATAAAATGTTAGCTATTATGCACTATATTCATTTGAATGCAAAATGAATTGGAAATAAAATATACCATACTTCACAGCTTCACTATATTTACTTTATTGTGAAAAAATTTTGTATTATTAAATGAAATAAATTTGATATGATAATAAAGATAACATCTAATAAAAGTAATAGGTAAAAAAAAATATTTCTATAAAGGATTTATTGTTTAAATAATCACTATAGTAAATATTGCTTTAAAAAAGTTAATTTAATGAAAAATAAATAAATTTATTATCTACTTGGATTTACTTGACTATGAAGAAATTTTACATTAATGAGGCAAATTTACAACTAATCTTTTTTGTATGCCATTTTATAAACTGTAGTCTAATATACTTTTCTTGAGGATTAATATTTAGTACAGAAATGTGATTGTTTTGTTTTTGGATATCATATGCAATTCTAGAGTTTGTTTTAAAGATAAGTTTAACATCATTATAAAATGGAATAATCAATATTAAACTCTAACAATATGCTTTTCCTATATGCAATTATATCCCATTTCTATATACTTTATACAATGCCACATCTTGTTCTTGTTTTATTTGTTTATAGTTTTCATTGCCCACCACTTTTCATCAGAGTTACAAAATATGTATACATATATGTGAAAATAATACAAATAACTAATCTATTACATTTATATATACATAATTCTTAATTTATTTATTTAAAAAAACCTACTTTTTTTTATATACTTTTATATTTATATTTGGGTTGATGTTTTTTTTTTCTTATTTTACCTAAATTATTTAATTAATTAAAACTATGATTTTGTTATCAATTCTTTACATACCCAAAAATAATAGGAACTTTATAATAAAAAATTGTTTATTTATTTTTAAGTGTTATAAATTTAATCACTTTCAAATGACTATCCATTTGATGCAATTCACTGGTCTAAAAGTGTTTTTCATTTTTCAAAGTAGTCCAGAAGTACTTGCAAAATGATGCCTTTTAACATCTGTCATTTTTTCCACCCAAAAAGAAAAATTGAGACACTTTTTTCATTAAAGAGATTAAAAAAACAATCGCAAGAAGTGTCATTGAGCAAATATGGTTGATAGATAAGTTGGATCATGCTGAATTTAATGAAAAAGTGTTTCACACTCAACACTTTGAAAGATCCCACTTCAGGGGGGGGTAAAACTTTTCTTTGATACAAACAGGATATTTATATTTTACTGCATCACATAAATGTTTGAGAACTTGCAGATAAAATAACTGACCATTATGAACTAAATTTCAGAGAAAAATGTCATTTGTGTCCAAAAAACAAAACAAAATCAGCACTGTTTTGACTTTGTACTTCACTTGCGACACTTTTTAGGGATGTGGTAAATTTAACATTTCAATTAAAGCATTCATAAATTTGTGTTCTTATGAGATCAGCTTTCTTGTAATTGTTTCAAGCATTACAACTTTTTTCCTAGTCATTATCTGTAAATAAAAACAGAATTTCATATTGTTGAATTTTTCAGTCATTATATAAAAAAAAATGACAAAAATGCAAAATGCATTTTACAAAACAATGTGTTATGTAGTACCATGATTTCACATAGCGATGTCATTTGGCAGATTGACACAGAAGAGTCCCTGCAAGAAGTATGTAATAAATGAAGCATATACTACAACAGGTGTGCAAACCAGAGAACGATTTTGGTTATTTTTGGATTCCTCCTCATACGTAGTCTATATTTTAATGATAAATTTTATAATTAAAATTAATACTTTTTGTAAATTTATATTCTCTATTTTTATAATGTATTTGTTGATTTTAATATATTTTTAATTTAACCTTTTTACTTGTAATTATATAGGGTTTTTTTTTTTTAAGTTTATTTAATTTTTAAATTTTCTTAGAATTTGCCTACTTTCTAATCTTTTCTCTGTTAAAATTGCTATAATTCTTTTTTAAAATTTAATCCTGTATAACTCATTCCATATTTGTTTTCTATTTTATTTTTTATTTTTTTAATTAATTAAATTAATAGTTTTTATACCTAAATCTTTCTTCAGGTCAGAATCAATTTTTTAATTAATAATGCCTCCTTAATTTTTCGTTTTCCTTTGTTATTAATATAATATGTCATTTTTATTTTGTGATCTGTTTTTGTGATATAAGTTATAATAACCATAATATTAGATAAATTAATAAAAATATATAAATTCAAATATAATTATAAAGTTAGACAAAGTTCTTTGCCATTAAATTAAAAATTATGTGCATAAACTACATAATTTTTCGATAATGCTAATAGAAGTTTTCTTAAAAATTATGTCTTATAAGAATTCTCCAAAATCCAATGTGATTGCCATTGATGCATGCTAATAGTGTTATATATATACACACACACACATCAGCCCAACAGGTAATGCAAAATGATTATATTACAGCTTCATTTGGCAATACTGCCATTCACATTGTAATAGAAAATAATCTACAAAATCATGTTCAAATACAAGTAATGAAAAAAGCAAATCAAGCATCTTTCTCAAATACATAATAAAATTTGTATTCTCCTGATTATACTCAATGTAAAGAAATGGAGTCAAACTTGAATGTAATAATTATACAATTATTATTATGAGAAAGTTACTTTCTTACTCAGTAAGTCTGAGCAAAAGAACCTCTTTCAAATCATTTGAAGCCTTGGTCATGATATCAGATAGAAAATAACTTATTCAGACAATAAGTAAAATTAATGTAGAAATAAAAGAATTCTTTAGTACTGAAACATATGAAGAAAATTATTCGACATAAATGTATAACCATGCATTAATCTATGGTATTAATAGCAAACATAAAATTGAGGAAATAATCGGAATTCATAAACTCCAAATACATTGATGCATACATACAAACAGAAACTAAGATCCACACCAACAAACTCATATAATTGGAAAATTCCAAATCTATATGTCATTTTATTTGAGACTAATATTCTGAGCATAACAATTTTATTTTAATTGACATAAAAACACCTTCAAAAGGTATTCAATTGATTTATTCTAATTAACTATGTGTAATCTTTCTTTTTGATAAATTTTTCACACTATGCAATAGTTGCATATTTCATTGTTAAAACAAGGATTTGGCTTTAGCAGAAAATGGAATATGCTCTGACAGTATTTGATGAGAATTGGTCTAGAAATCTGGAGATCATTTTATGGAGTAATTTAAATTCTTTGCATCAGTGCCCTACTAAATATCTCTAACAAGTAGAATAAATATTTAGTTGGACTACATGAGAACTGTCCTTCTCGTGCATACTCATTTTTAACAATCATACAAAATTTCTCATTTATCCCCCTTCTCCCCAAAGGAAAATAATCACAAGCAATCATTAAGATGTTACTTGTAAGTTTTTCTAATTGTCTGAGTATATAACTGACTCTTAATGATTAATCTAAGATATATATAAAAAAATGAACATTTCAACCAAAATGTAACTAACCATTGAACAAACTTCAAACATTAATTCTAACCAATTATTATTACAAAAGCATCAACTGACACCAATTATATCATGAGTCAAAATTTTAAAAAAGCATTAATAATACAGTATATGTAAATGCAATAATATTAATACACAATCAAAGTAAATAAAAACATAAGAGATTTACAATCTACTCTGGAAATCCTAACTAGATTCAAGTCAAGTTACCAGCTAATCAACAATTTGTAAAATGAGTATACTATAACAATTTATTAGAAAAACAATCAAAACAACATCACTGGTGCAAAAGAGAAAGTACTATCTTGCTTAAAGATCCTATCAAAGCAACTATTCATTAATTGTGCAAAACCAGAAATTTTATAGGAAATAAAATAAACTTCAATGGATATCCAGATCTAGCTAATGACTCTGTACCATCTAAAATATACAAACTTATTGATTATCCTATAATCCTACCACTATAAAGACATTTTAACTACTTATGCTAAAATATAGTTTATGCATATATAAACAAAAAGTAACCTGTATTAAAAAACAAAAAATCAAAATTACAAATTTGGTTGCTTTAAGATCTATAACAATTAAAGATGTAGATTCCAAGATCTTTTCTAGAATCCTACTAAAAATATTAAATGATATACTGTCATCGAAACTCTAAAATTCAACAAACCATAAAAAGTATAAAAACTGTTCATGAAGCCCTATAAACATAAGAAGCAATCGCCTACATCAGGGATAGCCAACATTTTTATCTCTAAGACTTCACATATTTCTGCAATAAGTTAATTTAAAAACCTCTTATGTATATGTCATATTTATTATGTGTACATAATTACATATGTGTATAATAAAATATTAAGTACACCTGGGTCTCTTTTTACGCGGACTTATTTAACACGATTTTGAAGTTACGCGATTCGTCTTTCACTGGAAGTCGAAGTCCGATAATGCGCTATTACTTTAAATAATAAATTTTGCGCACTTACGTTATATTGAAAGTAATAGCACATTATTCGAATTCGACTTTCATCTTAGTAATTTCAATATTTTCAGTGCTTTATAATAGTAAGATTTTATGCAATAATGAAATTAAAATCATGATTTCCACATTTTATGTATACACACTTTAAATTTTACAAGATTATAATGTAAATTTGTTCAAACATTGTGCGTGTTAATTTTGCATTTTAAATCACATTCTGTTTTTGTTTTTTAAAAAAAACGTAATCAATTATTAATCATTTAGTGTCCACAAGTTTATTTTTAAAAGGTCAGTAATAGCAGTGGGCACAATTAAAAATTAAAATCTGATTTTTAATTGTAATTAACAATTTAAAAATTACTTACGGGCGACTTGAAATTAATGTGATGTAAAACTAAATATGATTTTTAAACGGAATTGAAAATTAAAGACAAAAATAAGAATTTAATTTTTAGTTGTTAGTTTTAATTAAATTTCTCCCAGCAGTTGTGAATAAATGTCTTTTTATTATCATAAGTCTAAGTTCATAAACAATTAATAAATCGTCGTCGTCAACAGAAAACCATTAACACAACATGAGAGTGAACTTTGCGCTAGTTGTATTTCCTCTTGTGAGAATAATTGCTGAGATATTCTTGACTTTGTTTAAGGAGAAGCCAAATACATCACATCACATGAGAATCTGATTTTTTACTAGTTTGCAAACGAACGTCTTTTTGGGCAAACAGCGATAATAATTAAAACGTGTATAAAAAAATTTAAATTACTGTACTGTAAATTATGCATAAAAATATATTATTTTGAATAAAATTAAATATTATAGTTAAAAAAAGTTTGTCTTGTATCATTTTTTTTCAAATTTGAAATTTTTTATTAGTCATATTTTATTTCCTTTTTTTTTTTTTTTTGCGCGAATTTTAAAGTAATTTTACGTTGGTGCTTTGCTTTTATGCGAATTTTGAAAAATCACAGACCGCATCCCCCCTTTTCAATGTAAGTTACGTCTATTTTTGCACGATTTCATTTACGCATGTTTTCTGAGGAACCTATCTATCGCGTAAAACGAGACCCAAGTGTATTTAAAATATGAAGACATCTTTTTGTTGAAAAGTGTTTGCCATTTTTTTCTTTTTATATGAAAAGTTTGTTGTTTTTTTTTTAAAAAAAAAAAGCTTAACAAAACTATATTGTAAACTATCTTTACTATATTCTAACTGAAACCAAAAAAATCACATGCATTATTTTAAAACATATTGAAATTCTAATAAGTTTTAAATTTGATATCAAAATATTACAAATTTCCCTGCCTACTGCTCCAGATCTAAGAAACTAAGTCACCTACTTAAAATACTATAATGCTCTATCAATTTGGTAGTGATTTAGAAAAATGTGCCAAATTCCCAATGATCCAATCTAATAAACTAGTCAAGTACCTAAAATACAATAATGCCCTATCAATTTGGTAGTGATTTAGATAAAATGTACCAAATTTCATATTTAATTTAAACCTACTAAACCTCAACTTTACAATGTTATTATAACTTTACTCAAACTTTCAATTGAAACCAAAAAATATCTATATCACCCTCTCACATGCCTTACTTAAAACATTAAAATTCTAAGAATGTCTTTGATATCAAAATATTCAAACTTTTCCTGCTTTCTGGGCCAGAGCTAAGAAACTAGGTCAGTTACCTAAAATATTATAGTGCCATATGATACTATCAAATATTTCTTTTTAATATGCCAGATTTGAATCAATTCTCTTGAATTTAAATCTATTAAACCTCAATTTAAATTTTTTTTCTAAATTAAATAAAAAAGTATTTACAAACAAACAAATCAACAAACAGAGATTGTAAATTAAATAAAAGCATTTAATAAAGAGAGCATTTAAAAAAATTATTCATATTCAATTTTCTTAAAAAATTATATATAAAAATAAGTTAAAAATATAAATATTACACTTATAATTCAAGATGAGTAGTAAAAATCCAATTTAATTTAACCATCTTCATAATAATCATTGATTTAGTTATGTTTATCTACTCTGCTAATTTGGTATAAAAACACTTCATTCTCTTTTATTTCTTTATAAAATTCTAAATATTAAAATATTTTTATAATTATGAACTATATTCAAAATACTCCACATAGTGGAAACTTTCAAGCCACTTTTTTCTTTAGCAATGCATCTGCTGTTCAATGTAACAATACTTCTTATATAATCCAAGTAGCACCAAAAAAATGACAAAATTTTATTAACTTAAAATGAAATTTAACAGTATCTGTTTAAAAATACTCTATCCACTTGAGATAGAAAATCAAGTGTTTAAAATTTTTTATATTCAGATTGTAAAATTGATTTTCAAAATATCTTGCATATCTATATCAACATTTTTATAGAGAAAAAAATACTATTGAATTTTCAATTTCTTCCCATTAGAGTCCTATCTAATTTCATCCCAGTAAAACTTAAAATTTGATAGATGATCAGTCCATGTCTTCAAATATTATAGTCATTTATACAATTTCAATGGAATTTATCTATTTCATTTACAGTCCATTTTCTTTATTTTCAACCAAAACAGATTTCATTTTGATTGGAAAAAAAAGATTCTTCATATCTATAATACATGTACTTGTTAATGTATTTATTCTAGCCATTACTTCCAACACAAAATTTTGTTTGACTTGTATATCCAATATTTTTTCATAAAAATATGCATTGATGACTCTGGAAATTATATCACATGATCACCATTTCTTATGCTTACTCTTAGTTATTGTTAAAACAGGCAAAATTCTCTATGTACTGCCACTCAGTGCAAGACAGAGTAATCAATGGATGCCAGAAGCCTTGTGCATAAAATCCCCATCTAGTGCCTACTCATCCAATATACCCAGACTAGTTTCTAGCTTGTGGCCTTCATCAGTGAGGAGCCTTGGATCTGCGAGAACTGCACCTAGATCTTAGGATCTAATGCAACCCTCCAGCAGCCACCTTTTATTTCTACTTAACTACAAAACTATGAGAATTAAATTGAAAACACTATAATATTTTCAATCCTTGCTCATCAGCTTATACCTATACATTTTGGTGTTTTTGGTTCTTTAATAACCATAGCCACTATAATCCTATTGAGCAGGATTGGTTTAAAGCCAACAAACATCACGATTACCATTTCTTATGCTTGCTCTTAGCTGTTATTAAAACAGACAAAAATCTCTATATGTGTTGCTTTCTGGCATCCATTGATTACTCTGGCTTGCACTAAGTGGCAATGCCTGTTTTAAGAATGGAAATTCTAAATAAGCTTTTATAAAATCATCTTCAAAAATGATTTTAAATTAAGAGTAGTCAAATGATTAAAAAATGTAATTTTAAAGTAAAATAAAAGAACAGCTAATGTGTTTTTGAATATTTTAATAACAACCAAAGTACTTTTGAATGTTTTATTAACACTTTATACTTAATGTTAATAAATTCACGAATTTTTTTTCAAGATTCTGACTAGATTGTATAAATTGAAAAAGGTATATACTTCTAGAATTATTAATTCTAAATCGATTGTCATTGGTACAAATTCCTGTTGCGTGGAATTATAAACAATACAAACAGAACAAACAATGCCTATTAAATATTTTTCAAAGTTCATTTCTAAATGGCTATAAACATCATTTTTCTAAGATGTTAACCTTCAAAATTAATATTACAATTACCTGCATAAAAGTAACACATTTTTCTATAATATTGTTGTTTTTTTAAGTGTATTTAAATGTTTACTTATTGTCTCAGCTGCTTTGGCAAAGAGAAGAAATCATGTCATAAAACTGCAATAAAATTCAATTTTATGCGTTTCCTAAATTTTTGTTTACACTTAAAATAATTAAGTTAGCTAAATTTTAAAAGAAAATTGAGTACACCTGGGTCTCTTTATATGCGGATTTATTTAATGCGATTTTGAAGTTACGCGATTCACGTTTCTCCGGAAGTCGAACTCCGATAATGCGCTATTACTTTAAATAATAAATTTTGTGCACTTACGTCAGTCATATTGAAAGTAATCGCACATTATTGGAATTCGACTTTCATCTTAGTAATTTCAATATTTTCAGTACTTTATAATAGTAAGATTTTATGCAATAATGAAATTAAATCATGATTTCCACATTTTATGTATACACACATTAAATTTTACAAAATTATAATGTAAATTTGTTCAAACATTGTGCGTGTTAATTTTGCAATTAAATCATATTCTGTTTTTGCTTTCTAAAAAAGAACGTAATCAATTATTAATCATTTAGTGTCCGCAAGTTTATTTTTAAAAGGTGGAGTAATAGCAGTGGACACAATTAAAATTGAAAATTAAAAAATTAAAGACAAAAATAAGAATTTAATTTTTAGTTGTTAGATTATTTACTAATTACGTTGCCACCAGAAAACCATTAACACAACATGAGTGACATTGGCACTAGTTGTATTTCCTCTTTTTACCAGTTTGCAAACGAACCTGTTTAATGGCAAATAGCGATAATGATTAAAACGTGTACAAAAAAATGTAAATTACTGTAAATTATGCATAAAAATATATTGTTTTGAATAAAATTAAATATTATATTTAAAAAAAAGTTTGTCTTGTATCAATTTTTTTCAAATCTGAAATTTTTTATTAGTCATTTTATTTCTTTATTTTATTTTTTTTTTTTTTGCGCGAATTTTAAAGTAATTTTACGTTGGTGCTTTGCTTTTATGCGATCTTTGAAAAATCACAGTCCATATTTCCCCTTTTTCAAGGTAAGTTACGTCGATTTTTGCGCGATTTCGTTTGCGCGTGTTTTCTGAGGAACCTATCTATCGTGTAAAATGAGACCCAGGTGTATATATAAATTTTGATACAAAACAAAAGAATTATATTTTTTTAAAAAAACATACTTTCTTCAAAAAAGATCCGTTGATAGCCATCATCTAATTGCAAGATATAAATATCATTACCATAAATTGTGTATATCATTTTTTGTAAATTTCCCTGTACATAATTTTGCAATAAAGTTTATTTGGAATATATATATATTTAAAATATTTTCATAAATTCTTATAAAATTTGATTCAATATATCCACATAAATAAAAAGAAATTCATACAACATTACAATACTAGCCAAAATAACAGAATTTACAAAAATTCTTACACAACCATGTTTTCATCTATCAACAAATAGACTTTCTCATATGAAATTCAACTAAACATACAACATATACATATAAAACAAATACTCTTCCCATCATCTTCAACAACCAACTTTCTTTCATATCAGAGGATATCTTTGTAAGATTATAGTCCTCAGATTCAAAAAAAATGTTATCATCAAAGCAGTTGTTTGTTGAAGTGAATGATGGCAAGAGTATTTTATTTTGTGCATATATATATGTTGTATGTTTAGTTGAATTTCACATGAGAATGTCTATTTGTTAATAGATGAAGCCATGGTTGTGTAAGAATTTTAGTAAATTTTGTTGTTTTAGCTAGTATTGTAGTGTTCTATGAATTTCTTATTTTTAACTGCTAGAATAGCATTAGGCAGTATTTAATTTTAAATTCAAATAAATATATAAATAATACTAGTCTAATTTTTAAAAAAAACTTATATAACAAGTAAAAATTAGGAGTGTGAAATATGAAGATTTAAACAAATGACCCAATATAGAGGAGTTTTTTTTTAAAAAAAAAAAAGCTTTTAAATATTTTACCAACAAGATACGTAATAATACAGCTAGAAAATATGAATGATACTAAAGTTAGATATGAATTTTTACCTAGATTTCTTTCAAAACAATGTGATGTTATGATAGGGTGGTTTCCAGTAATTAATAGTTATCCAAATGTTAGAGATTTTAATATTTCACCTTTTGATATTAGTGATAGTTAAGTAGTTTTGAATTAAGAAAAGTATTTTGTAAAATTTTTAAAAAAATATTTTACATTAAAAAAAGTGTATACAATATGGAAATATATGATTCATTCCAGTATAAAAAATAAATATATACTTTAGATTTTAAAAATAATAATAATCTTAAGGATGATTGAGTTTAATTTTATATAAAAAAAAAAAATAAATAAATAAGGCAAATTAATAAATATATATAGTAAGTAATGCATATATATATATATTGATGTAATTGAAATATAAACAATTTAATGGAGTTGCAAGGATAGTAAATTATTATAACATGGTAATATACTGCTTTTGGGCAGATAACACCCACTTATTGGTAAACCACAAACTTGTTATATTTTTCTTTAAATAACTTGAATATTGGAATTTTGTATATGACAGAAACTTATTACATATATAAAAATTATAATAACATTAACAACAATAATTCCAAATAACAAAACAAATAACAATTGACACCACAAATAAAATTAAAAATACAAACTATTAATTAGGAAAATAAAAATACAAGAGAAAAAAGCTGAAAGTCTAATAAATCAAATGACATTAAGGTAAAAGAAATATCACCAAAGCAAACTTGAATTACTCAAATATGAAAAAATTTATATTTCCTTAAATAAGAAACAAAATTCTAAAAATCTTTAAATTGAGCAAACTTTTTAAATATGAATTGTTAACCACAATTTATAAGTTTGCATACAATTTCTATAATAGTGTAAAAAAAAAAAAAGAATTATATTATAGTACTTAATAAAAAAAATGAAATAATTCAAAAAAAGCTTCCTTTTTTTTTTAATGCACACTACAACATTTTAATGTCTTATGTGCAAATAAAATTTTAAAAAAACACACAATATACAAGATACAAGGCCATATTTTTGATGGATAAGATGTTTGATGCTATTAAATAATAGCAGAATTCCTATAAAATTAATTTATTAATTATATATGAGAGATAGGCTGCATTTATCTTCATGACTTCTAAAAGTTACAATAATAACTGCTTTCATTAAGAGGATTCTGTTAAGGACAGAAAATCATTAAAAAAAAAATCAATTTGACAGCATAAAAAATTAAAAGCCAGAGTTGAGAGATATCAAATAAATACATTTTGAAAGGAGGAGCATGTGATATATGTGAATACTGTTTGTGTTGTATAGATTGGTTTGTATATCACAGAAAACTTACCTGGAGCTAAAGATATATTTGATTACCAAATAATCAGAAATAATGACATGTACAATAGTGAAACAGTCGACCTTAGTTCAAGATCGAGTTTCACGGTTCTACCACAGTCCACGTGTCATCATGCTCTTTTTTTTTGTCGTAAAATGTATATAAACTATAAGTATATTTCTGAAAAGTGTCTATGAGATTTATAAACACATCTGAAATAAAAATCGTCAATTATTTTAAATATTGATAAACAGAGCAAAACTCTCCATACAGTATTGCCACCTTTAAATATTACCTTTCATAGATGCAACTCAGTATAAATACAGGTATATTACAGAAGCTTATATATAATTAAAAATATTAAATAATTTTGTGTCTTTTAAAATTGTATTTTTTTACTTTTATTTTAGTACTTTATAATCACTTTGTCATAAAACTAAAAATATAAATTCAAGATAACTGTCTAAAAATAATTAAAGGGGTGGGGAGTTTGTTTCATTATTGTAAAAAAGGGAATTTGTAAATTAAAGTTAAGAAAAAGTAAAATTTAAAACAAAGCTAATTGATTTTAAGTTAACTGTTAACATTCTTATCAAATCTATTTCCAATCTGGAAATTGATTTGAATTTATTTTTGGACAGTTATCTAGTGATTGCATTTCCACTAACAATAGGTAAAATATTTCTGTAAATTAAAGATAAAAAGTTTAATTAAAAAAAACCAAAGTTTTGTATAAATAGGGCCAAAAATCTATTGTGTGAGATTTTGGTCAATCGTTGCTAGGTGACTTGACGTCTGTTGAAATCTTGAGGCCAAGCTGCCACCCTCCGTCTTCAGCCTAGCTCGTGCCGAGATGTAGCTCCAAGAATGCCGCCTGCCACAGAATATTCATCAACACTTCACAGAATCCTGAGGTGCCCAAAGACTGTATAATTGCCTTAACCTATTTTAATGTAAGTTAATTTGTAAACTAATATTTTCATGTTTAATGTTTTTAACAGCTCTATTATGCTTTTATATCAATTCTCTGCTATATAATTAATCTGTCATCCAACTCATGCTTCTTATTATCATTATAATTTAGTGCGGTTATGATTTAATTTTAATATTTTTATATTTTCTCACTTAAGTTTCTTTATAAATGCTAATTAAACCTGATCTTACGAATTTAGAAAGGGGGGGGGTTAATGAGTTCTTGTTATTTATTTTAAATATCTTGTAAGATTGAGGTTATACTTTAAATGAATACCTTTTTTTAAATAAATGTTTTATTAAAATTTATACAAAATGTATAAATACTTTTGCAATCCGGGGTAGATATTGGTGTCCGTTAGTTTTATTAATTTCTTATTGGTCATCATCGCCAACATGACTGGCGACTTAAATTTGTTTGTAGTTTGCATTATTAAGTGCATGAATTTTAATTTTTGTTCCCTATGTTAAAATATTGATTCAAGAAGAGAGAGTAATGCACGCTTCATTAATGATAGTTTAATTTATAATCAATGACTTTAGATTGCATAGGTCATTATTTTAGCATATCATTAAGTATTTGTTAAACCATTTAAGGCTTTTCTTTAATATTTGAATTTAATGATGATATTATTATTATTATTATTATTATTGTTATTGTTATTGTTGTTGTTGTTGTTGTTGTTGTTATTATTATTATTATTATTATTATTTTATTATTATTTTATTATTATTATTATTATTATTATTATTATTATTATTATTATTATGATAGTGTTGCTAGCATATGTCCAATTATTCATAAGCTGCATAAGGCTTTGATCTGATTCACCTGTACCTCACTCCAGGGAGTCATGATCATTTTCGTTAGTCCTTCTCTGAGTATATATATTATATACTGCTTTGAATCGCCTGCACCTCACTCCAGGGATTCAAAGTTTCATCGTTAGTATCCTCATTTATAAAAGAAGTCTATGTTTACTTCTAGAACATGCAGGTTAGAGTAGATGAAGCAATATATGGATGCACCGTAGCCCAGCCCGTAGAATCTTCCTACCTACCTTTTCTTCCTGTACCGTTTTAGCATGAAGCTGGTGTGTACCATCGTTATAGAAAATTTGAGAATAACCTTATCCTGGCCAAATGTGCCTTTTCCTCTCGCTGATAATATGCTAGCTCTGCCATTTTTTACAGTTAGTTTCCAGCCAGTTTAGCAAAGTAAATTGTAATGATATGCGATAATAAAACGTTTTGTTTTTCTCTTTATTTGTTGGAGTTTAAATCCAACTTCTCATGAAAATGCCCTCCCTCTTTATTGAAATAAACCTTTCCCGCAATTATTGAGTTTTCGCTATATTCTATCGTTACCTGCTGAAAATATAAAATAAATAATGTTTATTCTGCCGATCAAAATGTATCCTTGTTTTAATTATTATAAATCTCAAATGTCTAAATAAAATAAACTTATGTACTGAAATCAGATAATCAGCGAAACTACTGGAACTTTATAAATATATTTTTGTGTATAAACGTCCACCAAACCACTCGGATAAAACCATTTTCTGTAACCGCCGCACTAAATTAATTATTGTCAAAATCAAAATAATCGTAACAAAATTCTTTAATGTTTGTAATGAAAATAAAGTTTTATAAACGTAGAGTTAACTATATATCTAAAACTCATCTTTAATTCTGTTCAAAATAAATATTTATATTTTAAACTTAATCCAGTTGTTCGAATCTCCTCATTAATATTTATAATTATGTATACTCATAACTTAATATCTTGAGTTCACTCAATCTCTCATCATCATTATCACCAGTCGAGTCTCATGTAAAACATTGTAGCACCAGGCCAGGATATAATGAATGTATGTGGTATCACCATAGGTGTTGTTCATAATGTTACAGATTTGGGGAATGGGCAAATAGGTTAGAATTCATGATTGCTCCTGACCTGTGTATCTCAGGCATGATATTGGATTCAGGGTACTTTTGCTTAGATTCTAAACCTTGTTGGATGGACATACATTTACGACCGGTACAATATGCAATCACAAATAATACATATTGTAATGGAAAAATGTGGTCAATATTAGTCTATACTATGTGTACCAGCAATAAAATACATAAATTATGCCTCACATTGGGCTACCCATTTTATGTTACATACTATTTATTCACATTTCAAAATATGCTAGGGTTCATGGTTTAGCTATCTTTTATAATTATTTAGCTTTACTTTATAATACAGAAAAAATGTATTAAGGTAATACAATGCTATAAAGCTGACTGATGATGTAAGGAAAGCAACTAAACATGCATACACACATACAATACAATATTCCAGTTAAGCTAAACTCAGTGGATAAATTGTGAAATCATAGTGATTATTAGTATAATCAAAATTTTAGAGTACTGAGAATAAAAGAAATATAATATTTAATATATAACTAATAAATATCAACAATTGTAATATAAATCGGCTATTTACAATTCAGTTTACAATTACAAATAAAGAAATTATACTTTTTTTAAAATTAATAATGAGAATTATTATTCCAATATTGATGTATAAACAAGAACTGGATTCTAAATCCTTATCTTGATAGAATAAATTTAACCTAAATATTATTATCGAAATCTTTTATTAATAACTCAAACTAAATGGGTCAGCAATTGTACTGATATTCATATGTAATACTAAATATCATAATAAATAAAGATTCATGTAAATCATTTAAGAAAATTTATTAAAAATTATACAACTTCTTATCCATGCTTATAAATAAAAAATTTGTAATGTAGAAAAAAATAAATTATTTAATGGAATATTAATGGCTTAAAACTGTTTTATAGCCTACACTGTTAGTCTAAACTTCCAAGTCTTGAAATTCAGTGAGATATATATCAACAGTATTTCATTAATGTTTTTACTAAAATTAATTTTGAATGGCTAATAGTAAATAAGCTCACAATATTTTAGAGTTTAACAACAAATACTTAATGAAATACTTCTTTGTTCAATAACTTAAAACTTCCAATTTAAATACAGAGATGACCAATTAAGTATTGTTAAGATGATATATAGCAAAACAGCTATTCTTAGCCAAGCATCATTTTAAAATCCACATATATCATTACTATGACATCACATCTGAGAACTGCACACATTCATACAAATCTATTATGTGGGAAAACTGCCTTCCCTTCTAAAACTCTTTTCCAACTCTTAATCCTGACTTCCAACTTCATTTAACTTAATTGTTAATATATATATGTTTCTAAACTATTTATGAAAAATAACCAAGGGTTGTTTGTTTTTCTGTTTACAACAAATTATTTTAAATTCATAAACAATGGAGATTATGTAAAAATGAAAGAATTAATGTCAGGATTTAAAAAACTAAATCATGTTTACAAAATAAATAAAAAAAAAAAGCCTAATTATATATCTAATGCTTAATCATATGTATATGATATTTATGAAAAAATAACATTTTAACAAATATTAAAAAAAAAACAAATTTTATAAACTTAAAAGAAATTTAAAATGCATCTTAATGTATATTATCATGTACAATCAAACTGTTAAATTTGTTCATCATCAATGATATTACTAGTCTTAATAAGTATTTATAATAAACATAGCTCAAATTTTAACATCATATATTAATCATAAAGAATTTAAAAACTCAAATGAAATTAAATATAACCAGGAAATGAGTTCATAAGAAAGAGGACAACATATATGATCACAAGAGAATGTAATTTAACTAAATATTTACTGACAACATAATTAAATCAAAAGTATAAATAGCAACAGAAATTGTTCTAAAGAATTTTAAATTAGCATATTTTAAAATAACAATGCATATTTCTAATTTTTAAAAAATCCTTTTTTTTTTAATTCCTGTTTTTTATTTTTTATTTTAAAAAAACAGGATTTTATCTATTTCATATATAAATGCAGGCATTAAATACATACAAAAATGATAGGTATATGTGTATTAATTACTGTTTGATCCAATTAAAAAATAGGATATAAAATTATATTTTATAATTCAATATTTATAATTATTAGTTGAAATTTGGTCTTAATAAAAGGTCACCTGCAAATAAATCTTAATGCATAAAATAAATCTTAAGAAAGTATCATGTTAATAAATTTAATACTAATCAGAATTATTATAACGTATAAAATATAACTGATCCCATACATAATGCAAAAACATTCAATTAAAATGCAAATGTTTGCATCTATTTATTAAGATATATATTACAGTAATAGAACAAATGGGTGTTACTGACTTCATTGAAAGAGTTAAAAGACTGAAGTGGAGTTGGGCTGGACATATTGCTAGAAGAAATGATAATAGATGAACAATTGAAATCTTCAATTGGATTCCAAGAGATTGTAAAAGATCCAGAAAGAGACCACGTGTGAAATGAATAGATAAAATAAAAAAAGTGTGTGGGATGATATGGAGAAGAGAGGCTAGAAATTGAAGAAAATGGATTGAACTTGGAGAGATCTTCATCCTGCAGTGGATTGATAATGGGTGACAATGATACTATGGCGTAACACAATGATACCATAGGATAAATAAAATATATTCCCCATTCAAAGTTATTATTAAGAAAGTGAAAATAGTTATTAAATGCAATCCTGTTTATATTATCAAAGAAATAGATATAATTCCTATTTTTTAAAAAAGGTTGCATTTTAAAAGTATTTTTAATTTATAATTATTATTTTTTTTAAAGAAAAAAGATCACTAACAATCTTTGCTAATATAATTTAATTGTAAGTAAATCATCATAATTCATCAAGAAATTAGCAAAAAAAAATAAGTGAATTGCCTTCTTTAAGTCTGCATACATGACAAAGATACATTACAATAAAAACTTAGCATTCAAATTTTGAATTGTATTAATTAGATCTGGTATATTTTATAATTCATAATATTCAAACTTATATTAATCAAGATTTTTCATATTATAAAATTCACCACATGGATTTAAAACAGTAATAGTTCTCTTTGATAATTAATAAACAGAACAATAATTCAAATATCATTATATAATGTAATTATATGAAGATAAAAATCTACAACTATTTTAGATACTGAAATAAATTACATATTAATGGAGCAAAGTTGATTGATGTCTTTATATAGAGTTGCTTTAGATTCCATAATCGATTGTTAAATGCATAACAGTAACATAGCCTTACATTGTATTTTCAAATATGTAACTACTTAATTGAATTAAATAAGAGATGGTTAAGTCAGGAGTAATGACAAGGATAATGTAGATCAATCTGGTTCTTTGGTATATAAATTCCATCACAGAAAATAAGGCAGCTCTAAATATATACATGCTTACATGATCAACAAAAATTGAAGAACAATTCCTAACTACATACACATCTATATAGAATGTTTATATTGAGAAATCATTTGCACTTTGATAATACTTATCACAGCAGGCTACATAGGTAGAAATTGCATCGCTTGAAATTATATGAGCCCCAAGATATTCAATCATCTTCTGAAAATATGATCTCATGATATTTGATCAATATCACTAATCACTCATATAAAACAAAAAGCTATGATTATATCATTAATAATAAAATTAATAATTAAAGCAAAATTGATAATAATGGTTTGTATATCTATAAAATGATGTGACATGGAAATAGAGCCAAGTAACTTATGTTGACTAAAAATCCTTTATTTAAATTGTAATAAGCAACTAAAATGACCACCCTTATTAAAAAAAAAATCTATTGTTAAAAGTCTCTGCAGAAATAGAATAAAAAATAAAGAATTTTGAAAAATATTAGTAATTATATGAAACCACAAACTATGCTTTATTTTGTTCCTAACCTTCTCATCATATTGAAAGGAAATAGCTATAATAGTTCACCCTTTGTTGATAAACAACGATTAGAATAGTATGTATTGTTTACTGAACTGGAAGTTCGTAATATTTTTCAAAACACACACATATATAATAAATGTTTTTATATGTATATTATGTATGTATAAATCAAAATTATAGTTTAAACGAAATTTTCCAAAAAATAATATTATCAATAACAACAAATGGAGAGAATATTTATTTTATTTTAGAGTGTGTATTCACTCATGCACAAAGCAATAAGAACAAGAGAAAAAAACTAACTCCTATATTTTTATCTTTAACACAAAATAAATAGCAAAATATAATATTCTTTTCTTTCAGTAACTTTTTTCTCTTATACAACAAAAGACTCATCCTTTTTCAAGAAATTACTATCTCCCCCATTATATTAATGCTTAATGAATATGCTGAAATCTTGTAAAACTTTTACTTTTAGAAAATACTTTATTAAGCACATCAAATCCAGAAAGGATAATAAAGGAATATTAAAATATATGAGCTTTTAACATAAACTGAAGATATTTTATTAATTTTTGTATGTAATTTATATGAAGTCAGCTGAGACAAAAAAAAAAAAATGACTGCCAAATATTAAAATTTGCGAATTTTAATGTTTTTTGTTGTGGTTGATTTATTTACATTTTTGTTTATTTGTTTACATTTTACTTTGGATAGGATACAATTGAAATTGTGTTATTATATACAGTGTAGTTTACAGTTTCAATGTATTTAACAATAAACTTGCTTTGGTGCAATTAAATATAAGTTAAAAAAAAAAGTTGCAATTTGTGAAATACTTAATGTGATATACTTAATGCTAAAAAAATTTTGTAACTAAATTTTGTACTAAAACTAAATTTTTGGGAAATTCAGTGTTTGTGGAACATGAAATTAGTGTGTATGGAGAACAATGACGTAAAGCGTAAGATTAAAGAAGCTTGTTTTATAGCTGGTAATCCAAATGCTATTAATAGAAAGGATTCTTGTTTTAATATTTCTAAAATATGGACGTTATAATATTTATTTATTTATATTGTATTTTATTTATTTATTTAGATTTAGTTTACATTTTATTTGAGATACGCATTTTGCATGTGAATAAGTGTTTATATTTTGTATTTGTTTTGTATTGAGCTATGATTATGGAGGCTTAAGTCCCCCGAAAGCGCTCAGCTTTATTGTTATAATTTTATGTTCAAAGCTTCAGCAACTGTGTTTTATCAAGTTAATTTTTAAATAATTTTTATAGTTTTTGTTAATATATATATATGTAACTTAAAGAAATAATACAAATATTATTCTAGAACAGGGATGGGCAACTTCCAGTCCACATGCTACATCTGGTCTGTGACGATGTTGAATCTGGCCCACCCCATAAATGCCTAAATAAAATCCATACCTGACTACATCTCTAGGTCTATCACTCATTACAAAATTTAAAAATATAGGAGGAATCACATTGCAAAGAACATTAATTTCAGGTTTTAAAGAATACATCTACTTTTCTAATTATTATTGTAGCATCAATCATATTGATGCCGAATGCCATATTTTCAATGATAATTTGACATTCAGATATTTATTTTCAAATATAGATGATAAAGCTGTTTGTTTGATTTGTAATGAAACTATTTCCGTTTTTAAAGAATGTAATCTAAAAAAGTATTTTTCAACAAAACATTTCTTAAAATATGAACTATCTATAATCGATTCCTATTTAAGTCATTATTTACTTTTTTAAAAAATTCATTGATAATTTGGTAATTCAAGTAATATAACATTTTTTTAGGTTCTGATTTTCTTTGCTAAATCATTCAATCTATTCTGGCCTGCATTATGATACAAAAATTTTATTCGGACCACTGATGAAAAAAGTTGTCCACCCCTGTTCTAGAGTCTTTATGTAAGTAATGGAAGTGACAATTTTAAAGTTGGAAAAAACTTAAGATATTGAAATCTTTCAGCTTTTTTTTTTCTTTGGAAAAAAATATTTGAAAGCATTGACAATAAACTCTTTGTTAATGCATTCTTTCAGTCGTTCTCTTATAATAAACAATCTGCTTTCTTGTAAAAAATCATGTGACAATTTTATATAATGCTTTAAATGGGCAGAATTTTAAATCTAAATATAGGTATTTGATGTAACTGAAATTTCAAAAACACCTTATATATATCATAGTTTACTAAATATTTTCCCATAAGCTCCACTATAAGAGTGTGGTAGCAGAATAAGCCCTGATGGAAGATGGAAGCTGAGGGCAGCAAGGAGACTGTGCTCCCCTGATACATTAATAATGTATTTCGGTACTTTGGTATTACAACTACTATGATATATTACTCTGGTGATATATTATTCTAAGTTTGCAATATGTTTAAAATACTGCCTCCAAGGGATGTGTGGACAAACTTAATAAAATTTGTCCACAAATCCTAGAGACTTTCTTTTAAAAATATTGCAAACTTAGAATATGTCACCAGAGTAATACATCATAGCACGTGTAATATGAAACTTCAAATCTAAAAAAAAAAAATGGAGATATATTCATTATGGAAAAAGAAAAAAACCACATTACAATACTAAATAAAAACAGGTCAATGTTAGTTTTTAATATGGCAATTTTGGTGAGTTTTATTATGGCAGTTTGTGCTGTCGAAAACACACACACACACACAATAATATGGCCTTTGTGCTGTCACAAACATCCAGCATGTGCAATAACAAACTTTTCAATATAAAACCATATTACTTGCAAATGATGCGAGAGATGTATTATATTGGGGGGGGGGGGTCACTGGTGCAGTGAATCATTTAATATCTTCTAGAATTGAAAGGAAAGAGTCAGTTTATTTGACATGAATTAGTCATGTCAGGATTCTTGGATTCATAACATCATAAATGGAAACTTTGAATAATTATTACCAGCCACAAATATCACCAGAATAATATGTCATAGCAGGTATAATACCAAAGTTCCTTTATTACATATGAATGATCGCATATATAAAAACAATCAAGATATATTTCCAGATGCTTACTATTCCCAATTTTTTATATGAATAATTTTATATATTGCCAAAATATCTAAATTCCTAAATTACATATCCAGCGGGATAACATCTTTAATGAATAATTCTATAGTGTAATTTTCACTCTATCACTTATGCGAGAGTGGTATAGTGAAAAATACACTACAGAAATATTATCCATTGAATGGATAATCTCTTGTCTAATGAATAACTAATAAAAATTATTAGGATAGCATTCTGATTTAATATTTTTTAAACTATTGTTTAAAATATAATAAGCTTATCATAAATATCAAATACTTATAATTTACAAATAGAAAGATGTGAGGTAAATGCATAAATGAATTTGACAAAGGCAAATCTGAAGTTTTTATCTTGTCTAAGATTTTATATGAAATCAGCCTATATGTACATCCAATATTTGGAAGTTTAATGGAAGCTTTTATTCACAAAAGAATTTTCTGACAGTTTGTTACCATTTAATTGATAAAATCCTTGATAATTTTTAATTTTTTATTCTGTAAATAAAGTGCTTGTAGTTTTGATTGATATTATTCTTATACATCTCAACTCCAGTGATGATATTTAGGCAATATGGAAATTATAAATCCATTAATTCTGTTTTATTCTGAAGCAGCTTTCTACATATTGGAAGTCTCTATAATTGGTAGTTTGTTTTGAGATAATTTATCTATGCCTTTGTATTTCCTTCAGCCACTTATCAAAAATGTGAAGCAAATATTCCAAAAGGATTTCTTAACCAACTGTCATTGGAGAATTGTGGGCAAGAATTACAATGGCTAATGTAATTATCTGCTCTATCCTTGTGTTGTCTTGTGAGTATTACTGGAATTAATAATGAATACTATATTAAATTTTCAATCTTACGGATGTTTTATATATCCCTAACCCTAACATTTTATTTTTAAAAAAAAACAAATTTCAAAAATAAAAAAATTGATGGTAAACGATAACAAATATACAATCTTTCAAAATTAAGTTTAGTAATCACGTATTAGACCTGCAACATATTAGACCAGTGCTATGCCTTTACACATTCATATCAATCTGCTAATAACTTTCTAATCTTGTACAAACTTAAAATGATAAATTTGTCAAAACAAACCACACGTACATGATATTTTTGCAAGATTTACAAATTTATAGGCAGTCTGAATACATATGTGAAATTGCATAGAATGCATGAACTAATTGCACCAGACTAAATCTGAAAAAGTACATTTTTAACAATACTAAAAATATAAATTGCACAAAAAAATATTAAATATGATACAGCATTATGCAATTCCCAAATGTTATTTTAAATAGATATTTAAACCTGTCATGAAATTACAAAACAATCACTAAAGCAAAATCAGCAAACAAAAAAAAAAATAATAATATCAAAGTACTACTATGTCTAAATCTAAAATATTAGTAAGCCTAAATATTATATCTAGCGTTTGGCGTAGCTGCCTTTCAAGCAGCCGGCCCGGATTCGCTTCCCGGTCAATGTTTTGACATATTAAATATATATATATTACATCTATAACTGGCATGAAATTACAAAACATTTAAAATGAAAACATACTTATCATGTAATATATGACAGGAATTGTCATGATGATGAAACAATCATTTGTCTGTTCTACTTTATTTTAAAGTGGATAAAATTTTGTTCCAAAATCGAGGCTTAAAGTAATTTTTTTTTTCAAAATGGAGATTTACTCAACATGTGATTCACATAAAAATGGCCATAAATGACAGTTCATAATTTAGTTTATAGGCTTTCCAACAGTCTGAATAAATTGTCGATTTCTCTTCCACACTTTGTTTGATGGCTTCCATCAGAGTTGCCGCTGTTTTATCCATGAATTCTCATGATGAAACACTTGTGAGTCTCCCTGCAAAAACCATCAAACAACCACTGTTCTGGAAGAATTTGTCTGGCTTGGGCTTTTTTTCTTTTTGTGCAAAAGATTCTCGTCAATTTCAATGATTTTGTTAGGGCCTCCAATTTTATGTTTTTCTCGCCCTATCATTGCAGTGGTACAAACTTCCCACATATAGCTATTCCAATCTATTACAGTTTTGTCTATTAAACCAAGCTCGGTTTTCCCCCATTCTATGTATGTTAATTTGTGAATCCAGTTGTAAATAAATCAGAACACTATCAAAAGTAGAATTCTGGAACCCTCCAACCATGTTCCCATGTGAAGTCCTATTTTATTATTACATCCTCGAATGTTACAATATCATTACTGTATTCGACTGCATTGATCTAAGTAACAGGTAAACTCCAAATGTTCATCATTTTGTACTGTTTTAAAAAAAAAATTGTAGTATTAATCAGAAAATGGAAAAGTAAATCAGCAATGAAGTAAAGAACACATTTGAGAACTTGTCAAAACGAAATCTGGACAATAAATGAAAGTGCAAATTTATCACATTACTGGATGAGATTTGATGAGATCACAGGATTTATTTGACAGGATCACAGGTTAGACATTTATCGAAGAATGTGAAAAAGGGTAGCATATCTCCTGCATTGCAAGTCTAATATGTAAGTACCATAATTTTTTTAGGAATTTCATTATTATGAAATAAACAAAATACAATTAAAAGATTTTAATTTAATATTATAAAAAACTCATTAGACTATTTTTAAATTCAAATAATAATAATAATAACCAATTCTTTCTTTTACATTAATAAAAATATTAAAATGTGTGCAATTTAATATATTATGCTTACAAGGTTTTATGATAATTTAATTTTTTGAATACTACAAGTATAATTTATATATATATACTAGGAGTGTCCCTCTTTCTAATGTGTAGAGAATCCAATTTAGATATTGATTCTGAACCATTTATTATTGTTTTCATCCTCTGTCTGTTGCATGCTATATTTACATAGAGCATTGGTTGTTGCAACTTCTGTATATAAGAAAGCATCTGAAATAAAACCTAAATTAGGATTGAAATCATCTTTTATGACTAAAACAATATTTATTTATATAATCTCTTAAGTATTTTCAATATTATTTAAACGTTTTATTTTAATTTACAATTTGTTTAATCATCCAAAGCTTTAGTTTAGATACTGGTCTATTTTGAAAATTATCTTCATAAAGATTTTCCTTATCATGAATATTTACATCAATAAAGTTTCATATTTTTTTAAGATAGTAAATGGCAGCTATACTGGAACTGTTTTTGTATAATGTTTTACTTCCATATCTGGCATATAATCTTGATATGCATTCATCAAATTTTGATTTGTATTTGGAAGATATATTTCATCAGTATTAATTAGACTTTCTGCTGTGTATTAGCAAATAAGGATAAAGAGCTTCTTTTTAAGATTTTCATGTATATCTTGTACTATTTTTATCAGATTTTTAATTGTTATCTATATCACTATAGAATATCATTTTTAGAATATTAATTATTTAAAAACTATTATCCATACAAAAATTTGTATATTATCTTTAATGTTTTACAGTAAATAAATTAATTTATACACATATTTATGAACAAAATTAAAGAGAAAAAATATTTAATAAGTATCTACAAATTATTAAGCCTTATTGCAGTAAGCAGCTGGTTTGAAGAGATATTCTAATCATGAAATCTGAAAAATGTGTAAATCAACAAGTCCTGAAACTAAAGACTTAAATTAATTAGTATTTTTATTTTCTTATAGTTTTATCTAAATGTCAACAAACAAATATTAGTATGAATTTCAAAACTTTTATAGTTATGAAGTAATCTTTACCTTTTCATCATTTTTTTCTTCACTTCGCAGATGAATAAATTTACATTTTGTTGTGAAAATGTAATTATTAACAGGTTTGAATAAAGTACCTGATGAGTAGCTTATATCTATATCCTTAAAATATCATTTTAGATTATACTATATATATATATTTATTGCTTCCTCTTCATCATCAACATCATTCATGAACATCTTGAAAACTTGTAAGTTTCACATGCAATATTGTTAGCATATATCTCTAACTGCTATTTGATGACATTTCATTATCATAAGCGGAACTGAACAAGGAAATCAAAAAGAAAGTAATCAGAAATGAAACATTTTGAAAAATGTAAGCAAATATTAATATATGATACCAGAAACTAAACATTTGGTAAAATATTAAAAGACAACCAAGAATTAATCATCTGGCAAAGAATTCCTCAAAAAGAATCAGATACAGATTTCCAATAGATTCAATGAAAATAAAGAACCAGATAAGGAACATCCGGTTCAATGCATTTAAAGAACTAATTTGGATCCTGTGTATAATTTAATCTTAGGCCCAACAATGTTCTTCAAGAAAATATATATATATAATCATCAAAATTCACAAATTATCTACAAAATTCTCAAATTATCTAAGACTTTGTTAGTAATAAATTCCAGCATTTGAATTAAAGCAATTAAAATGAGTGGAAAGAAAGTGTGCAGTTGGACAGAAAGACAGAAGGAAAATAAAGAAGTTTTTTTTAAAAAAAAATGTTTGCATTGAAGTGTATATGAAAGAAGTACTATAAGCAATATGTATATATGAAGTTAGTATTTTGTGATACTTGTGAATTTAGTTTGCTAATCCTGAATACACCAGTTGATGAAGTGAGTATGGTAATAGCTAACTAGGCTTTTAATACATGTAAAAATTATATTGCCATTGAAGGGATTTTTTTTTTTTTAAATGTAAATGTTTTGTATTGCTAATAAAATATCACATGATCCTGCCTACTCATTATTTGTCCTATCTATCTTGAGTAATCAGATGATGCTAGATAGTAGTGCTGGAAAGAAATAAACAATTCTATAATAAAAGTTCATTTTCAAAATAAAAAACATCAAAAATATATATAGCAGCAGTTTATAATGTTAGAACACTATTGTGTCAGTCTAAAAAAAAATCAAAAACATATGGTTAAAAAGTAAGTATCTTTAACACATTCTTTTATGAAGAAATTTAATTTATCTGAAAGCTGTGTAAAAATGTACTTCATAATTCTATATAACAGCTGAAAAGTTCATTTTCTTAAAAAAAAATGTAGCTTTAACATCCAAGTACAACTACGACATTATTTGATGTAACATAATGTGGTAGTTTATTATTGTGTATATATCAAATTTTTTCATGAAGAAATTTAATTTATCTGATATCTTTCTGTAATTCAATGCCAGGCAAATAAAAACATTTGCAATTTTACCCTAAAAGTTCTTTAAAATGGCAACAGTTTTAATATTCAAACTGTGATCTATCATCCACTTGATATAATCATAATGTTATAAATCAGTATTAAATCCATAATATAATTTTTATGAAGTTTATTTTGCATGAATATGTACTTATTCACAATTCAGTATGTTAGTTGAAATCAAAACATTTGTAATTCTATACCAAAATTTGATTTTCAAATAAGAAAAATGAGGGGGGGGGGGGGGAATGGTGACAATTTTAATGTCTTGGCAAAGTTGCACCACTTTAATTAGATGTAAAAAATATATCCTCAGGAATATAATTTTTATGAAAAAGTTGAATTGTTAAAAAAAACATGTCATTTTATTCATTATTTATTCATAATTCTGAAATATAAATCAAAAAATTTGCAATTCCAAATTTATTCTTAAAATTTCAGAAGAATGTTAATGAAGCAGGTCAGCTGTTACACTGAATTAGTTTTTGAAATATATATATATTGTGATGCAAAATTTGAAGTAAACCGAAATAGAATAATGGATTTAAATGTGTCTTGTTTTTTTTTTTAATTCATTTTTTACAGCAATATTATGATATACAAAAATAGTGCAACTGTTATTTAGGACAATTTTTGAATTCCTGCCACATTCCAATGTAAAATTTTGATCAAGTAAATATACACTATGAATGTAATTTTATTGTTTGTTTTGTTTTGTTATTGTTATAAACTTAATTATTTTTAAGGAATATTAACATTAAGTTATATATAAGTTGTGGTACATTTTTAAACATTTTCTATTTTATCAATATTATTACAGGTATGTAACATAACCTGTAATAAAGCAGTAATTCCATGCACTTCTGAAAATTTTCTCATTACAATTTCAACTTTGATTCTAAAGTAATGGGAGGTTTCTGTATTTTTACAGAGACTGTGGAAAGTGAAAATATGAAGAAAGGGCAGAAAAAATGTATACATTATTTTTAAAAAGGTCATAATCATAGTATTTGAAAGCTAGAGAAAGGAATAAAAGGTTTTGGAAAACATGGTCTGGATCAATCAATGGTGAGGTCTGATTTTTGGTAAATAACTGTCAATTCAAATTAATATAAAATCAATATACTTCTTTTGATACAGTTAATTTCTATCCCACTTTTTCAATATTGCATATCTTAATTAAATTTCTTTACAATTATTATATTTACAAATTAAAAAAAAAAAACATTTCAAATTATCATTGTAGGGAAAATAATTTTTCTTCTTTCCCAAATAAAATTACAGCAATTACTTCAATTCAAAATAGGTCAATATTACAACCTGAAGGTTAATACTTTTTTAAATAAAAAAAAAATTAAAGCAATAAAAACAGGAAAAGATTTTTAATAATAATAAATTACTAATCAACTTTTTAAAAAAAAATCTCTATAATGAATTATTTTGGATTGAAAAAAATATGTGAAATAAATTATCAAAAAAACAAAAATTACTAAATGTTTATTAAATTTAATTAACTATATATAAACAAAACAGGAATTTCCAAAATAAATAAAAATTCAACCTTATCAGATATGATCTATTTATTACCTGTCCATCTCTCCATAAAATAATCTAACACATTTTTCACTTTTTTTTAAAAAAAAAAAACCTCTCAGTCCTTTCAGTATAAGTCGATCCAGTCATTGTCCCGTCCCCCACCTCCATTAATATATATATATATCTCCCTCACTTTTTATACTTCTTAGTTTAAAATTTTATTATTCTTCATATCAAATTCCAAAAACTCTTAAAAGGCTTTATTTTAGTTGTGCATTTGCTGCTTTGAAAGTATCATACTCTTATATTAGCTTTTCTTTTAACAAAGTTTCTCTAAATATATGATAAACAGAACTGAGACCTACAGCTTTTTGCATAAATATTTCAAGTCTAGTAGAAAAGAATATATATTAAAAAAAAAAATTAAAAAAAATTGATTAAAACATATATAAGAATAGATTTTACTGTTGTGCCTCAATGATAAACTTATGTCATTTTGATGTTTAATATCACTATTTAATTTTATAATAAATGGAGAAAAAAAAATTAGAAAGATATCAAATTCTCTTAAAATCTAATTGATTAATACAAATATATATTGACTTCTAGATCTGGAAAACTTCAGAGGAAAAAAATCCATTCTAATAATCTTTATAGAGAAATGTATGAATAAATAATTAAATGGTCAACTGCATGGGATAATACACAATATTTGAGCACAATTTTTTTCCATTCAAATGACCAGATTGAAATTTCTATTTTTTAATATTTTCTTCAGTTGCGAATTAATCTGGGAACTTTTGGTTCTAAAGCCTGCAATTCTAGAGATAGATGTAATATAGATAGAAAAAGAGACAAAAAAAAAAATACACTGCAATATATTTTCATTAAATTATTTATCAATGTAAAATTAAACTTAACTTAAGTGAAAAGTTTGTATTATAATAAATAATGCCCATTGTGGTTTAGAAAGCAACTAAACATTTAATTATTTAGAATTAAAATATTATTTTACCAGACTGTACTTGGCCAATGAAAAGGCTGTGTTTTTTTTTTAATTGGTTGCTTTAATAAATGTAAATTAAAAGATTTTAATATTATATAAATAAATATGAAAAATTCACAATTGGAAAAAAAAAATATTTGGAACATCCGGCTTCTTTGGTACACCACTTCAGAAATGTACCCGGCAAGATATTAATAAATTTAAATTCAAAATTTATAATTTTTAAATATACCTGTTATATTTCATATATTAATTTGACAGCACTATGGACAATGGCTTCATAAAAAAATTATGTTTATTAATGGTGGAATTATTTTTTCATATAAAATATGCTTCATAAAAAAATTATGTTTATTAATGGTGGAACTATTTTTTCATATAAAATATGCTTCATAATAAAAATTATGGTTTATTAAATATAAAGGGGAGAATTACTGCATTTGCATAAAATGTTCATAATATAAATTATGGTTTAGTTATTTAGTTATAAAAACAAATTTAAAGTTGTTGTTGTTTGTTTTGACATGTGACAGCTAAAAAAAAAAAAAATGAATGAATTGTATATTATCTACAGATACATAATAATGTTTTTAAAAATAGATTTCAAAAAATAAAACAAAATATAAATATATATTTCAAAAGATCTTTTGTTAGTAATGAAATAAACAAATAAAATGTTTAACTGTTAATTTTAAAATTTTGCAAAAAGAAAATTTATAGAGAAATTTGAACATAGACATTGAAGCTCCCTTCATCTATCCTCTCTATCTCATACAACCAATACACATGACAATACACATATGAAAAAGATAAATGATCTCCATAGCACATGATCACCATTTCATATAACACAGTTACAAAACTCTCCATACAGTAGTGCCACTAAGTGCAAGCCTTTGTAATCAGTGGATGCGGGAAGTTTTGTGCATAAAATTCCTACCTAGTGCCTACTCATCCAACATCTCCAGACTAGTTTCTAGCTTGTAGGTTTCATCAGTGAAAAGCCTTTGATTGAGAGCACTGTACCTAGATCTTAGGATCTAATACAACCCTCCAACAGTCATCTTTTACCTATTTTGTTAACTATAAAACTAGGAGCCCAAGATGAAAACACCATAATGTTTTCAATGCATGTTCATTCACTTGGACAGTCATATAGATCTGAACTCAGTTCAGCATCTATAGATTATGGTGTCTTTGGTTTCTCAAAAACCACAGTAACCATTATCCTATGAGCAAACTAAGTATAAAAATATCAAAACATCACATGATCACCATTTCATATGTTTATGCATACTGTTAATAAGAGTACCAAACTCCCCAATACAATAGTGCCACTAAATGATGTTTTGATAGTTTTATATCTATCCTGCCCATATGATAATGGTTACTGTGGTTTTTCAACAACCAAAGGCACTAGAAGGTATAAATACTGAATTGAGTTCAAATCTATATGACTATACAAGCGAATGAGCTTGGGTTGCTATTTCCATCTTGAGCTCCTAGATTTATAGTTAACCAAATAAGGTGCTGAAGGGTTGTATAAGATCCTAAGATCTAGGTACAATGCTCTCAATCCAAGGTTCCTCACTGATGAGTCAAGCTAGAAACTAGTCAGGATATTGGATGACTGGGTAATAGATAGAGATTCTATGCACAAACCTTCCTGTATCCATTGATTACAAAGGCTTGTACTTGATGGCACTGTATGGAGAATTTGGTACTCTTTATTAACAGCATGTGTAAATATATATTTACCGGTCTCTTAAAACAAACTCAAAGGTTGATCATAAGCATATATTTACTGGTCTCTTAGAAAAAAACTCAAAGGTTGATCACCAAAAATCTGTTATTTATCAGATTATAAATAAAAATATCAACAAATTTTCCTTCTCTCATTTTTCATTTTGTAACTCATTTTACAGTGCCTTCCAAAAACTTGTAATATTTAACTTTTTCCTATTTGTTTTCCTAATATCTTCATCCACAAGTTTAAAATATAAAAGTAATAATTCATTTTAATTTCTAGAAATTATAAGAGCATGACACATTAATTTTCTTGCTCTCATCATCAAAACAGTCCTTGTTTATTTCAAACCAGCATAGTTGTTCCAGTTTTAGAATATTGTGTTAATGTTATTATAAGTGATAATGATTCCTGTTTCTTTTTACAAGGTAAAAAATTCCACAATGCTTCTATTTGACACAGAAGAAAACCCCTTCTGGGCATTTACTTTTTTCTGAATGCAAAGATTTGAATATAAACTAAATATTCTCTTTTTTCTTTATAAAATTTTTTTTCATTACTTTTACACACTAATTGATTAATTATTATTTAACACAAAAAGAAGTAAACATGTAAACTTTCAATTTTTTCATTCATCTTTTATTTTAATAAACTATCTTAATATAAACAAAGATATCTATGGGTATGTAACATCATTATCAATCAGAATTGACACAGTGTTAAAAGCTTTTCAAATATTGTAATTGTTATAGAGAAAATATCAGATTTTAAAGCAGAATTCAATATATCTATCATAAATCTACCTTCCTTCATTCATATTTTTTTTAAAAACTTAAAAGTAAAAAATATTTTGTTCATTTTCTGAATTTGGTTGATGAAGTGTAAGATACACTGATTTGCAAATCAGTTTTAAATATTTAAAAACATCATATGTAATTTTCTAGAATATTACTTGTTAATAAAAATAAATTAAAAATAAATCCAGTACAACTTATTGAGTTTTAATACAAAATAAAGATTTATATGGTAGTGAAGATTAAGCATTTTCAAATACTCCTCTTTTAGCTGAGTGTGAGAGTTCTTTTTCTAAGCGGGATAGGCCAGGCCAGAGACTGTTTCCCAATTGCAGATTATCAGAATACAGGAAAAAGAAATATGCTATATGTCTGTATAAGAGTTTTCAATGATTCAATGACTTATATGGCTCAGAAATTGAGCTAAAAGGAATAAAGAAACCTAAGAAGAGAAAATACCAAAGATTACATACTTAGGCAGCCCTAGTGTTAGGCAACATTCTGGTGTTAGGTATTGCATATTAGATATTAGGTTGAATTGCAATTTAGTAATGCATCATCAATTCAACAAGCAGGTTGATATTGAATGCAAAAGGGAATCGTGCTTTCGAATTTCACCATTTTTGTCTAACATCATACCACTTTTATTATTAGTCATCTTTCACAATAAATTTATAGGAGTATATTCTCACACAAAGGTTAATCAGAATCTGCTGTTCTATAATAACAGACCCTTTTTCACATCAGAATGTTTAGGATGCAATCATTGGACATACAAAATGCTAGACCTAAACAGACTAACTTTGAACTGCCTCCCAACTTAGGGAACTTAAATCCAAATTTACAATTAAACAGCCATCATCAGTTTCCAAAGAAGATTGTTATTCATGTCAAAAGTCGACAGATATCTATTAGAACAATTAAAATGTGGACAGGTTTTTAGAGTAGTGAACACATTAACTCAAGGAGAATTAATTTGCAAAGTAGTTAGCTTATATAAATATAAGGAAAGCTCATCGGGACACTTTCAGCTCGACTCCCATTATTATATTAATGCTCTGGTTGAAATCCTTCTGGGAGATAATAATGCATGTATCATTTTTGGAATGTGGAAATGGGACCTGCACTCATATGTGCAGACTCGACACCAGTTAAAAGAAGATGAAAGCAATCTAGCTCTTCTATCAGAGTGCATCGGCCCATTGCTTATTGCTATGAAAATGACCTTGTTCTCAGAAATTTCAAGCTGCGGAAGTTTATTTTCAAAAATAAAGACATGATTAAATTGTCTGTCAGATAAACATGGCTGCCCAGCCTATGTTAGCCCAGAAATACTAACGACTATGGGCAAATATTCAGGCAAAGCTGCTGATGTTTAGAGCCTGGGTATAATAAAGAAAGAAAATATCAAACTGTTAAATAGTTAATAGAAAGACATAAATGTTAAAATAAAGATTATATAAAATTTAAAAATACATTTAAATAGTATTAAATTTAGAGGTAATTGTCTAAATGATATATAATAATTTTCAATCTAATTAAGAATGATTAATCATTAAATATTTATTGAGACATGATTATTGTGAATAAGTGTTGACTAAAGAATGTGTTTATAGAATAAATTTGTATATATATATTTAAATGAATAAATAGAAAGAGATAGGAGCAGTGGTGTCACTGAACAATATATTTACCTATAAGTATGTCTATAATTTCAGAGAATACAAAGATAACAAAGTATAACAAATATAAATAAAAAAGTTATCTGAAAATATTATACAAAAATCTATCATAATTTTATTTTCCAAATGGAATATTTATTTACGCAATATTAATTTTGTAATGTACAAATTGAATTTGTAATTTGCCAGGGCACTAGCCCAAAGAAATTGCTAATGTTATCAAATAGATTCATTCATTCCAAATCAAAATAAATCTTAATTTGTAAACTTTTTTTGTTGTTGTTGTTTTGAGAAAAATTTGCAATTGCTTTTTTTTTTTTGTCTCTATGTCAGTTTCAAGAACAATTATTGATTGCTCAATGCTTGAATCAGTATTTCTTCTTGAAATTAGCCTTGTCAGCTTCAACTTATAATAATATGAAACCTGTATGCACTAGGTATGTGCAATTTGGATCATTCAATTCAGCTTTAATTAATCTAATTTTTATTTCCTACAATAAAAAATTATTTTTTTTTTCATGTGTCAAAGCATCAGCCGGGAAGCAAACCCGGAAAACTGCTTGTAAGGCAGCTGGTACTGACCACCAACGCCTGACTAAAAAAAATAATAATTTTATGAGGATTTTCCAAATAGCTCCTTTTTTTTTTTTTTGTCAATTTTGTTATTCTTATGATTTAATATTTACTGAGAAATTTACAGCAAAAAATAATGGATTATTCAACTGATTCAAGTATTATAATAATTTCTTCACATGAAATTGAGAGACTAAGCTTTCTTATAATTTTCTGCTAGTGATTTTTTAGAAGAAATAGCAATTATAGTGCCTAAAAAAAAAAAAAAAATTAACAAATCATTTTTGTCCAAAAATGCAGTGATTGTCTTTTACTAATGAATGTTATTACCAAGATTTTCAATCACTCATAACTATTTATTTATTTATTTCAATTATTATTTTATAGAAAAATAGATGAAATAATTTATTTATGGCATTAACAAGTACAAGAAAAGCTCCAGGCTGGAAAATTTATAATTGTGAATTAATGCATTGTTGTTATGACAATAGATATTTCTTGTAGATCACTTGTGTATATTGTAACCATCTCTATATGGATAATAAGAATATATACATTAAAAAATAATAATGTTAAAATAAAAATATTATTTTCTTAAAACCAACTAGGCTAGTGTGAATCGGTAAATCTAAGGAAGATCACAAAGTGTCAATGAAGATAATAACTTCTAGTATCAACATCGATTAAACTAGCTTTAAAATCCATAAGCAAAACATTATTAGATAAACTTAATATGCAAAACCAATAAATAGTTAATAATCAAGTCTATGATATGAATATGGAATTCAAATTATGAATTAGGTGATAAATGAATTAAATGTAGATGACTAAATGGATGATGAAAACAAATAATAATTAAATAATGAGAATGAATGAGCATAAGAGTGAGGAGAAGAGAAAGAACATGTGTTAGGATGCTGAATGATTAAGATGATGATAGAATAAGAGCGAATGAAGGATGAATCAATTATGATAATGAATCAAGGTAAAATGAGGATGAAGAAATAAAAAAAGAAAATATCCAGATGAAATATGAGAACAATGTTGATGAGGGAGAATGAAATCCTGAATTATAAAACTAATTTTGTTAAATGACAATAAGATAAAATAAAACAAAATATGGATTCCAAACTTGACTAAACCAGAATATTTAACCACGAAATTAAAATAAACTATAAGTTTTAAAAACTAGAGAAGAAATTTACATCTTGAAATTATATTGAATCAATAAAACTGCGAAAATAAACATAACTCACATCAAAGCATAATAAACAACTTTAGACATAAAATTACCATAAATTTGAAATTACAATTGCCAACTAGTAATTTCTCAAGCTTCAAATAATTTGAATATTACTATTTTAAAAGATATATTTGGGTCAGTGAGAGGGATTTTGCAACTACCCAAATATAACCAAACAAAGACAGCTCATAACACAAAATACAATTAATAAAGAATATATGGCAATCCCAATACTAACAATAATATTAAGCTTCACAAAGTACAAATAAATTCTTTATAAGAGCAAACACAATAACTTACAAACTCTCTTTTATTAATAACTATGGGCAATATGAACAAGATCAGTGAATGATGTATCTTATGATTCAAATAAACAGGATATTCCAAAACCAATAAATCATTAAAATATTACTTAAAATAAGACATGGACTTTAGATCAAGTGTTCTGATCAATAAGCCATAAATTCTAAATGTTCTTTAAATGTAAGAGCTTACCAAAATCTTTGTGATATGTTAATGCATAATAAAATATACTGTATTGATTGATGATGGCAATAAGATGTGTTGATAGCAATAACAATAATAATATGGATGATGATTAGCAATAAGGCTCAGACAACGAAATATATTTTCAAAACAACAAGATTTATTTACACTATTTATAACTTTCTGAAATAATAAATAATTGAAAACATATATATTTCAAAAACAATATAAAACAAGGTATAAAATTAAAATATTAAAGTGGAGTTGGGCTGGACATATTGCTAGAAGAGATGATAATAGATGAACAATTGAAGTCTTAAACTGGATTCCAAGAGATTGTAAAAGACCCAGAAAGAGACCGCATGTGAAATGGATGGGTGAAATAAGAAAGTGTGCAGGGGAGATGTGAAGAGAAGCTAAAGATCGGAGATGGATTAAACTTGGAGAGACCTTCATTCTGCAGTGGATTGATAATGGTTGATGATGATGATGATGATGATGATATTCCTTTGGTTACAGGTATATTCCCTTTAAATTTATTAACAGTTTTGATGCACTGATATGTCTAGTAATTGTTATTCATAATACCCATCTATAACATGCTATTGAGAGCATTAAAGTATAACTAAACTTTACAATAAGTAATATAATAATGACAATTGTCATATGAAGCACAAATGACAATTATTATTTAGTATTCAGCAATCAATTACATGAATATGGGAATAGATACCAGAAGTTAAATATACACAGGTTACTAAACTCTGCCTATGTCCACAGAATAATCATCTTAACTACTGAAATTTTTTCACCGATCCATCGGCAAACTACTTACTACTTGATGGAAATAAAATGACATTGCATATGTGTATCTCTTAATATGCCATACACAGATAAGTTTTAAAATTACTAATAAATTTTGTTGGTTTGCTTGTAAACTGTTGACAATGTACCATAGCACAATACATACACTATTTTATTTAGCTAAACACTATAGATAAACAAGGATCCCTGATGCTAACTCTACCTTATCATTGCCATACAATTTTAAAACACCAAGAACATCACCATACATGGTGTAAAATAACTAAACATTATCATGAGGTATCGGACAATAAAGAAAGCTCTTCAGAACATTATATAATTGTATATAACAAGTGGCAGATTCCAATACCTTTTTTCTGGGTACAAAATGTGTGAACATCGTCTCATCACAGGGAAACTGAAAGAAGACCATGAAAATAATCTTCTCTAGGGATTAAACTTTACCAGCTAAGCATAAAATAAATATAAGCCTCAACAATATAATCCTCTCATGGAATAAGCAATGGGAGAGTATACTCCATCTACTAATGCATAATATCAATCACACAATATTTAATAAAATTATATGTTTCTCACACTTATCAAATGGAAACTAGCACAAATCCTCATCAAAACAATGGCAAGATAAAATAATTCTCACATTAAAAGCTAAAAAGATAAATATCCCATCTCAAACAATGCAGATGTAAATAGTGTATGAAACCAACAAAAATACTGTAAGTCAAATGACTATAAAATATTTTTAAAAAGCATAGTAAAATTTGCAATAATAAAAAACGCATAGTCAATGAAAAATAACATAAATTCTATAAACTAAAATAGACATACTAAATTATAGGCAAAATATAGTAAAGATATTGAAACAATCAGATCTAAAGATCCACCTGTTTCACCTACTATAGTCATAGTTTATTTATTTGTACATTTATTCACTCCAAATTGCATGTGTTTCTTTAATTCAGATCTCCAAACTTGTGCTCTTAAAGAATTATAGAGTATGTGCCTATATGTGCCTATTTCATTGCAATATAGATGCCAGTAAGGATAATATATATGCACATACAGCCCTCCATTTATTAAAACTGTGTAAACCTAACAGTCTGTGCAGCTTGAATTTATGTATAGAATTATGTTTAAACTTAGTAAAAAATCATTTATTTAAAATATTAGTCTTAAATATTCTTTTAAACTTATTTCAAGTTATTCTTCATTAAAAATACAGATGTTAAAAGTTGTTTACAAGTTAATATTTGTTCAAATAATATTTTGTTAAAGATTGAACAGCTTGGCATTACTTAAAACTATTTCCAGTTTTTATTCTTTGTTAGAAGCGCCGGCAATAGAGTTGTTTAAGAGTTAAAACTTGCTTAAAATTATGTTTAGTCAAAGATTAACTATATTAGCATTTTCTTAAAATTATTTTAGGTTTATGATTTTGTTTAAAACTGCAGGCTATAAAGTTGTTTATGCATTTTCGCAGTTGATCAAAATAACATTTTACTTTAATTAATCTTATAGCTAAAAGTCAATTTAGAAATCAGTCGGCCGTAAATCTTGATTTGACCATTTGGAGGGACCCCAGGAGTTTCTTTAGATGTGGTAAAAAAATAATTCAGAGCACGAGGCTCGAAGTAGTAAACAAGTGACGTAGTAAGCGCAGGAAAGAAATAGGGGTATGTACTGAGTATAGATAAAAAAAACTTGCAATTTTTATTATTAAACTAACAAAAAGAAAAATATATATGTAGACAGAAATATATATCGCAGAAAGAATATTATTAAAAGTTTTTTTATTGTTGCGAAGATGAGAACCATCAGCTAGCAGAAGACAGAGTTGCCATTTATCTTCCACTAGAGCTTCTACAAATGGTAACAACAGCAGTCATCTTACGCCCAAGAACCAGTAACAGCCACCTTATCCGTATAAACCAGCCGCATAAATAATAATGGAGCTGTATCCAGAAGTCGCCTCAGCAATAATGAATCTGTACCCAGTAGGCCACCCCAGCCGTAATTGTATCCAATAAGCCACATTAAAATGGCGAAGCCGTATCCACTGAATGGCATCAGAAAGCAAGAAAAGCCAGATTCGCGTCCATCCATGGAGAATAGGAATCATGCTCCGAGAAACTGCTCTTGCATGAACTTTTACTAGAATCCCTCTCGAGAATTACAGTAAAGTATGCTAAAATATCATTCATTCTTTAAAGTAACTATCAAGCTAGAATTCATTATGTTTCCTGTATAACTCTGCTATGTAAATGTAAAACTGCTACGTATCTTTATTTTAAATTAGTCACTTTATCAAATCTTAATCATCATTATCATTATTATAATCTTACACATACGCATATATTTATTTTAATATGTAATGTTTAAACCTAAAACTTAGTGATAAGTGTACTGACTTCTTATTTATTATTAAACGTTATTTAAGCCATTCTTTATCATAGTTATGTTTGATTTATGCTAAAGTAATCAGAATGGACTTTGGAGAATTATTAATTCTCAGATATATATACATACTCTCATTGTGCTCATTTGTTCTAAGAAATAGACAAACTCCCTTCTGTACTTAATATTCTTCACCAGTAAATGTTATCTATAATATGGCCTAATAAATAATTATAAGTAGTATTTATTTCCCTTTAAGAGAGAGGGATTTATTACAGTATATGCGCAATGAATATTTGGACCCGTAATAACTCTTAAAATATACTGTAAATCTATAATTATATGTCTTAAGTGATACAGATAACTTTTAAGCCAGATTCTAAGTATTTCACTATAGTATAGTTATTATGTGCTATTTCGGAATTGATTAATGGCAGTAACACTGCGAGACGCTCCGTATTTTGCGTATTTAATGAATTAAAATGATTAAATTAGATTCATGGCGTGAATGTGATGCTCATTAGAAAATAATGCTAAGCTTCTTGCTAAATTCTCTACATATGTGTCTGCATTGGGGTTGATTTAATGTCAAACCATGCCAGTTAGTTCGGACAGCCAAGTCATTTTGTATTTGATATTTGAAAGAAACCAAAAATGTCTCATCCTTGAAGTAGTTGTTTGATTCTCTGGACTAAAGAATTCTCCTTTATTCTTATAGCAAGCAGCGCGGTACAAAGAACAAAGAACCGTTTACTTGGTAATAAATCTTTACGAGCACACCCTCGAGACGCACTCCTTTTATTAATATATTTGATATGCCGTAGAATCTGAAGTGACCCTGCTCCATCAGTTCTGCCCACCTTATTAAATAACTTCGGCCTTGATCCGAGCCAGAATTTGGGTTAACTTGGTGAATTTGTATCGTAAATTAGATGTAAACTTTATTGATAAGTAACATACCTCCCATCTAATTTGATCGCACTCTTTTGCTAAGTTCTTGGCATATATCTAGGCATAAATATCTGCATAACTGTGTATCATATTACTCATCCCTATGTAATAAAAGAGAAAATGGCAATGTAACGGTTGATTAGCCACTGTAATATTCTGTTTTATTGTATATAAAGCTAAATATTAATCATATGTAAAATAACATTCACCTGCATGTGAATCATTTATATACCTGAATTTTAATGTTTACTACTCTGTATCACAAATTTATATTTATTTCCCTTCATATAAAGTTCAATTCTTAACCTGTTAATCCTATATAACTTCACCTGCATGTGATAGATTAAGTACATTTGTTTTATTAATTATGAATTTATATTAAATTTTCTAAAGTATACCACCTCTCAGTCTCAATCCTTGCTCATAGTCTTTATGAATCACTAGTTAAGTCATTTAGTATTAGTTAAGGAGGAATAAGTCTCATGTTCTACCGATGTGCTATTAACAGAACATGGTCAAAGAAGTATTGAATGTAGCCTCAGGCAGGTCATTCGCTAGTGTGGGATTTGGAAGCATGGGTGAGAGTTGCGGTGCAATATGTAGAGTGTCGCCATCGTGACTTGGTCAGCCTGTTTCTCTTTCATCTGGACTCTCAGTCTGTTGAGCAAATGTACAAACCTGACCATTACAATATAAAACAAATGTATACCTGGTTATATGGAAAACTCCTTATAATAAAATAATTATGTCATCGTAAGTAAATACTATTATGCTTCTGACAAATTACCCATAGATAGAATATAATAGATAATTCCCATAAATGTAAAAGATGTGTATCTCTATCTAGACAAGCCTAATTTAATATTAACTTTAAAGCTAACCAGTACAATATATATATAATTTTACCTTGGTCTATTTTCAGAATCATTGCATATTTATACCATAAATAAAAGAAAAAATAATATATACCTTAATAGCATATCCAAAATTAATATAAAATATTAATAAACAAGAACAATATTAAAAAAAATCATTATTATTATATTTCATTTTATTCCCATAGTCCGTAATTTAAATTCCTTTGGTATAAGCTGACTGACGAGGGAAAAACGACATCATTGTCGGCCGACAAACTTTTATGAGGTGATGCATCCATATTCTTCATATTTTATCATGGTAAAGTAAATAAAACATTTAAAAGTTTCTGAAAAAAAACAATTATACAGTAATGCTCATAAATATTTTTGTTCAGAATTTTGGACAACAAAAGAAAAATTTTCTCAACAGAATTGTTATTAATTTTTCCATCAGCAAAATATATTAGAATAATTAAGAATGATTCCTGCATATTAAAGTATTTTCAAATCTTATTAATATTTTTAATTAGTGTTAACTCGTTGCTATCTACTTTTTAAAATTAAATTCATGCACTACAATATATGTAAATTTTAATATTCTTTAAAGTAAACTTCATTTTTTTAAATTTTAAATTCAGAAAGTTTTATTCTAATTGCTTTTAATCTGTTTCCTATTACATTTGGTATAAAGGCAAAAAGTACTTCATATTTATTTTATAAACGAACACACAGAATACTTTTCTTTCTTCTTGTCATTCCAAACAAATCATTGTTAATCTTTAAATGTACATAATGTATGATAATTAAAATTGTAGTAATATATAGAATAAAATTTTGTGCTTACGATCTCTTGTCCAGCTTTAAAAGCTGAAGTCTCTTTGAACGAAGTATTTGTTTGTCAAAATGGTTCCCATTTTTTCTTAATGTGATATCCTGGTGATTGCCAGTTGATAGATCAGTAGGTCAGATGTATGCAAGGAAGTGGAATTCTCTACTCCATTATTTTATGAATCAAAATATAATTGTCTATCATTTAAATTTGGTTCAAATTCAAATCCAGTGTTATTTATTTACAGCTTCTTCTTGATCTTAAATTTTGCTATAGCTCAGATGTTGTTATCTTTTCTCTTGATCTTTTTAATGATCCCCCCTACCAACTCTGTTAGGTTATTTTATACCTTTATCAAATGGAATTGTTATAAATACAAAAAATAGACCAATTAAAGCTTGGTATGTGCATACAATTAATATGACTCCATCTAAATTCATTAGTGATAACTAATCAGGTTGTTCAAAATTATTTTAAATCACAATAAAAATATGCTTAAGGATTAATTACAAAGATTAATTTACAATAGTTATAATTTTAAATCTCTTAATTATTACTTAATAATAATACAATATCAAATATTTCTATACTTATAAATTAATAAGAACACTAGTAAATTATTATTTTAATATTATTAAATATTAGTCCATCTGACAGATTGCATAAATAAGACTTGACAAACATGGAGCCCAACCATAAGATATTTCTTGTAGATCACTTGTGTATATATAGAGAATATCTAGATTTTGACCAGAAATAAACATCTTTATTTTTCAGAAGATATGATTCTTTTAATATATTCTCTTATATAAATGCTAATGATAATATTAAAACTAAAAATTGTGATAAAATTTAGGCCAATTATATATATATGTGACTGCCATTATATGTATAAATTTTTGTAACAGTATCTTTTATTCCTGTAAAGAAATCAAGTGAATAAAATGATGTATCTTAAAATTATTTAATATATTCAAATGTTGATATACTCTTAAGAAATAAAAGAACATTTTGAATATTTATCTAATATTCCAGGTTAATGAATAATAATAATAATTGAAACAAATACATTTTTATCTATAAAAATATAGTTTGAATTACAATGGGATTTTAATGAATCTAAACATATTTTGAAAGAATATTAAATGTTTAAATATTCATTATCGTATTAATAATATATGTGATTATTTCATTTTCAGGGATTCCCTTATAGAAGTTTTGTTACCAGTTATGATAAATATTATATAATCTACGAGTGATTTTAAAAAAATTTTAATTAACAAAATGAAATACACTTGATATAATAATAATAAAAATAAAACAATAAATATCATTTAAGTAAATAAATATTTTATCAAATTGTTTATTATTTAGTTGGCAGATAAGATACAATATTCAGTAAACTATTTCTAGAACTGTATTATCACGTGTTGCAAACAATTCACGGAAATCAAAATAGGTTATATATATCAGTATAATAATACTGACATTAATATGATATCTTTTGTTAACAAATTTTAGATAATATGCGTGATTTATTCACCTCTTGATAAAGCTTTATATTCATATTTTACAATCATATGAATAAGTTTTCATTAATATTTTAAATACAAAATGATTATTTTAACAGATATTAAATATAGACAAGTAGGCAGACTCAAATTAAATAGTAATGAGAATAATGACTTTTCATAAATACTACTAATAGTTTACTATAACATCTTTTTGTTACAATATATATATGTATAATGAACGATCCACATACACTCAAATATAAATGCTTAAATAAGAGAAATGAATTTACCTGATATATCACTTCCTTCTATTTGTAAGGAATATCACTAAGCACAGTATTTAATAATGATAATAAGATTTATAATATATAATTATACCTTTATTTATGAACACATAAAAAATTTATAGTCCAATATTCCTTCAATCTTCTATTGAAATCCCATAATATTTCATTATGTGTAGTTTATGTATATACAATATATATTCCAAATCTGCAAATTCCATTTTAAAATTATAAAATTCGATGACTATTTTTAAACTCAATCTAATATCTCATATTTGTATTTAGAATATTTTATCATGAATTCCAATTATGCATTAATACTGTAGTTATTCATTTATTCAAGTGATTTTATGAATTTAAATTACATTAATTATTTCATAATTAAAGTGAAAGGCTGAAAACCTTTCGCATACATACATTATTGTCAATTCATAAGATTTGAATTACTTTTTAGTAAATCGAAAGACGCGTTCTTAATTTATAATATTATGCAGTGAGTTAAATGTGAAGATGTTTAAAGCTTCATGCTCTTTAAGTCAAAATGCTTCAGACTGGCTTATATATATAGAGAAATTTAAGTAAAGAGAAAGGTGGAACCACCTTTTTCTTATAAAATCTCTGTCTTGTGTTGCGACTGAAGAGCTCCCTATACAGTCATCATTACATCTGATTGGCTGTCATATAAGCATTCTAAAAGCGCATGTGAGAGGTTTTCAGCCTTTCACTTTAATAATGAACTGCTTGCGCTTAATAAATAATATTTACATTAATTATTTCAATATTTTTATTACCATAAGATGAATTTGATTTTGATGATTCTGTATGTAGATTTTCCACAGAAGGTTTGGGTAGCCTCATGGGCAGAAGTTTTACTATTCAACTCATCTTGTTTGTTGTTGTTCACAGTAAATTATAAGTGTATCCAATTGAATTATGCTATTAAATTATTAATATGTATTAAATAAAATTTGGAATTCTTATTCTTTTTCTCTTCTTTTTAAGCAAAAAAAAAGATGTTTTACCCTTTTCTTCATACATTGCCGTAGTATTTAACCTCTTTCAGGGTCAAATTGAGTGGTTCGTTCATTCATTTAATTTTCTTTCTAATAAACCACATCTTTACAAAATACAAAATATATTCAAGTTACATAAAAAAAAAGTTGACATCCCTTCTTACTCACTTATTTTATATAGACTAACTAATATTTTGAATATCATTTTAGATATGTTAAATATTTTAATCGCAATATTTTTTTCTTTTTTTTTTAATTAATCATTTAATATTGACTAATTATGTTACACATAATTCCACACAATTGTATACAGTAATTACAATGTTGATGATTTTAACTTATATTTATAAATTATCTCTTTTGTTACACCATTATAAAGATAACATAATCAATATTAAATTTTTAAAAAATTTCTGGGTTTGAACTCAAATTCCATTATTACAATATATATATATATACACACACACATGACCACAGTGATGTAAACTTTAGAGCTGCATATCAGATGTACAGAGAGGTGACAGTTGATAAAACTATTAAGAAATTTATTGATTACAATAACATAAAATAATATGATCACTTAAAACCAGTGAAGTAAAATTTCAAATGAGAACTTTGTGGTAGATATTCATTATAAACAGGATTCAGATTATAGATCTGTGCAGATAGCTATAATGGACATGTGTGCCACATGAAGTTTTCATAAGTAAAAATACAACTTCTGATATCTGTTTACTCAAACTATGCTTAGTAGTTTCATAATATTCAAAAAGAAAGTACTACGCTCTCTGCCTTAAAAAAAGTGATGAAAGTTTGGACAGACAACAAAAGTGTTTGGGAAAACTTTATTGCTTATCAACTGAGATAGGCAATGCATCTCTTCAAACTCCACCTCAGTTTTATTCAGGAGTATTAATTGTTATGCCAGTTCTTACAATGTCTTCTGAGGCTTCAATTTTGTGATCAGACAAGGAGTCATGAATAGTTGTTTTAATAGAGTACATCAACATTTTTATTTATATGTTTATTCTTTTGCTGCATGGTTATAGTAACATTTAACTACTTGTAAAAAATATGGATTCTACCTAACTGTAATATTATTAATATTCTATATTGCACTAAATCTAAACCTTTTTTTCTCTGTTTAGCTACACATGTATTATATCATATACTTCTCTACCACTTTCTCTGATTATATAAACACTTACAAGGAAAGAATAGCTAAGGAATTTCTAGGGAAAATGAAAGATACTAATATCTTTATTTTTTAATGTTTTGAAATAATGGATTGTCTTAGGTAATGTAATGAATCTGTTTATAAAAATATAATTTTTAAAATGTATCTGTTAAAACTTAATATTGTCAAAGAAACATAAAAATAATAATTTTTAAAAGTAGCAAAATCTTATTTTTTTTACTATTTTGAATATGTAATGTCTATATTTTTTTAGCTTGGTTACATTCTTTGGTATATTAATCTTCTGTTAACATACATCCCTTGGCTTTTGCATAATGTAAAATGAAGTTAGCATAAAAAAATATGTATGAAACTAAAGTTTACAAAAATTCAACATGGCTGCAAAAAATGTAAAGGTTAAAAAAGCACTGTCTTCAAAAATTCAAGTGCTAGGTACTCTTGAGTCAATCCTACTTATCTACTTATTTAATAAATGCAGAAATTCCAAAAAAAAAAAATAGAGGAATAACTTAAATACAGCTTATATAGCTATAAAAAAAATTTTTTTATTTAGTTAAACAATAAAATATCTAATAAAAAATTTGTTTTCCCAAAAAAAATACAAAAACAAAGCAATCGATAAAAGGGGCAAACAATTGAAACTGTATTTGACACCTTGGAAAATAAGTGATATATAATGGAGCTGCAAATTATGCTGTATGTTCAATTATATGGTATGCCAAGAAAAATGTAAACAAACTGTTAAAATTAACAATTTTTTTTATTCCAGCAGCCTTTTTCCCTTCTCCGACCTTTATACATGATTATATAGATGTGATGTGATAAATTATTTTCTAGGAGTTTCACTAAAATTTGAAAACATACCTAAAGATAATATTGACTTACAAAAAAAATAAGAGATAGTAATTTCTTGTTAGACTGATCTATTACGTTTCTATTAAGAGAAAAAATATTGGGAAAAAAAAACAGTCCAGTTTACTTTATTCAGTGAATGCACCAGTAAACACACACACTGAAATGTATGTCTCCATCAATTTTTAATTTTTTTTAATAATTATATTTTTTTAATGTAGTTTATATATTTAATGAATAATATTTTTTATAGTGTAATTTTTATCCTACAGAAATATTATTAAGTGGGAAATCTCTAGTCTAATGAACGACTAATAAAAACTATTAATGTAGTTTATACCTATATATAAAGGCGTTAGCGTTATATGTAGTTTATACATATATGTATAGGCGTTTGCGTTATATATGTGTGTGTTGAAAGGTACTATGCATTTGTAGTTCAATAAACAATATGTATTCTATACTAATCAATGTTTATATACAAAAAGTGAACTATTATACGCTCTAGACAGACGTTGAACGTGAGGAGGACTTAAAACAAAATATAGCTTACTTCGAGGCTTCACTGCATATGTTAAAAAGCAAATTCATAACTCTATAGTCTCTTAGCAAAGAGAAATTTTAAAAAAAAAACTCATTGAAATCGGGTTAACACATTTAGCACTTAAGGAAATGTTTTTATAATCGTACAAAACTTTACTAAACAGTCTGAAACATTTTTAAAGAAAAAAAAGTAGCCTAAAGAAAAACAGAATAATCAGGAAAGAATGATTACTTGAAAAAATTGAACTTACTACTAAAGATTAATGAATGTTTTTTTCTCTCCTATTTTTCTTTTGACTCATTTGAAGATAAAATTATTAATTATTATTTAAAGTAATCTTTATTATAATAAATAAGATTAACATATTCTTATCATTTGAAATTTGTTTTTAGTTGGAAAACTATGTCTGCAAATAAAAAATAAAGCTATTCCATTTAAACTAATTAATGCTTATTTTTATTTGACACAGCTGAAGGCACTTTTGTGCAGAGAATAAAAAATAACAGTATCTATTACCATGTTAAAATTACTAGACTGCTTACTTTCTTTCCTAATTTCTTTCTTATTTTTACACATAAGTACACACATGCTAAGATTACTAGTTTATAACAGATATTTATTCATTTCATATAGAGAATATGCATATTGGTTTACAAAAAGTGTGAAAAGTGTAAAGTGTATAAATATATCAATTTAGCCAAGAGGGAATAACATTACAAAAAATATGAAAAGTCATATTAAAATGTAAGCAATGTAATGTGCCAAAATGTCTGCATTACTAAAAATTATTCTAGACACTATAAATTATTTCTCAGGAGCCAGCACATACTTTTCAGAATAAGTACTTTGAAATGGAATGTATAATGCAGAAGTTGTGCTATAATCTGAATCTATGAAAATATAGGGTTCAACTATAAATAATTTCCTTCTTTTCTAAGCTAATGTAAATATCAGACTACTGATGAAAAACATCCACATAAAACGCACATGACTGTTAATGAAGATATCCATAGAAAAGGTAGTTTTTTTAAAAATATTCACTTTTATTACTGCCTAGCATGAATTTCAATAAGCATTCTAGGCAGTAATAAAGCTGAGTCTGTTTTTAAAAATTACCTTTTCTGTGGATGTTTTCATTAATAATTTTGTATTGTATTATAATATTGAAAACATGGGGATGTAAGATTTTTTCTTTTATTGCTCTGTGGGAAAATGAATGAATATTATTTTGAGACTGAAAACAAAATAGAATGTTCTGAATTATAATTACGTAAAAGACTTACATACTAAATAATAAAATAAGAAGAAATTGAAAATAAAAAAATAGCAGAATAGGTAGATAATGCCATTGGTAATTTGTAAACAGCATTTTATCATTCAATAATTAACCATCTACCTAAAAACATTGAAGACTCAGATACTTGAGAAAGAAAACACTAGTTTTTAAAATATAGAATTAAAAAAAGATATGGCAAAGAAAGTGAGTAAATAATTAGAAAATTATGAAGAATGAGTGGATCTTAATATATATAATAGTTTATGAAAAGAAAAGCAAAAAAAGGTAATTGAAACTAGTTGTCTTGGCTGATTTGTGGAACCTATCAATTAGGAAACAATGATAATAAAAATACTCTAATAAATCATCAAGAAGACATGTGATAATTAAACCATGGAATGACAAACTAAGCTTAGAACCAGGAATAATTAACATAATAACAATACATATACTGTACCGGACGAAAGATCTTTGATTCGCATATACTGACCACACGAGCGCCACTAGTCCGAAAATTGGATGTAGACATTTATTTTAAAGGTGGACAGGATATGCGAACCTGAATGCGCCGGACTAAACTCAGGGAGAAACAAGATATCTTAAATATTGTTTAGACAATTGAGAAATAAAAGCACAAAGTCAAACGTCAGCCAAATTAAGTTTAAACAAATTTTAAAATTTTATTTAAGAGAAAAATAACTTGTAAGAAAAAGTTTACACGAAAACCAATAGGGTTATCTCAGGCGTGTACCAGAAAAACGAAAACGCAATGCTCTGGCAAACAGACCGATCTTCCAATAGCAAATTATAAAAGGGAGGTAGCAAATTTCTTTCAGAAGAGAAGTCACCTAAACATTGGTTTTCCCATTCACAGGTATGAAAATAATACATTCTTGAAATAAATCAATGAAACCAGTGCCAGCGAGCTTTTCTAGGCCGGAAAAAATGTGTCGGAACCCAAAATGTCATATGCCAGTAGAAGCTGCATCTTAAAACTATGTTCAAAGCAAAGACGATTGATTTACCTCAAGAACCCATGACAAATATGCTTCAGAATGAAAGGAAAACAAACAAATAAAACTGGTGAATCCCCAACCAAACGATTGGCGAAAAATAATCTAAGAATTAAAGATCTCAATAGGAGACAAGTAAATCATTAGAAAATCAGTTATGTCTGCCCCAGCATTTAAAGAAAATGAATTACAAATAATTATAATTAAAAAAATAAATTTATGAAACAAGTTCTGAGTACACGCTCTGATAAATTTAAAACCACACGTAAATACAAAATAAATCTAGCAAGCAAATATAAACGTTACTAGATTTTATTTTATTTTTAAATTAGTTTATCGGAGAGTGTTTATGAGTAAAAAAAAAAACCATTAACTGAAGGCATTAAATATTTTAGCAGAACGAAACTCTTTCACCTGTAATTTACAAAAGAGAGAACATTTATCTTCCTGCTGGCGACTTATAAAATTGCAAAGAAAAACGCAATTCCAGTTTCCAAATTCAGAGACATAAAAAAAGAAGAAACGAAATCTCTACATCCAGAAAACTAGGAAAATAACTAGGAGAAGTTGCCAGCCAAAAGATTGTGGTTCGCAAAACTGCAAACACAGTATTTAAAATCAATTACGGGATAATAAAATAATTACAGGTGAGCATTTAAAAATATACAAGACTGCTAAAGCATTAAAAAAAATGCATAAAAAGACAAACTCACTAGTCACTCTCCAATAAACAAAATTGAACTCAAACGAGGAAACTAAGATTTCAAGACACATGGCAAAGTACAATAAAAGAGAATAAATATAACTAATCAATATGAGGTTAAATCTTAATTTAGATTACAGGTTTATTAGATTGAGCGGAGATTTAACTAAAAGAATTTACCCTGGAAAGAATAAAAGAAAATTTCATCTTACGGTAAAGCACAGTTCGCATAGAGTGCGCACGTTTATCTTTAGTCCATTTTCAGGTCCTTTGACAGCGGCAAGGTAGAGGCAGTGTTTATTTTAGAGGCTCATGGCATAACTGAAGGAGAGCTGGCAGGCATGGGTCCATCTTCTGTTTAAGTTAGCAAGACATCCTGATGATGGCAAAACTCATAGTGGTAGATTTTGACATCTTGCACAGCAACGAAGTCTGTTAATAATTGCAAGTTTTTAGCAGGAATTAAATGTCCGAACTGCTACCCAAAATGATATAACTCTCAGCAGGCGATAATCCAAGTGTCTCTCTGGAATACTGAATCTCTCTTAAAATTGGCAGGCTATCGTTACCTCGCTACATTTCCCGCAAAAAACTTTTCTTGTCTAATTCTATGCCTCAGGCAGGGCAAATATTAATTTCCCACTCAATATAATTTAAGAATTCCAACCAGGGATTATTAAAACTAAAACGACAACACAATTAAATCTCCGCTTTTTAGAATTAAATTAGAACTGATAAAAATAAGCAACAGGAATGTAATCAGCAAGCTTGCCTGTTTTTAATCAAATTGATTAAAAAACAAGCGGTGAAAGTAAACTATTTTAAAATAAATCAATTCTATAAACAAAAATTAAAATGCCCTATTTAAATATAACAGAGTATATGTTTTAAAACACGTACGCTTTTTTAAATAATAAAAAAATTTAAATGACTTTAGATTTAACTTTGATCAACAAAAAGTTAGTTTTATTTATTTATTTTTTTTTTTTTTTTAAAACGACTGATACGGACCGCTCCGTCACAATACATACACAAAAAGGTAAACATATTTTAGTAAATAACAAGCATCATTTTTTAAATAACAAAATCTTAAGTATTTAGATAATAATGTAAATGACAAGATAAACATTAACATCATTATCATTTTCAATTATTATCGATCTACTACATAATGGTCTCTAAGTTTAATCCAGTTTCTCTAATCCATAACCTCTCTGCTCCATATCACACCTACAAATATTCTTATTTCATTCACCCATTTCACATGTTTTTTTATTTCTAGGTCATTTATAATCTCTTGCTATCTGATTTAAAGCTTCAACTGATGTTCATCTCTTCTAACAATATGTCGTCATAATTTCAGTATTCCTGTTTCTTCTCTCAACTGTAAATTTTGTTTTCAGTCTCTTCTTGTTATTTTTAATATTCATCTCTCTATATATTTCATTGAGCTATCTAAAATCTCTGTATTGCTTTTCTGTTATGTATCCAAATCTCAGATCCATAAATAAAATCTGATAAAATACATCTATTAAAATATTTTCTTTTTAAATACATAGGCATATTTATTTCTTTTTTAATACAAAATTATTTCCACCAAAAGCACCCCATCCAAGTTTAATCCTATGATTAACTTCATGCATTGTTTCTATACATATAAATAATCTGACCAAGGTATTTGTAATTGTTAACTTCTAGTACCCCATCCAAGTTTAATCCTATGATTAATTTCATGCATTGTTTCTATACATATTAATAATCTGACCAAGGTATTTGTAGTTATTAACTTCTAATTCATGATTGACAATCTTTATTTTCTTCTTTTCAGAAACTGAACATTGTATTAATCTTTTTAGCATTTATCTTTAGTTCTAATACTTTCATTAACTCTTATATTTCCTCAAGTTCTGAAGCATTATTTGCAAAAACAACTATTACAGCATCTTCAAAATCTAAATGACTTAAAAAATCCCTATTGACTTTAATTCTTTTAGTTTCCCATTTTAATCCACAAAATCATCCTATCATATACTTTTCACAATGTCAATCTATTTAACATCATGGCTTTGCATTTTAATAAATATAGTTCAGAATATGAAAATATCCTAAATCATATTTTGATCCTATGTATTAATCACTGTAAAAATTTTATAGAATCAAATCCCTTTTTCATAAACTATAAATCCAAAAGTATAATGGCAACTGATATTCATTGCTCCTTTCTCTAATTTCTTTTGATAAGTGAATGTGATCCACGGTGCTAAAATCATTTAGAAGTCCAACTTAATTCTTTTGGGTGGTTATAATCCAAAATTTGTGTAGATGATTTGTAATTGTCTTGATAAAGATTTTATTTAGAACTGATAGAAGATTGATAGGTCAATAATTTCTAATATCTTCTTTATCACCTTGCTTAAATATCAATGAGACTACTGCATTTTCCTATTTATCTGATACACCTTTATCATGTACACATTTGGTTTATAGATTTGTTCTATCTCTTCACCTGCTTTTTTAAAAATATCAATAATAATTCCATCATTTCCTGGAGCTTTTCCTTAATTGGCAATTCAAAAGATGTAGTAACTATAGGGGAGACTTGGAATTCTTGTTCTTTATTTTTATATAATTCTTTATAGAACTCTTCCAAACATTTCATAATGTCATCTGTGTTTTAGTAACAGTTGCATCTTTTCCTCATATTTGAAATGACTGACTTCTCAATCCCAAAATGTTGTTTTACACTAAATACTAATTATTTCTTAAATATGAAATTATTAAATTTTATATACTATAATATTGATATATAACTATATTATTTAAGAAATTCTAGAACCACATTGTTATACCATTCAAATAAATGTATTTATGGATAATCCATTCAGGCTCAATGCATAGACCAAAGTTATCATTCAAAACAATCATTTGCATAGGAAAAATAAAAATATAATTGTAAAAATATATATAAAATTATTATATATACTGTGCACTGTATAGTTAGATTTTAATAGAAACTAAAATTCATCTTTTAAAAACATAAAATTAAAATGTAAACAAATCATTGATTTCAGAATTACTTTCTTGCAAAATAATATTCAGCCATGTTTCTATATGTTAAGCCTTAGTATACCTTATAATATTATACAATTTGGTTATTTTTCTGCAACCAGTGAATCATACTTTGCTAGCAATAAATTCTTTTACGGGAACAACACTTGTACTAGGAGGCTTAAAAAAATTTCTTCCAATAATTTCTTGATCTTTTCATAAATGATCACGTCATTAATATTATCACCCATCATTTGCTTTTGATTAATTCTATATTTACAAGTTTCCATTTACTAGAGTATGTTATTATAATATAAACTGTTCAATCTGGAAATCTCTACAGCTATCTAACCACTTTTTAATTCAACCTTATTATAAAATAGTTTAGACTGTTAATTTAGCTATAACATATTCAGAACTTAAATCACCAATTATTCTACACTTTTACTTTTAGAAATAGTCGTTCTTTTTTTTTCAATTTAGTGCTGATTATTTTGATTTTCTAGTAGACATAATTAAGTTCACACATATAATACAGCTGGAATACTCACTCTGCACAGTCTTAACCTTGCTGTTATATCAGCCAATAACCTATATTGTAACATTTGTTATTTCAGCCAATGATGTTCCTCCATTTAGTAATTCCACTACTGTTAATGTAATTTTACTTCAATTTTTTTTCTTTTTTTCAAGTCAACATTAATCAACTTTCCAATTCTGCTTTTTTAACTCATGGTTAAAATTCTTATGCCATACATATCAAGAAAAATACTTTGAAAAAATAAAAGATCATCAAAAAAGGTATAAGGATTAAATTAATAAATAAATATTATGTAACATCTACTATTCTAGTGTGTATTGGTATTTATTGTATAAATTGTAATTCAATAAGAAAGTGTTAATTGTATTGTTCAAACAATCTAGAAGCTGTTGTTGGACATGAATTTTTATCATTGTTCTCTTATAAACACATACACTAGATAATGGTAATTTTATGATCTTCATTATTTTCATTCACAAAAACCTTATAGACATCATAAATGTAATATTATAGTTATTTAGTAAGCATGTATTTAAAAGAACAAAAGTCATGGTTTCATTTAAAAAGTGATGAAATAAAAATTACATTAATAATTTAAAATTCTATACCAAAAATATATGAAATAAATAAAAAGATTAAAAAAAAATAAATTAGATATGCTTAAATGTAAAATTATGAAAAATGAATAGAAGAGTAGGAAAGGAGAGAAAAAGAATTAATTAATTTTATATTAAAGAAGTAATTGTTAAATTTAGCTTGTCTTTATGTAAATATTTAAGATTTCATTATTTGAAAAAATGGCACTTGTTATTTTTAAAAAAATGTAAATTCATTTTGATACTTAAGACATGTAATCACTTGATGTGATTGGTTCAATTGAAATGCTTTGTGGGGCAAATTACATTTTTGCTAACATCTTCAGAAAATGTTACTTTTGAAGAAAAATTACGAAGACTGTAAATTAGCATTATAGATATAAAAAAATAATGCATTTTATATACTAGTAAACCTCATCAATTGAAATGAACATATATGATATAATTAATTGTATAATTAATAGAGCCTAATAATGTGAGAAAAAATTTAAGTGGCATCTATTATTCTTTCATTGTGAATATAATTTATTAGATATATATAATAGTCAGCTTCTGAATTGTAAACTGTGTACAATAAAATACTTGCAGGATCAGTTTCAAAGAAGCACTTTTTCATCATTTGTGTTAAGTCTTTAAATACCACTAACTAAAATTCAGGAAAGATTTTAATATTTATATTTGCATATTTTATTTGCATTATTTTAAAATGCAAAAGATGCAAAATTATTAAATATGATATTTCTAGTCAATAAACAAACATATAATTATATTTTGAAAAGAAATTTTTAATAAACTATTATTTTCTATATATATATACATTTCTAAAGAATATTAGATACTTATGTATTAGACCAGCTGCCCATATTTGTGAAGGCAGAATGCCGAAAAAAGTCACAACTGCAGCATTCTGCCATTACAAACACACACACCCCACTGGAGAAAGGTATGGCTTTCTGCCATCGCAGCAGGTCTAATATGTAAATACAAAGTATTATTTACTTCATGAAATTCACAATTATTAATATATTATTGTTTACACAATTAATTAAGTTTTTATTTAGCATATGAACTTTTTTTAGACAGCTTAACACAATAGAAATCAGCCTATAGAAATTACAACCTGAAAATATATATTCACTAGTGACTTTATTAAATCCTTCAAGTCCTTCAATTCTGCCACTGCATCCTCAAATTGATAATCATTAGTTTATATGGTCCGTGGTTTGGATTTGTCCATATTTACAAAGAATTTTATTTATGAAACAGATGAGAGCAACAACCATGGATTATCCTGAATCTATTGCTGAGATTCCAGTAAGGTTTAGGGAGATCAATCAAGCTGACTTTACTGTTAGATCTGGAAACGAAATTTATTCAGAAAGCTCATAAATAATCCATTTTTCATACCATAATCATTTTAAGTTGTTTGAAATGATTATTGATTTAACATCCAAAAGATATCTTATTTTGAGACAAGTCTTAGATGGTGAAAGTATATCTTGAGTTATTGGTAATTTGATTTAGTCAATAACTTTCAATAAATTTTCTGAGGATGTTCTCTTTTAATATCTAATGAAACAATATGTAAAACAATAAAAAGCCACTCCTAAGTCTTAAAAATTATCGCTTCTCGGCCTTTTGGCTAAGATCAAAGTGTAGTATCTGTTCTTATCAGCTTAATATCTGATACGCTCCCTAATGGGGGCCAGAATATTAAACTGATTTTTGGAATTAGGTGGAGAGTTAGGGGTTTGCTCCGCCTCCGCCACGGGTTGACCTGGTATTGCAGTACTTCCAGGAACGGCCCATTTCTCTTTCCAGAGAAAGAGAGAGATAAAAAAAGTCTTAAAAATTATGTACTGTAGACAAAAATTGAATATATCAATTTTACTGAAAATGAATTTTGTTTAAAGATTTAACAAATTAACAAAAAAAAATTTTTATTGAGGATATTAAAGAGATAAACAAAAAATATTTTTAATAACGAAATAAACACTTCCTTAAAAAGCTAGTTCTTCCAATTTTATTTTAAAATTAAAGACAATTCAGTTTATTAAAAATTTGTTTTTAATTGTTAAGACTAACTTTTTAATTATTAATTCATAAATAATTTATATTATAAATAAAGTTTATAACAAATGTATAAGTGCTGGTATTTGTGAATGTTGTTAATCACTTAATTCTAAATTTAAATGTATTTTTATATAAATAAATAATTAGAATTTAAAAAATTTTAACATTTTTAAAAACAATAGCTACACATGAGAATTTTTATATTGACAGAAATGTAAATAATAAACTTTTACAAATGAATTTTCTCATAATTTTAAAATGTAAACTTTTAAAAATTAGGCTCTGATCATGGTTTGATCAGTTATTAAAGATCCTTTTTTTCCTCAAAAAAATATACAAATCCTTCATAAATTAATGAATACTGCATTTAAAATGCAAACAATTTATGGAATAAATTTTTAAAAAAAAAAATTAGACAAAAGAAAATTATACTGTGATTAGAATTCCTAAATATTATCATATATATAATTAAAAAAAAACTGAATAGTTTTATGTAAGTTAAAAATTTAAAAATCTCATTTAAGCTATTAAAATGTTTTTAAATAGTTCAATCATTATCACTTGGTTTTTAAATTACAATTTTAATATCATGACAGTCAAAAATGATTTTGAAAATACAATCCCCTCCCCTCTCAAAAGTATAATAGAAGTATTTTGAAGTTTAATTATCATTTTGAGATTTAAATTAAATTAATAAAATTATATTAAAAATAATTTTATTTTAAAAAAAAAAAAAATATTTTTTTAATTAAGATATTTTACTTTGCATTTTAAATGCAATTTTGAAATAGTAGTAACTAATTAAAATAACTTTTTATTAAAAATAATTAAAAAAATATGTTTAAAATAAATATTTTGATTTGTGATTACATTTTTGAAATAAATTACATTTTCAAAAAAAAAAAAAACATGTATAATCAGGACATCCTAAATTAAATCAGATGATAAAATTAAACTTTTTCAGAAATATTTATAACAAACTTGTTAATAATAAATAGAAAAAGATCATGATATCTTGATTAGTAATAAATATTTTAAAAACTGCAATAATAATGGTAATCTGGATCAACTGATGATTTCTGGTTTAGCATGAAATAAGTATATTGGTGATTATTTATCTTTTCAACATATATGTGTTCAAGTGTATCAGCGTTATGAGATAGTGTGGAGAGTGGTGGGTAGTGTGAAAGTCTGTGCTCATATACCCTATATATTACATATATAGACACAGGTATATAATAAGCCTATGTGTTTCAGTTATTATATAATAATAAAGATTATAAAAAGAAATATTACAATTAATTATAGAAACTTTTCTGCTACCAAACAACATAATAATGGTGACATTAAAAAATTTTCAACACTCAATGGGATAGTAACTAAAAATTAAATATATACAGATTATATAGTTATTATTGTAAATTGCATATATACAATGACTGAAAAGTTATTATTCTAAATATATTAAAATGGAGATAAAAAACAAGTGCCTCCAAAATATTAACCTAATTTAGATCCATTTACCCATTCATTAGTAATTTGTCTTAAATAAGATTAAACAAAAAAAAAAAAACAATCCAAAAATTTAAATTATACAAAAAGTTGTAGTATATGTCAATTTTAAAAATACATATTTATTTTAAAATTATTACATGATAAATGCACAAAAAATAAACATTTTATTACTTCAATATATCTTTAAAATAAAATTATTTAAATTGTGGTTCATTTGATGAAATGATTAAATTATTTGATTATATGTACTAATGATATGATATATAATATACACAAAATTTAGCTGCATTAAATTTTGTTAATTTAAATATTGGAAATATGTATATAATGTATTAAAACACATATATGGATTCATGTAAATAAATAAAGTTTTAAAAAGAAGAAGGAAGAAAGTAATTCTATTAGATTTTTTACATGTGAAAAATCATTTGGAATCATATTTTTAAAAAGAAAAGGAATTTATTGTTATTAATTTTTTATTAATAATGATAGTGACAGTTTTAAAGAAAAATTTAAAAATTATATATATTCTTTTATTTTAAAATAAAATATAATTATTTGTAATTATCATATATCTAATACAGCATAAATTAACAGATTTTAAATGGACATGTACAATGCTTTAAAGATACAAACATTGGTAGTAAAAATGAAATAGGATTCATTATAAATAAAAGTGATGATGTATCAGACAGAGTGGCAAGTTTACTTATTCAATTTAACGGTAGATAATAAATGCAGATAACTCATGTTTATGCCCCAACATAGTCTCCATGTGATGAAGAAGTAAAGAACTTTTATATGAATGTACAAAAGACTTTTGACCAGATCAAACATTTTAAAATTGTCATGATAAAGTTTAATGCTAGAACTAGTAAATGATTGACAGATGAAAGTGTGATGAGAAACTTTGGTTATGATAATAGAAATGTGAGAAGACATAGACTTATGAAGTTTAAAAAAAAAAAAAAACTTTATATTATAAATTTGTAAAGAAAATGCTAAATGGAAATAAACATAGAAGCATCCAAATGAAGCTATAGCAGAAATGGATTATATTTTGATTAATAGAAAATATGTACTTCAAGATTGTAATATTAATAAATTCAACAAAGGAAGTGAACAGTGATTATTGAGATATAAGATATGTGTTGATACAAAACTAGAGACAAAAATTATTTAAAAAAACATGATTCACATATGGTATTCTCAACCTTTAGAAACATTCCAATGAATTTAAATGAGAACTTACAAATCACTTTCAAATATTAACAGATTTTGAACATAGTTATAGATTTGACCAAAATCAATAGAAAGATAATTGATATACTTTTAAAAACTGGTATTAAAAAAAGCAATAATTGATCAGTAAAATTTCTACTGAGATAACAATTTGTGAAGCAAAAAAGAAATATTAAAATATATATAAAAAATGATGCATTAAGAAAGTTTGAATATCTAGGGAATTTTTTTAAATGGTGTGAAAAAAGTTAATAATGATATAAGAAAATATAATTTTGAATTAGCAAGGAAAGCTATAGAAAGATAAAGAATAACTCTCAAAGGTATAAAACAACATCTTGGTATTAGTAAGAGACTTATTTCTGCAATAAATAAAAAAAGATGAAATTACAGTATTACTAAAAAGAGAGATGACATCATCAACTGTGTAGAAGAGTTCTATCAAGAATTATATAGCAATAAAGAGAAAGAAAAAGTATGTCCTACAACTATATTTTCTGAATTGCACAGAACTTTAGATGAAGAAGTGAAGACATTCAATTAAATTTTTGAAGAGGGGAAAATTCCAGATAATAATGAAATTATAGTTGATATCTTTAAAAAAGCAGATGAAGAAATAGAAAAATTGTTGGCAAAATTATATACCAAATATCTAAATGTATCAAATGATTGGAAGAGTATTATTAATATTCAAAAATGGTGACATAAAAGATATTAAAAATTACAGATCTACCAATCTTTTATTAGTTCTATACAAATTTTTTAGCAGATTAATTAATTACAACTTGTCTATAGCAAATTCGGTATTTTAACTAACTAAAAGAATAAACTGTATTTAACAATGGTTTTAGTACAATGGATCAGATCCAAGTACTGAGAAAGTTAAAGAAAGGACAAATGAATATGAGTTACCATTATGATTTTGGATTTGTAAATTAATTCTATAAGCATTTCTTCAGTGATTAAAGCATTGGATCACATCAAAATATAGTCACAGGATATTCTCATATTCTAAAAAATATTTGTAACAATTAGATTACACAATGATACTAGAAAGGTTAACATTGGGAAGGATGTAAGTTAGGCTAACCCCATATCTCCAAAATTTTTTACAATAGTTTTGCAAGAAGGATTTTGTAGATTAAAAGGAGAAGCTAAGAGGATAAAAGTAAATGGAGATTATTTTGCTGATATTATAATTAATGCTTCAGACAGCTTTGGGAAATATTGCAAGACTTATCAGATGATATTAAGGTAAATATTAAAAAGACTAAGGTAATGTTCAGTAGCTGTTCTCAAAAGAAAATAAAGATGGATAATGATGAGTTAGAAAAGTTCAGAACTACAAATACTTTGGTTAGATTATTACTACAAATGGAAAAATAATGAATGAAATTAGTCAGAATAAAACTTGATTGAAGGGTTTTGGGTAGAAATAATATTAAAAGAAAATATGCCTATAAGTTTGAAAAGAAAAGTTTTTAATAAATATATTTTACCAGTTCTTATTTATATACCTGAACTTGGGCACTTAACAGAAGAGCAATACAGAAACTTCAAACCATTCAATGAAGTATGGAGAGGTGTATATTAGGAATAACAAGAAGAGATTGAAAATGATATACATGTGTTGAAAAATCAAACAGATGTTACTGACATCATTGAAAGAATTAAGAGGTTGAAATGGAGTTGGCTGGACATATTGCTAGACAAGATGATAATTGTTAGATAGTTAAAACGTTAAATTGGATTCCCAAGATACTGTAAAATACCTTGAAAGAGACCGCATGTGAGATGAAAGGACAAAATAAGGAAGTGTGCTGGGGCGATGTGGTGAAGAAAGGCTAGAGATAAGAGAAACTGGACTGATAAGTGACCTTCATCCCGCAGTGGATCGAAAAAGATTGCAAGAGAAGCATAAAATTGATTTCACTTTTTTTTTTTTTACTTGACTATATTTATAAACTTGGCTTTGTAAGCTTCTGCTTTTAAGTCCTAAAACTAATTATCCCAGAATATCTTTAATTACTTAATCCCTTATCTGTGAAATTCAAAGTAATATATTTGTAGTTATTTGTATTAACCAAAAAATATTTAGCTGTTTTCTTATAATTTTTTGTTTGTTTGTTAATTTTTTTATAACCAACTCTAAGTCTATATGTACAGTTTTCAATCAATTCCTTTGAAGTTAAGAGTTGAGAATTAAAATTATTAGTTGCTAACACGCATTGATCACTACGTTCATTGCATGCACATCTTGTAGCTTAGTACTGTCGTTTTCAGTATTATATGCATTTTGAGATGACAATTCAGTAGAAAAAATATTTGGGGTAGGTTGCAACATTATCTTGTTTTCCACTAGATATCTTCTCGGTAAGAATTATTCAACTCTACATTTGAAACTGTTAGTAACACTAAGTGTTTATAAGAATTATCTATCACAAAAAAATTATCATCAGCTACTCACCTTTGAATCTCATATAATATGAGCAAACATCACTGAAAAAAATTTCACTAAAAAGGACTTCTACAAATGGATATATCTTGAATTTGAGATTTAATAATTAAGTTAATGTGTATACAAACTTATTTACCACTGTTTAAAACTTTATGCAAGATATAAACTCCATTTTACAATTATGATTGACTTAAATATTGTTTTATGTATATTAAGTTATTAATAATTCTTTGTGTTTTTGATTATTGTTTTGTCAATATTTGTTGAGAGAAGTTTGTATCAGAATATGTTTAAGTTATCAGCTTATTTAATTATAATAATTGTAAACAACTTGAGCATTTAATTGGCCTATTGAAGATAGTGGTTCATTTTCCAAAAATATTCTGATAATTATTATCATTTTAAATTTAAAATTTGAATATTATTCCCAGCTGGTCATAAATTATAAACAATCAACTCATTAATATTTAATTAATAAATTAATTCAATAGTGTTACCTTTGCAATATTCATTTATTCTCTATACCCTAAAATCTTGATACACTGATGTTCGTATGATCTCTACTGTTAAGTTTAACAACTGGGATTTGCAACACACATACATATGTGTGCATGCTTAGTTGCTTGCTCCCTATAAAACAAATCTTTATTAAAAAATAATTAAATATTAACCATAATATATATGGAGATACAAACTAGCTATTGCCAGTCAAATATTTCTCACTACATAAATAAGGGAACCAATATAAAGTGTTATGGTGATAAGTCATTTGATTTAGACATAGGTGGATTCACAATATATATTTTCCATTACATAAATTGATTCTCAACATGAAGCCTCATCATCATGATTGCCATGCCAATCCATGTTGTTGTTAATATTTCTGTTAAATAAACTTATTTCCTAAAACATAGCATCAATGATTACTGATATACTATGTTTCTGTTATAGTTTATTATACAGAAATATTGATATTGTTTAGTAAGATTCTAAAAACCAATTCCTAAATACAATTGAAAAATATTTTTAGTTTATATAATGTCATATCAAGCAAATAAAAATAAGCTATCATAACTCATGAAGCATCCTACAGATGTTAATAGATCATATGATCACCATTTCCCGTGCTTATACAAGCTGTTATTAGCAGTAGCAAACTCTTCAGACAATAGTACCACCGAGCACAAGCCTTAGTAATCAATGGATGCAGGAAGATTTGTGCACAAAATCCCCATCTAGTGCTCACTCATCCAATATCCCCAGACTAATTTCTAGCTTATGGTTTTCATCAGTGAAGAGCTTTAGATCTGAGAGCACTGCACCTAGATCTAAAGATCTAATATATCCTCCAGCAATCATCTTTTACCTATTTAGTTAACTATAAAGCTAAGAGCTCAAGATGAAAATGCACATTAATGTTTTCGAAACAAGTTCAATCACATGTTTAATCACATAGATCTGAACCCAGTTCTGCATCTATAAATTTTGCTGTCCTTAGTTTATCAAAAACTACAGTTACCATCATCCCTAGACAGGAATAGTAAACCACCAAAACATCACATGATCACCATTTCCTATACTTATGCAAACTTTTATTAGCAGTGGCAAACTCTCCAAACAGTAGTGCCACCCAGTGCAAGCATTAATAATCACAAACCTTCTTGCATCCATTGATTACTAATGTTTGCAGTGGGTGGCATTACTGTCTGGAAAGTTTGCTACTGCTAAAATATCAATACAAAGATTGAAATGCTTTTTCAATTATATAAATATTTGTAGAACTTTCAAAACAAAAACAGGCAGCCATACTTATGTAAGTGAAACATTCCTAAATTTGAATTTTATGTAAGTTTAATTTTTCATATAGATGCACGTTTATCATTAGCCAGATAAATAATAAAAAAATAAGCACAACTGTATCACAAGAGATAAGTAGAAATTGAGGATTATACCGAGTTATAGATCACATTTTTTAAATTTTGCGCTATATAAATATAAATGCCAGAAATTATTTACATAAGCCTGATTTCTTAAATAAGGACTACCAGTGTAATTCTTTGCCAAATATTTATGAAAATTCTGATTGATAAATAATAAAGTATATTATTTAAATTTTAAAAAAATTCTATATTAAAATTTTCCTTTAAACTTCATTCAATTTAACTTAATTTAGGGCTTATTAAAGTTTACTATGATATAACTCTAAAATTGATCTGCTTTAATAAAGTGTATTAAGAGGATGGCAGTACAGAGCAAACTATCACTAAAAATAATCACAGGATAATCGTTAATTGGTAGTATGATATCTTATTAGTTAGTTACTCTATCAGTTTGTAGACAAAACAACATACACATATCACATGATCACCATTCTTATGCTTGCTTATAACTGTTATTAAAACAGTTTTGCCTGTTTTAATAACAGCATACACATTTATTTCTGTTAGAAATTTAAAAAATTAAAAATTCCTTTTTACATAGTAAATGAAAAAACATACACTTAAAGATAACCAAACTTACTATTTCTTTTACTCTTTAATTTGTTAATAGTTATATTTTGTATATATATACTAACAAAACTTGCTTTGACATAGCAAAAATTGTGGGTTTTAATTACAGATAAGATTGATTTAATAGCCAGTTCCCGATAAAAAAGTGTCCTGTCTAAGATTGTTATCTAAATTAATGTAAAAACTAATAAAAACAGGTCTTTATAAATGTTGTTTTTTTTCTTGTAAATTATAATGTTTGTATATTTTGCATATAATTTGTCAATTTCAATGCTTTTTCCTTCAACAAATACTTCAAAAATCACAACTTATATTTTGTTTCCTCCTAATATTTTTTGGTTATATTTAAATTTTGAATTATTCATTTCTATTTAAAAAAAAAAAATCTAAAATATATCTTTTACCTTGAATTATAAGAGCTAATGGTTCCTCAAAATTCATTAAAATTCAAAACTTTCTTATAAAAAATAAATAATTATAATAAGTTTTCTAGAGTAAAAAATATAAATCTTTAATTCAGATTCAAAATATACCATAGTGTTTTGAATATTTTATTTAAAAAAATATTTTTAAAATTGGAATTAATGATATGTAATGAATAAAAGTTTTCTAAACTTCATACAAATCAAAAACACTAACCTGCATTTAATATAAAATATAAACTGGTCTTTATAAAAGGAAGTTTATCTGATCAAGACTGATAGTCAAATGAAACTGATAAAATATGTTAAAATGAAAACTTATTGGTAATATATAGGGTATATGAGCACAGACTTTCACATGACCCACCACTCTCCTAACTATCTCATAACACTGATACACTTGAACACATATATGACGAACAGATAAATAATCACCAATATATGTATTTCATGCTAAACCAGCAATCATCGGTTGTTCCAGATTACCATCTCTACACATATATGCTATAAGTACTCAGATATATATTAAGATAGTCAGGCTTCAATCTAGTCCATACTCCAACTCTTCAACTGTCCATCCAATTGAAAATCTGATGATGGAATGCTCAAAGGCCACCCTGAGGCCGAGATTCTTGTCACACCCATGTTGACCTAAGGTCAATCTGACCCCCCTCATGTACAGGACATAATCCATTTAATACATATACAAGGGATGGGCAGACATCTCTACTATGTAATAACTGAAACATACAGGCTTATTATACACCTGTGTCTATATATGACTTATTGGATAAAACGCATTAAGATATACTAATTTGAAGTTGCACAAATTGTTTATTAATAAGTATAATACAGTTGTATTTTTTATCAGTAATTTTAAACATCTTATAGAATGTGATAATGATGTTAAAAATTAATAACTTTTTCAAAGACAAAACTCTCCATACAGTAGTGCCACTCAGTGCAAGCCAGAGTAATCAATGGATGCCAGAAGGCTTGTGCATAAAATCCCTATCTAGTGCCTACTCATCCAATATCCCCAGACTAGTTTCTAGTTTAAGGCTTTCATCAGTGAGGAGCCTTGGATCTGAGAGCAACAGTTATGAGCAAGCATAAGAAATGGTGATCATATGATGTAACTTTCTCAAAGCTGTTAAAATTTAAATAAATCGAGTAAAACATATTTTTTCCATATTTATTTTTATGTCTAATTGTGTTAAAATTCAGCAATGGCAAATCTAAGTACAAATGGTAATATTAATTGGCTGAGCTCTTTTGAAAAGTTTTATCTTCTCATAATCATAGCAAGTGGGTTATAATTAGCTTCACTATTGTCTGCATTTTAATGCATTTACACATATTCCTTGTTTAATTGGGAAGTCTATATTTTTCTTATTCTTACATATTTACTTTTATGCACTTAATATATCATTTGATTAATTATTCTTTTTGTAATTAAATAGTGTTTGTATTTATTTTGCCATGAAGCTTAAAAATTTCATCAAAAATAAGGCAAATTTTGAAAAAAGTATTTTAATTAACATAAATTACAGTTTCTAATCTACTTTTAATTCACTTTAATAGGTGTTCGATTTTTGTAGTTTTTCAGATCAATTTATTATTATAAATGTAGCAATAAAAGAGCTAAAGTGACCATGATTAGCTAATGACTGTATATTCTTTGTAACTTTAATCTATCAACCATTCTTAAGTTTTTCTGTCAATTGTTGAATTTCTGCTTTTAAATCTTTGTATTGTTTATAAAGTTTTGATATCAATATTTTATTCTGCTAAGAAGAGAATGTCACAAGCTACTTTTAATTATATCATTAATACAATATACAATTATTAAGTTCAAAACCTTCAACAGATACGCTTTAAATATGCTTATCTGTTTGCGCTTAATAAATTTGATATATTTACAATTATTAAGTTCTTAATTCAATTTTTTTTCTGTAATATCTATAACAAATGTCTCTTAAAAGATTTCTATACTTCAATAATATAAAACAGAAAATCCAAATTAACAATTTTTGTCATTAATAAGACAAATACTAGTTATGTTTTAAAGAACAAACATCAAATTCCATACCAAAATCTATTTTTTAAATACAACTATCACTTTAACATACAAGTGTATTAGTTTATAATTTGTTAGGTAATCTGCACTTGTAAGTGTTGTTGTAATATAATCTTTTAAATTTTGACATTTAACTGTATCATAATCCATAAAGAAATCACTATTTTGGATATGAATATATCCCAATTTCCTTATTGTGCAAAAATTCAATAACAGCAGACCAAATGAGTTCACACAACCAATATTTCAATAATTATAGGTCAAGATTCCTCCTTACAAATATATTAAAATCCTCAATCAATCTGTATTTTAATGATATTAATATAATAAATAATATATATATATATATATAATTGAAATGTTTGGTAAATATAACAAATTTTATTTTTTAAAGATAATCCAACAAGAATTAAAATTTCTTTTCTCTGAACTCTGAATCTATTGCTGGAAAATAAGGCTTGGTGTTATGGACGCAAGTATTGTGGTGCAAATCAATTTTTAATGTTATTAGCTTTTCAGTCACATATCTAGGAATTCCAAGTACACCAAATTAGATCCCACAGCAAACCCAACATTATATAATTTCCTTTCAATTGATTTTAAAAAAAAACCTAAAATTATCTATTTGTTCAATTAACTTTCCTTATTCTAGAAAATGAGTTTCACTAAAAGTAGTTATATCAAGCTTAGCTATGATGTTGCATTTCAAGTTTTGAAAACTTCAAATCAAAGTTTACACATTCTAAGAACCTTTATTCAGAAAAATAAAAAAATATTTGTGGTATTACTTACTGTTTTATCTTGTCCCGGCACTGATTTTTACAACTATTTCTATAGTTTTAATAAACAATTAACCAGGCACAATGATCTATCCTGATTCTAGAAAACATTCCATTTTTAAGCCACATTTTTTATATAATTCCACTATTGTGTTGACAAAAGAATCTCTAAATTGTGTTAATGCAAACATTTGCAAAATTGAAACTCTCATTTCAAATACAGTACCAAAGTAATTCATTACTGATTGTGCTCCTCTGCAATAACAATCATGTCAAATCTATCCCCATCACTGCTTTTATATCATGAAAGCTTATGCCCATAGACAAAACAAGAAAATATTGGAGAGTTGTGCAAGTAATGAAAGGATGAAAATGTGAATACATAAACCCACATTCCCATTGTAACCCTTAGTGCAGATAAATAATAACTATGCTCTACACTAAAAGAAATAAAGATAGAAATTAAATTCATGAGAAGATAGAAAATATTATGTAAAGAAGAGCATCTAGTTTTTGATAAAACAACAGTTTATCCAAGTGTTTTTAGTCACGCAATGCTTTTTAGTTATTTGTAGTTATCTACATTTCTAAAGATCATTGCACTATCTGCCATCTATCAATGCCAATGGTAAATCGAGTATAACTTCTGGTGCTATTTTAAATAGTCTTTTTTTTTTTTTTTTCATATGTCATAGCATCGGCCGGGACGCGAACCCACAACCGTCTGCAACCAACTACTTGCTTGCATGGCAGCTGCGATACCTCTCGGCTAACAACGCAAGACTATTTTAAATAGTCTTTGTTTCAAATAAAGCAATAATAGGCTATAATTTATACTATCTCTATATTAATAGATTATTTTAAATAAAACAGGGGCTAAATTTATATAAACTATAACTGTACAGCATGCTGCTGGGGATTTTATCTCATAATGTAACTTGTAAAAATTTATTTCTCTTCAGGGTATAAATCCTCAAGAAGTGTATTTACATTCTATAAATGACTACATTCTTCCATAGATATCCCAATCTGACTTTTTAGGAGAAGAATTTCCAGTCTATAGATTAGCTTCAAGCACTAAGCATAGAAAATATTTTTTCCCCATTTGTTGTTATAGCTTCAAGACTTTCTCTTCCTATTTCCTTCTTTATTTTTGCCTTTTTTATATAACATATAATAACATTTCACTCTTCTTAAACTTTATATTTTGCTTTAAAGTGTAAGAAGAGTGAAATGTTATTATTATATCCAAATCTCTTTGACTACTGCTTGCAAAACTGTAATGAAGGATTGATTCCCTTTCTTAGACTTTTATGAACATCTGGATAAATAAATAATTTCAAATGTAGATTCTTAAACATTTTTAAAATCTTTATTACAGCTGCTCTCCTCTTTATTTAACTGCCCTTCTATTTATTTAAAAAAAAAAAATGTCTACATGATTTTCAAAATAGTATTAATTATATCTTTTTTCACAATTTCCTAACACTTTAATCTATAATGTCAAAATAAATCCTACATGGAGCACATATCTATTATATCACTTACATATATGTATGCAAATACTATTTTATTAACATTGATGTTTAAAAAATATTGATCTTTTATCAGCCAATGATAGGAAAAAATATCACACACACCTCCATAGATAGTTATCAATGAATCAATTTAAATATCTTTATAACTTTTTGAGTAAATAGACAGTCTTGGATGTTGAATGCAACAGACACCAATGTGGTGCTGCTATATTTAATAGATTATAAGAGTATTTCCATCATAATGGTGTAATTATTTTAACTAAAGTAGATATCTACCACATTTAGTATGTGACATATTGACATATCATATATACTCCCTAATTAACAATGACCTAAAGTCAATGAAAAAATTTCATTTAAGGATGATTCATAAGATTTTAAAACTCAATGGATAGATCATAAGACTATTAATTATATTCTTTGTCTTCATTTTGCTGAATGTAATGATGATGAATCTATTACTGTAAAGATACATTTTTATTAGATTAGGCAATTGAAGAAAATAATTACTAATAAGATAAATTTAAGCATGATTATCATGGGAGAGATAAGCCTTATAATAAAAATTATATTTAAGACACTCTAAACTGATGCAATATTGACTGCTTTCATTAGAAAAATATTACTGAAGATAAAATAGAAATGCAAATCTGCTAATTAAATAAATTATAGAATTCTTTCAGAAAAAAAAATTTGCTTCAGAAGAAATTAAGACAGCAACTCAAGATGACTTGTGATATACATGAATATGATGTTTGGGTTTTAAGAATGTATTTATATCGTCATAACATAAATTTCATTTTCAATTGTTCTTTATTAATTTTCTGTCCTTTATTTTTTTTCTTCTGGAGTTAGAATACCCATACTTATTTATAAGGGGCTACTAATAATATTCTTTAATTACATTATATTAATATATAGCACACAGATAAATAAATATTATAATAACAATGCATTAAAAAGCAGTGGATATTAATTATATATATTTATATTTTATTTCTTTAAATGTTTTTAAGTTTTTATATCTGTCCTGGTTTTTCAATAATCTGTCACATGATGCACTATCATACAATGCACCACTTAGCATCAACTCTTTATAATCCATTGAAGCATCCTAATGGATATAATTAATCAATTATATATAATCCATTTCTATATTTTATCCACTCTTTTGAATAAGAGTAATCTTTTTTTTTTTTTATCTTTAATGTAAAACTTTAGAGAAACTTACAAAAAATTGACAGTTAAAAATAAATTAATTTTTAAAACTTTTTTATCTGCTTATTTAAGCCAACAGCTGGCAACTTATGGCCCACAAGTCATAGAGTAATTTGTGAAGGCATTTGGGCTGACCCATAAAATAGCACTTTCATTAAGTTGTTGAACTTACAAAAATAAGTTCTTATTTCAATGGATTCATAATTTTTTGTAGTTATTTCTTTAATTAATTAACATTAAATCTTGGTGACAATAAAATAAGCAAAGATGTGCTATTTGAATTTTCTGAGAATCAATAACCTGGAAATGGAATAAATTGATTTTAAAAGTTATTTCATTTGGAATAATAAATTTAAAAAAAATGGCAAAGAAAGGTTCAAATATACAAAATGTTAGATGGGATAATATATAGAACTATTTCCATCATCTATCATAAAATGTTGAACACATAGACAGTTCTTTGGGAATATTGGGGGGGGGGGGGGTTTTATAAAATTCCATGTTTACAGTGTTCAAAAATCTATGTAGGTCAGTCTCATAGATGAATGAATCAATATCAGAAATATTGAACATAAAAATGTCTTTAATCAGAAATTAAATACATCAGTTTTTACTTCCCATTTTTTAGAAATTTGTCACAAACCTGATTTTGATAGTACCAAAATATGACTTGATAACCATGAGGGATCAATTGAAATATTAAATAGACTGACTGGTTTAAATAAAGCTGATGAAGCATAACATATTCCAGCCTTATGGAGATCATTTATTTTATCTCTTTCTTCTAATATAAACTTGAAATCAGTTGATGGTAAAACTGAAAAAATAAACATTTTTTTATTAATCCACATATTCTGAATGATCAACTACTTCATGCTGCTTATTCTTTACCTCACACTCAATCTCGTTACTATTTGAGACTAATGGATTTTCTTTGAAAAGTTAACCTTGACAATGGTGAACGCTATTTCATCGAGAAACATTGGGAGTAAAGAAGCGGAAAATATGTTATACACATTTTTGCTTCACTGTCTGGTTATTCAAAATCTTGAATCAGAGGTTTAAAACCAGCTATATATGGGTAAATCACTAGAGAGTGAAATGACACATTTATAAGTGTTTTAAAAAAACCCTTTTGTTTTGTACTTTCATTAAGTTAAACATTTTATTGTAAGAATATTTAATAATTTTAAGTCGGAAATATTTAAATTTCCATTCCCTTTTAATAATCATGTATGTGTGTTCAAGATAGCTATAAAAAAAATATTATTGATAAAAAAATATTTTTCATAATTAAATATCAAATATTATATATATTTATTTTATAGTCATGTATTTTATTTTATGATGCAATAGCAAAGAAAGTTCTAGGGAGTAATTAAAATAACTTTGAAATTTATAAACAAAAGAATATTCTAGATTTAATTTAAAAAGGGTAATTAATAAATTAAAATCCCTTAGCAAACACAATAATAATGAAAATTATATCTTTTGAATCTATTTCCATTCTCGAAATAGATTAAAACAATACTCTCTAGAACTTGTTGCATTATCATTGAAAATAAAGAATAGGTGCATTCAGGCCATTTAATGGACATCTGGGCCTCATCAAGCAGAAAGAGAGAATATTTGAGAAAGTCTTGCTAACATATAGAGACGAAATTTTAGGATGTCTCTTAGTGCGCCATTTTAATCAGTGTTGTTTAACGGATTCACATCAATCAAAATTTTGAAATATGAATCCGAAGTAGAGGGACTAAATTTGTTTCCCCTTTCTTCTCCAAAAATCATTTCCATACTGCTATGCTAATATGCCATCTCCACTTATGGAGGACTGCCTAAATTAAATGCTGAAATAACTATCTCAAGACGCCAGCCATTATTTTTCCCAACTTTGCATTGCTGACCGTGTTTTCCTCATTTTATAATCTTACGCATACCAATCTGTACGGACGTCAAGAAATCAAGTAATGGAAGGTAAATCCTAATCATGCCGCTAAAATGAACTCTTTTAAAACTTTTACTTTCAAAATCTAAACTATTTGTAATGTAATTCTCTTTTTATTTAAGCATGGCATTGTAATGCTAATTGTAACAATTCTACAAAGTAATGACTTTCTCTTCCTTTCGTAAAAATCTAATGCACGAATCTATAACTTTATTTTTTAATGTATTTCTTTAATGGGTTTCACAATTTCTATTTTTAATATTTTAAATGCGGCAAACTTTTAATTTTAATATTATAAATTTTGTATGATTTAATTTAATATGCTAATAGTTCAATCTAGCGAACTGATCCTAAATTTTCTTATTAGATATCCTCAATATTATGGGATGTTAAATCGTAAATGTAAGCTTTCTTACCTAACTAAAATTTTGCTCGATTGAATATTTTTAAGTTGTTCTATTTGCTTAGTGGCAGGTTATTCGCTGCTACATTTAATATATCACTTTATTACCATGTTCACGCTATTGATTTTATTTTCATATTATATTTTAAAGTAAACTTAATGACCTTAGCTTTGCTGTTTATTTTTATTATAGGGTCAATCATTTTCCCATCACGCCATCTAGCATGGTAATTATTTTATGGAATTACTAGTTGGCGTATTAATATTTTTTTAATGAAGGGAACAATATCCCTTCTTTTATGTTGTGACATCCTAACTAATATTAAAGGTCATTTGCATACCTTTCAAGAGGGATCAAATTATGTCATATCATTATGCTAGATTCTATTAAACTATGAGGGCCTTAATCCACATATCAGCATCATTAAGAACCTGATTTATATTTTTTATTATTAGCATTGCTTGGTTTAGATAACGTTACGAAATTTCCTTGTTTTGCTTTGTCAAACTTAAAACCGGGAGGACCGGGATTATTTTACTTATGGCATATCCGTGAATGGGGTTTGGAAGCATCGACTCCAGGATACTGTCAGGTTGTCATTTAGGCTCTACATGGGTTAACACTGGAAAAACCAGACCATGCAATTCCTACAATACTACCTTTTCAAATGCTGACCTGTCACGTGTACATGCACATTTCATATTCTTATATAATTGATGAAGCGTTCGCCCTAAAATGGACTCAACTTTTTCTAGCATTATGTTTTAGTTCGCACCGCAATTCTTGTTTAATATTCTTATATTTGCCCATTTTAAATCTGTAAGACGTAATGCCATGATTTCAAAATCCATCTCATATTTTCATTTATATATTAAGTTAGGGAATGTCATTTTAAAGCTTAATTAAGCTACCCACCCTCTCATTGAAACAATGTTCGAGTGCGCTAACAAACAATGTTAAATAAATCCTCTCCAGTCAGAAAAGAATAGAATAAAATACAAATAACTTTTCTGTCTAAACATTTGAAGGTCTAATGACTGTTTAAGTAAATAATGTAAATTATAAAATATTTTCGTGTGTGGTTCAAGTGAACCATAATAAATCGATGTAACTTATATCCCATTTATATGTTTTCTAAGGTCATTTATTTTTCATAAAATAATCATAGCGTCCAAGTTATAATATGGTAAAATTGGTATCTACTGTTAGCATATTTAAGCCGCATCTTTTGACTATCTGTACATTTTTTTTGAATCATCGTATTCAATTGCGGATTTGCGTATTACGTAATCATTAACTTATGTTCTATTATTATATAATTTTTCAAATACGCAAATCAGCGCTCATAATCAAGTGAAACCCAAAATTCTATTAGTGTTATATGTAAATAGATTCATGACTGTTTGTTAAATTAAATATTTGTTTATTCATTTTCTCATAATATTAATAAATTATTAACCATATAGTTAGTACTTAATTCTGCTTTGCCTCTTGATTTATGCATACATATCGTTAATTAGATTGCATTATATATAGCTCATTTCCATTGACCTTAGTCCAACTTAGATTTATTAATGAATTTTGATGAAAAGTCTAATTATAATCTTAAGCTGTTTCATTCTGTTGGGGATGGGGGTTCGAAGCCTAGTAGTATTATCATTCCCTGTAGATCTCGTTTCTCCGCTGTTGCTCCGGAACAGGAATGAATAAAATTTTATTTGTTATCATCAGAAATATTGTTTGTAATGTTATAGTTCTGGGAAATAGGCAAGAGGGCAGAGTTCATGATTGTTCCTGACTTATGTATCTTGCACATGATTGGACTCGAGGTACTTTTGCCTAGATGCTAGCTCTTGTTAGACGAACATACAATTCTGACCGGTACAGTAAGCAAAAATTACACATGGCTTAACCCAAAAACTACTTTATTTACATTATATAACTGTGAAAACATAATTTTAAACTTTCCAAATAAAGAATACAGGTTAGTAATTACACAAATGTTTTGAGTAGTATTATTCCCCATGCTTCTTCAGGTGCTGGTGTGATGAAGGCAGGAGAATAATACTATTCAAAATGTGTAATTACTAACATGTGTTGTCTATTTGTGTGTTATTACTAACAAATTATTTGTATTTGAAAAGTTTATATAATAAAATTTTTTATACATTCAACATTTAATGATAGATAATGGAAATAATCCAACATATTATCACATCTAATATACTATCATCACAAACTTTTAAGCAAATATTGGAAAGTTCTCTCTTTCTAAACAGTTAACAACAACAACAACAACAAAAAAAAAATAGCAGTATCTACTTTATCTCTTTTTGTTTATCTTTAATTGTGAACAATTTTTTCTCTAAATAAATTATATTTTAAGTTCATTAAATAATCAATTAACACATGACAATTCAGAATCTTCTGTTGGCATAAAAAAGTGTCACATTACAAACCTGATTTGGAGGCTTTTGAAGATAAAAACAACATCAAGTAAGTTATTGATTTAATTGTCATTTTTTTAAAATAAGTCTCATTATTTTTTCCAAATGGAGTTCACAATATAAGAAGATTGATACACTTTTTATGCTCATATGCATATTAATGCATTTTTATTATTCATATTTTTCATGTTATATATAAATTTTATTAGTAATCATCATTTTAAATCACTGATTAGTTTCATTTGACTTGTGGGTTGATAAAGAATAACATAGGGTAAAGGTTGAAACCATTGATTTAAACCATGGGTAGTATAATTACATTGCTCTAAATTTTAAAATCCTTATTTCAATATGCGTTTAAATAATTGTTACAATCTGATTAACTCTTTTACATTTAAATTAATAATTTTTACAAATGTGCTATCTGCCATTAAAAATTTCTTGCTTCTTATATTTAAAACAGCGAAATACAGAAATGTTTTGTCCTTTATCAAAATGAATTCAACAATTGTGGTTAAAAATGGTGTAAAAAATTTAACAATTAAAATATGTAACTTTTATCATTTAAATAATAAATATTGATATTCTTAATTGAAAATAAAAATATATGACCTCTTACAGTGATTATTTCCAACATGAACTGTGATGTAATCCCCACGCCATAATTGTGCAAAGAATACATACATTTACATTTTGTTTGCATCTTTATGATGTAGCGGGCTTCGTTGTGTTATAATGTAATTCCAGATTTAAGAAGCTACAATAAATTGTTAAGAGAATGGTAAAAAATAGTAAACCAATAATAATGATCAAGCATTATCATTTGTTTATAATAGTCTATTACCAATATTTCTCACTTTGCTATCAAATAAAAAACATACATAATGTGATATAGAACTGCAGAGCACTGATTTTAAAACTCCTAATGATCTTCAAGTTTGTTGATCACTTGACAATGATATTTTGATTATTATAAATTTATAATTTGATTTTGAAACATGCACTATGTAAGAAAACTTAATGTATATTTTTTTGTGAATTGGATGTAAGGTAGTCAAGATAAAAATTAAGATGAACAGCATCTTAGTTTTAAGAAATAATTTTATTATTTTGTGTGCCTCTAAAAAAAATTTAAATTCTTATAGATGGAGTATCAGTTATTGAGTAGATTAAAAGCCAAATTGATTTAACATTACATGAAGTGCCAGCAATGGCAAATTACTAATGATGATGGTCAAATTGTTTAGCAATCTAAACTTGCATCCAGTTCACAAAAAAATACCTATATTATATATTTACAAAATAATAATAATTAAAATTTCCTTAAGGAATTTATAATATAGAAAAATATTAATTTTTTTATCAGTTTCATCTTATATCAAATCAAATTTCATTTTTCAAAATTATTCCTTTGGTCTACATTAGAAAGAACTTAAAAATGTAATTATTTCATTAAACTAAAAATAACATTATTTTAATCTTGAAATAATACTTCAGAACTAAACTAATTAAAAATAGTGTTTTAAAAATTATATAATGTTATATTTGTAACAAAAAATAATAATAATAACTAAAAGTCAATGAACTTGCTCTACATGCAATAATATCCCAGCAGTAATTCAGAAATCCACTTACAAAGATTTATTATTTATTTACAAATATATAATAATAAAATTGTTTAGCTAATGTGTATTAAATATATCAACTAATGTATTCAAAGAAATCAGAAGTGACAACTACAAGGCTACATTTTAATTCAAAAAGACAAACTGCAAAACTTAGAATTTTAAAAATACATCAAGGAAAAAAATCCATCAATCATTGACATTTAAAGTGATTTACAATTAAAACTAATGAGAAACCTAAATATAAGATCCATTAATGAAGAACATGATTTTTTAATAAATAAAAGGAAATTAAATAGAAGTGAAATTTGAAATAATTAAAACTAAAATAATCTATTTTCTCACTGAACAACCCAACACTATTTATTTAACTGTATATAAATAAATAATGTATGTGTGTGTTCCTAAAAAGAAGACTTTATTATAAAGTTACTGGCATAAATAAATTACATGCAAAAAATGAAAACCAAAGTACTGACATTTGCAGAGTTGGAGGAAAAGTGCTCATAAGTAAAATCATTTGAAAGGATTACCTTCAATATAGGCCTGGTCTTTACTGGATATAGATGTAACAGATATAAAATTAATAAATGCCAAGATTCCATGATTATAATTATACTATTATAGTATGCTATTAATTATACAGGATAAGAGAATAGTTCAGCTCAATGACTGGGAGTGCAGCAGTTCATTAAATTTCACTGTGAAATAGTTTAATCAATAAGGCTATACTTTCTTTCACACATATTATACATTAAGAAGACTCAGAGCTATCACATCAGATTATTGATTTTGCTTAGCGGGTATTAACCACTCTTGATATTATCTTCAAATTTAAAAGATGCATTTCTGACTATATACATCAGGTATACTGAGTTAGCAAGATACTTCTTAAAATGAATAATAATTGATACTCAGCGGCAGATATTTTATGAACATATGCTGGTTTAAAATAAATGATTCATATTTCACTCTTGATATCTGTGCAATTGTCAAGTAGTATCAATTCAAATATGACTTTAATAAATATATATATATATATTTAAAAACAGTTAGATAAAGATTAAGGATAAATCATAAATAAGTCTGTTGAGAATATGTTTATTGTAGCTTTTGTTATAAGAAATACTGATACTTATCATAAGTACTTAATATTCCTTATAATCTGAATGAAGACACTGGTTAATTGTGAGAGGCTAAAATCACCCATAAGATGATATTGGTCTGTCAAAGTAATCCCCTACCTAATATTAATGTGAATGAAGTAACTATAGAAACATACTAACACATAAATTAAAAACTTTCTAAATGAGATTCAATTCTTCATTTTAAATATGCAAGCAAGTATAAACTTTTTTTAGTTTTATTAATATTTGCAGGTTACTACAAAGGCTCAACCACATACCATATAAGCTAGCAAATCAATGAGAGCATTAAGAATTTTTATACTTATAAGAAGATACAATTTGCATCATCTTGTTAATGCTAAAAGAATTCTTCAAAATAAAAAGGTGAAAAGCAACTTGAAAATGATAGCAAATAATTTCTGCTGTTACAATCTGAAGAGAGAATTTCACTGATTCAATCAATAAACTAGTTTCTACTTGAAATTCATTCAAAATATTCTTCGTTTGAAGAAATAAAGGTGGCATGGCTGTATATATATTTTCCAAGATGTAATATGAATAACACATGTAATAGCAGATTCGAAGTGTTTAATGAATGACTATAAAAAACGAAGCTAATAATATTCTCTTAAGTCATATCATACCAAAAAATAAAGGCAGAAGACATTAGTACTTTTTAGATTTAACTACATATTAGACTAAAATGTGATTTGATAAAATCTATTTATTGGCTTATATCCAAATTCTGGTTTTGGTTCAGTTAAAAACAGCATCCTGCATGAGCAAAATATGGAGACAACAATATCAATGATTTTAATTTATCTTCATTAAGATTCAAACAAATATTATTGCCTGATTTTTAAAGCAATAGTTTAAAAACTAGACTACAAATAACCACAATTTCTTTAACATTAAAAAATGTCATTGTTTAAACCAGAACTTTCTGGAAATTGCATATTCCTGCTTTTGATTGCTTACAAGCAATTTCTAAACTACCAAAATTAGCTAATAGAAAAAGAAAGCAGAAGTAAACATAAAGTAGAAGTTTGAGAGTTCTTGCTGAATACAAACATATATAAAAACTTGAGAATTTATTTAAATTTAATTCATACATGAAAAACAAAAAAACAGAATAGAATTAATAATGTAAAAAATTGAAACAATGAGGACAGTGAATGTGTAATCTAGAAAAAATGAAATATATGGTGAACATTATTTCTAATGACTAAATCGTACAGAGGAAGTGAGTTACTAATGGCAGTGAATGAAAGATTGATTCACTTGAGGCTAAAAAATAATACAAAACAGAAATTGGTATTACTGAATACATTGGCAAATTCAAAAAAAAAAAAAAACCAAGTCATTCAATACAATTCTACTGACGTTTAAAATAGTGTAACAATTATGAGAATTGGGTTATTGTGGAGAGTTAAATGATTAAGATCTCTAACGAAGGAATTGAGGAAAGTTTGAAAAACTACATTCAAATCCCCATCATAATTATGGTATCAGATGCCGGAAGTATTTGAGGTAGAATGAATGTATTATTGGAATCACATCAAGAACTATAAATAAAAAGATAATTGATATTTAGATTTTTCAACAAAAAAAAAAAGATAATATCAATTAATAATTCAATGTCTAAGGCTACCTTGAGTTTAATTAATCCAATTCAATGAGTTTTAAATTTTACAAATATATAAAATAATATCCTGAAATGTATTTTAGTCTTAATGATGTTTAATATGTTTCTAGTATAGTTTAATAAAACTTTTGATTATGTCAGTTTTAACTAAGTCATTGAAAAGTTATAACTTTCAGTTTTTTCTTTCTTTTTTTTTTTAAAAAAAAGGTATATATGCTCAATCATAGAGTCATTACTTTCATCAATGTCTCAAGATTGTATATCTTGCAGAGGACTTATGGGATTTAAAGAAATAGAGAATAGGATTTTTTTTCATTCTTGACCAAATTCCATCAACTCCAATCTTTTTCTCTCTTTTTCTATTCTGCCCAATTTTATGCCAAATATAAACTGGAATCTTTATCTATTCCCTTTATATCATTTTTTTTTTTCAAACTCATTATCCAAACTTGTACAACTTAGTCCACATTTAAGCTCCTTTTTCTATTAATACAATAGAAAATTTTATGATATAATTTAATTATAGTTCCCAACCCTTCTATATATTTTCCTTTTTTACTAATGTCTGAATATTCCATGATTCAGTTACTGTTCTATTTTTATGACTACTTTTTCAAACAAATGGTTTTATTTTTCTATATATTAAATAAATTCTATCTGTATTTCCCTATAATATATTTTCAAGTCATAATTGACTATGGACTTATAGTATGTCTACCATCACAGTATTTATTTTTTCTTCATTGCAAAAATTTTGCTGCTACAGAAAAAAAAGAGGTCATCTGAAATAAATAATATAATTGATAAAATCATTAAAATTTTTAATTATGTAGAAGCAATGCATCAAATATTCTTTTTAATATGATACAATATATAAGGAAACCATAAACAGAGTCTATATGTCAAGGGAGAAAGTATTTCAAAGAATGTTTGATCTATGAAACAAACTTAAATTAAGATACTTGTGAAAAATATAAAACTATTCTGGTGCCAGCTATTTAAAGATGTAAATGAGACTTGTCTATTTGTCCGATATATTTGGAAATTTTAAAGAACTCAATATCTTCAATCAAGAAAGGAATCAACATGTTTTCAATGATAACACAAGTTGTTGAAAAAGGAGAATTTCTATAATTTGGTGTGAAAAGTTTTAAAATTTAACACTCATCAATAAAGTAAATGATAACCTTGATATTATACATGTGCAAATAATTAATTGTAGATCTTCCTACTAATGTAATAAAATGATTTGAATATTACTTTAAGAAAATCAAAGATAATTCAAAATCTATTCATCTCACCTAAAAAACAATTAGTTGTTGATCAATAATTTAAAAATGATTTTAAAAATACTCCACCACTTGCTTCATACAGAACAAAGGTTAATAAAGAACATCCAGAGTTTGTTGAAATAGTGTTAAAATCCACTATTATCAACATGTTTTTATGAGACCAATTTCTCTTTTATGAATATCCTTAAAATAAAACAGAGAAATAATTTAGGTATAAACTTTTATCTCCTTTGAATATTATTGTCATAATCCATTCCAGATTAGATAAATTAATTAAGAAGTATCCAATCCAGATTAGATAAATTAATTAAGAAGTAAGGTCATTTGATTCATGAAGAATAATATAATTGCTTGTTTTAAAGATTTTGGACTTAAATTCCTTTATGTTATATAAATTGTAAATATGATTTTTCATTATTGTAGTGTTCTTATTAAATCAGTTTAAAAAAAATTTTAAATGTATTTTAATTCCATTCTATTCACTTTAAAAATTTGGTAGTTAATTTCACAAAAATACTGATCTATGGTTAATTTGAATATAAAAAAAAACTGGCCTGATAAGTGTAATTTGTCTAAATCCAAATAAATAATAGGGAAGTATTTGATAGTTGGAGAATCTAATATTGTTTCTATAATCTAAAGATTTTGGATTTAAAGTACTATCTAGCTTAATATGTTATTTTTTTTAAAAAATATAAAAATATTTAGGAATTCAGGTAACATTTGAGCACTAAAGTAGCAGACTAAATGAGAAATCAATCTGAAGATATGAAGTTCTATGAACTAATTATTTGTAACATCAAGTTATTTCCTTAGACCAATATTATTAATCATTAAAAAAAAAACTTAACTTTTCCCAGTCTCACATTTTTTCTAAAACATCTTATAAAAATTATCATACTATTAGTTTTCTTGTTTAAAAATAAATTGGATTATTGCATACAGATGTAATCAGTACCAATCAATCTAACTAAAACACAATTATTTTATTCTATTATATTTACAAACAGTGGGGGAAAAAAATTAATATATAAATTTTCACACATCAACTAAAATATCATAATTATATGCTGCATCAAATAAAATCTGAGAAAAGAAAATCTTGACAACATAAAACAAAGACATAAAACATACTCAAAATAAGAGTCATAGATCACATGACCCTATGCGCTCTTGAGCTTGTAAGTTATAAACAGTAAGGATTGCCAATTCCTCAACAAGATTTGTGATAAATGCTTAGCTAGAAAAAGCATTTAAAATACCCCTGTCACTGACTCAATATTAAAGTATTAACAATCAAAATATTGATTGGAATCATAGTTTCTTTTAAATACAAAAGAAAAATGGCACAAAATTTTTTTAAGTGTTATAATTAAATATTTCTGTAAATAATTCTTCTCTCACACACTATGAAATCAATAAAAAATCTCTCTTAATTTACTATATAACAAGATGAGTAATATAATATCACATGCTTTCTGGTATTTAGAAATAATTTCAATAGTAAAGATACTGTTAATTTCTTTATTCTGTGACTTAATACATAACAAATTAATAACGTTTTGAAAAAAAACTTTAAAAAAAAAAAAAAAATTTTTTTAAACAAAAAAAAAATGATAAAAAAATTGAATAATTTTAGAAAACTCCATATATTAACACCAACATAATTTTGGGAAACATCAATATGATTGCAATGTTATGAAATATGAGTAGTGGAAAGTAAAATATCAAAACATTAATAGACATAATGAAATAATATAGTATGAAAATACTAAAATGTGATATTTTAAAGTTATTATTAGAAGATAATTTTAATTTATATTAGAATAAAAACTTTTAAGTTTGACAGGTCCTTCTATAGTCAAAAAAAAAAGACATCATTTGACTATTATAAATGATCAAAGCACATATGAGTAATTTAAATATAGTCACATTAAAATAAATGTTGGTTTTTTTTTTTTAGGAAAATATGTACAAAGCATATTTTAACATAAACAATATAACAAAACAGTTTTAAAATCTGAGAAACTAATGAAATTACTGTTTGCTTAAAGATGCAAATTGGAAACATTAAAAACTATCTTATGCTTGATATTTCAGGGCTTCATTTTATAATATTTATTTAATATAGGGGGGGGGGGCTGTATTTTATCTTTTTTTTTTATTTTTTATCTAGAATTAGCTTTTTATATTTTTGATTTTTTAACTAGCATAACAATAAATAGTTATTATTTAGTGATTATGTAGCAATAAAACAATTTATTTGCAACAAATGCTTATATAGTTGATGAATGAGATTTTTATAAGATTTAACCCAATTCAAAACATAAAAATCTGTAACTGTCATATTTTCCCATATAAAGAATGGAAAAATATTTTAAGCAAATTGTATAAAATTTGTGCCATTTTATTATTATATTTCAGCACTATATTTCTTCTCACAAAAAAAAAATCACATTTAGTAGAGATTATCTCAAAGCAATTATAAGAATAGCAGTATTGTGGGTATTAAATTAAAGTTCTTGCATGTTAATCTGTCTACCAGGCTTTGCAGATGATTTTGTTTAAATATCCACTTTCAAGAATATGCAAATTCCATTTAGAAGATTTATCTCAATTTTTTATATATATAACATTACATTTCTATTTTATATTAATACAAAAAAATAATAATAATAAAGTGTAAATATTATAATTAATTATAATTAACAAGAATAAATATATTAATATTATAATGTGTAAATGTTGATGTCTATATATATATTAAACATTAATCAAATATCTTCACGCTTTTTTATAAATAATAAAATATCTTTAAATGCATTTATTGATAAAGGGTGAGGATATATGGTTACTGTTTTAATATATATAGACATCACAGTTTACAGATTATATATAAAAATACATGAAATATTATATGCATTTTTATAAAGAACGATGAGGATATTTGATTACTATTTAATTATATAGACATCAGCGACAATATTTAACTTTTAATTATAATTAACTATAATATTTCCACTTAATTTTCTTTGTATTAATATAAAAAATAAAAAATGTAATAATAGTAAATATTAAATACTACCACTATTTGTCAGCCATTTTGTTTTTTTAACATTTATTGTATGCCCCTAGAAGTATATATTTAAACAAAAATCACCTACTAAGCTTGCAGATAGGGTAAAACACAGATACGTAAATTAATTATTTGATTGCTGATTTGCATCTCCAATATGTAAAATTAGAAATCAAAAAAAGTAATACATTTTTCAATTCCATGATAGAATTTTCTTTATGATCATTCAACTTCATTATTCATTTGTTTGAATAAACACAAATATATAAAAATTATTTTTATTAAGAGCATTTACAAAAGAATATAATATATTTTCATATCCACAGCATTAAAACCCACAAATTCAGTACCTATCATTTAAAAAAAAAAATTATATATAAAAGAATTTTAATTTGTAAATTTCAAAGTACTTTTCTATATAGTAATAATAGTATTCTGAACATCTTTCAGTCATTGATTTTCATCGTACATATTTCTGAATCCATTGACACAACACATTTTCAATTGAAATATCTCTAATGTAAATTATCACAGTAACATGTTTAAAATATCTCCAAAAGATTGCTTCCTTTATATAATAAACTATTAGAAATTTTAAATGTCACTCTTAATATTATACTATATAAAATTAAAAGCGTATGAAGCGCTTGAAAAAGAAGCTATACAGAAAGCAAAAAATATTAAACGCTAAGTGCTTTTGAGGCCGTTTGCCTCATATTCATAGCGATAATGCGAAATGCAGAACAGGGAAATAAAGGCGATATGCAAAGTATATGCAAATGATTTAGATAGCCCAACATTTAGAAATGTCAAAGCAGGAGTCACATCTATTGATAGTTATTTTTGCCATTAATGACGTACACTTCTCTAATTTTCCATTTGATGTCGTTATTCTCTATGTAAACTACAAATTTAAAATCAGTTTTCACACACCCCTGCACCCATCATCTAATCAATAATTCTAAAGACAAAATTGACCCTTCTAGGAACTCCCATGTCATTTATAGCATCTCATGCCCCAACTCGGATGCCGTGCCATTTATTATGGTGAAACCAAGCTGGCATAACCAACGGGACCACTCAGCACAGATACACCTACAATAAAGCAAAGAAAAACAACAATTCTTCAACATTTTTAGAACATTTCAAGAAGACAGGCCATATATTTAAACCCTCCAATCCTAAAATAGTTTGCATATAGAATAACAACATTAAACGAAAAATTAAAGAAGTGTACTTCATTAATGGCAACAATAACTATCAAAAGAAGTGATACCTGCTTTGACATTTCTAAACATTGAGCTATCTAAATCATTTGCATATACTTTACACATATTTCCCTGTTCTGCATTTCGCATTATTGCTATGAATATGAGGCAAACGGCCTCAAAAGCACTTAGCATTTAATTTTTTTTGCTCTCTGTATAACTTCTCTTTCAAGTGCTTCATATGCTTTTAATTTTATTTATGTAATAAAATAAAAGTTTGTTACTTTTTTTTTTAAATATACATATACTTTATTATTAGTGAGGAAAATAAAAATGGTTACAAATTTTATATTATTTTGAATATAATCAAAACAAAAATGTCATATACATACATATTGTATATTAATCTGTATAACCATGACTTAAATGTCATATTTTGCAATTACTTAAGAAAAAGTTTTAATTTTCAAGGAAAAAAAAAACTGATTTAATATGCAAGCAGTTACTTTTAATTTTTAAAAAAGCTCCGTCTCTCATGGACATACCAAAGATACGGTGCCAGTCACTTTTGTCAATCTAGAACTATTTAATTCAGTAATGTTTTGCTGGCGTGTTAATAACAAGCACTGGTCCAATTGTTGTGCTCCTCTCTCTCCCCCAGTATTGAACAGAGCACATGTTGCCTAAACCAGGTATTGTGGAGCAATTGTCTAATCTCTGATCCTAATTTTTTTAATTTTATTATGAAATACTGATCTCATGCAACCAAACACTCCGTTGAAACACATTTTGCATCTAATCCACCAAATTGTGAAGGTTAGAAATGTTGAAGTTCTTATTAATGGGAATGTCTTTTTCCAATCCTTCTGACAGTGTGGCTGATATTTTGAGTTGTGATTCTAACTCTATGATATTCCTATATATTTCAAGTACAGAAAAGTGTAACAAGACATGATCTGTAGTCTCATCATCCCCTTTGTGACAGAGTGACATATTGGATCAACTTTTGCAATGAATCTTTTGTGTGATAGAAAAAAATTAGTGGGAAGAGCTGATAAATTAATTTTAATGAAGAAATCCAAGTACTTTGTTTCTAGATGCCAGTGTCTGAATCTCCTATTTAAAGATTTATTAGTTGTATTTAGATTTGTGGGAGATTGTGAAATTTGAAAGGAGTTGTTTATAATTTCATAAGCTTCTCAGTATTTAATCTTTGTTGTGAATGATTGATTATTGATGCTACTCCAAAAAGCTATAAATTTTATAGTTATGCTAATAAACTCTATTTTTGATGGTGGGTTATCTGTTGCTTTGACTGTGAGAAATTTTTTAAAATTTGGATAATTGTACATCAGTTTCACCACGTTGTTATAAGCCTTTTGAAAGTAGAATGTGTGGATTGAGTGGAAAGACCATTGTTTTTGGAGTGCTTCTGTAAGTTTTTAATACTCAATGCTGCCACCCTTTTGTTCCAGAGAAGTTGTGTACAAAATGAATATATTTTTTTACTATAAGCAATTGTAACTTTGATCACTGGCATGTAGTAGTTCATCTTTGAGAATATTAATATGCTGATCAGTGATATTTTTGCATGTAATAAAAGGTAAATCTTCGAAAGTTTTCTGTAGATGCAATTATGGAGTTTTGTATTGCCATTCTCAGCATACACCTGGGTCTCATTTTACGCGACAGATAGGTTCCTCAGAAAACGCGCAAACGAAATCGCGCAAAAATAGACGTAACTTACATTGAAAAAGGGAGGATACGGTCTGTGATTTTTCAAAATTCGCATAAAAGCAAAGCACCAACGTAAAATTACGTTAAAATTCGCGCAAAAAAAAAATAAGGAAATAAAATATGACTAATAAAAAATTTAAAATTTGAAAAAAATTGATACAAGACAAACTTTTTTTAACTATAATATTTAATTTTATTCAAAATAATATATTTTTATGCATAATTTACAGTATAGTAATTTACATTTTTTTATACGTTTTAATTATTATTGCTATTTGCCGAAAAACACGTTCGTTTGTAAACTGGTAAAAAATCAAATTTTTCACAAGAGGAAATACAACTAATGCCAATTTCACACTCATATTGTATCAATGGTTTTCTGGTGACAATGTAATTAGTAATTAATCTTTGAGACGATTTTATTAATTGTTTATGAAGCTCGCGATATCCAGACATACAACCATTTAGCTCTCGTTGGAATTTAAGAGCACGTTAATGATTAGTGTCATTAATAAGAAAATAATAATTGATTACGTTCTTTTTTAAAAAGCAATTAACATGCACAATGTTTGAACAAATTTACATTATAATCTTGTAAAATTTAATGTGAGTATACATAAAATGTGGAAATCATGATTTTAATTTCATTATTGCATAAAATCTTATTATTATAAAGCACTGAAAATATTGAAATTACTAAGATGAAAGTCGAATTCCAATAATGTGCTATTACTGTCAATGTAACGTAAGTGCGCGAAATTTATTATTTAAAGTAATAGCGCATTATCGGAGGTCGACTTCCGGTGAAACATGAATCGCGTAACTTCAAAATCGTGTTGAATAAGTCCGCGTAAAAAGAGACCCAGGTGTATTTGTAGATTTGTAAAAACCTAGAAAGCTACGGAGCGAACAGTAAATTTTGACTGAATATTTGCACCATTTAATAATCTCCATGTAGAGGATTTTCCCAAATTGAATTTGAGCCAAAATTGAGTTGTATAATTTTCTAGGATAGTAATTAATACCAGGAGGTAGTTCTTTGATGGCAAAAACACTGCAATATCATCCATATAAATGTGTAACAGGTTCTCAGAATACTGGAACCACTATTCCCAGAAGCTTTCTTTCAATCTCCAGGTGACAAAAAAAAAAAAAAGAGAACTAAGTGGTAAGCCTTGCGGAATTGAGTTTAAGTGATGAGCCTTGCAGAATTGAGTTGCTAGAGATAAAACCTGGAGTGCTCTTTCCATTTAGTATGATAATAATTTGTCTGTTATTTAGGAGATTGAGTATTATATTTCTTATGGGTGTAGGTATGTTATTAATTCTTAATAGCTCTATGAGTGCATCTATTTTGACTGAGTCAAAGGCTGCAGTTATATCCAAATGCACTACCATTGGATCCATTTTTTTTTGTTTTAATCTGATCTTTTATCTTGAAAAGTGTGATCGCCTCAGTTGTGGAGATGCCTTTTTTAACAAATTGGTATTTTGATATGAGCAATAGTAAAATTGGTTGAATTTTATCCTTTATAATAGATTCAATGATCTTGATCAGTATGGGAGACATTGAGATAGGACACAAGTTATTTAGTGGAGAAGGAAGTATATCCTGTTTTAAAAATGCAACTAGTGATAATTGATACAAGCCTTCAATTTGCTCTATTTTAGTTGACAATAAGGGGATCATTTTTTTGATTATTGATATTGTAAAATGTCTCAGGTGTTGCAGAAGATATTTCAGAAATTGCATGAGGACCCAGGTGTATGTTATCTGGCAGAGAATTTAATTTTGTTAATATTTCTGAATCAGTTATTCCATGTTCTTGACCAATCTCATCACTCCCACCAATTACTGGTTCTGTTGGTGTAAAACTTTGTAATTTAGATTTGAAATGATAGTATATTGATGTGGTAGCATGTTGAAACCAGTTACCAGTCTTTTATCTATTGTAATTGATGATGGTACTTATTTATTTTTGTAGGCCAATGCCCATCTGATATATCCTTTTGACCAGTTGCGTGGTTGAGCCAAATAGATTTTAGCTCTTTTAGTTGCAAATTATTCTGACAGCATTGACTCAACCTCCTTATAATGTTGTTTGGGGTTTATAATTGAGAGAAACAATGCTGCATCACATGATGTGGCCCTTAACTTTCCATTAATTATTTCAAATTGTTTGGAGGGCGCTGTTAGTGTTTTGTTTTTGGGTGTAGTGTTTAATGATGGACCATAATATGCTTATGAATGTAAAACATGCTATTTTGGATGGTTGGTATAGCAAGTCTATTTTTTAAATATATATATAAGTCTCAAGAGACTACTGCCTCTGGTGAAGTAGATTTCTAGCAGTGCTCTTATTGTATTACTGTATTTAAAACTAGGTTGTGCACTGAATTTAATACCTATTTGTATTGTCATTACAAGGTGATCTGAGAAAATTACCGGTTCTAGTGAGGGATTAATTATAAAATGTATGTCTGGAGAATAGAAGATTAGATCAATTTATGTAGAGAGCTCCAAAGTGCAGAAAGAAAAAGGCATTTGTGGGAAAGAAACCTTCACCAGTCATCATTCTATGGTTTATTTGGTGTAGGTATTTTGCAGTAAATTCTCTATAAGACATGTTATAGTCATCAAACATTACTGTTGAAAAGGGATTGGACACAAGTATTAAATTAATATCTGATATTATTTGATGGATGAGATTTGTTTGTTTATATAAATACAGATAAATCATATTAATTGTGAATGCTAAATTAAAGAAAGTTATTATAATCATGTTTCAATTTAGATATAGTTTTTTGAATGTTTTAAAAGGTGTCTTGTTATGAATTAATACCACAACTTCTGCTGTTGCTATATTTGAGGTGGAAAATTGTAAGTATCCATGTCTTCCTAACTGCCCTATTAGATCTATATCTGATTGTGTATGTAGTTTAGTTTCTGAGAAAAATGTTTTATGTGGCAAAAACTGATCAAGCCATTTGCTTATAGCAAATAACAGCAAATAACCTTTTAATTGAATTCATTCCCCTTATGTTAATTCCTGTTATGTTTATAATCATTATTGAAACAAAAAAAAACAACTCCAGTCTTTATGAAATGAAGTACACTTATTCATCTAAGTCCTTTAGGGTTTATTTATTAATTTTATTGTGGTATGTTTACTCACTTTGTGATTCATTACTTTTATCCTCTGGCGAAAGTTCGGATGATTGAGATTTATTTCTTCTTGAGGTTCTCATCTTATTGTCCGCTTTTGTGTCTACTGAAATTTTTTTTTGATGATGAGATTGTTGCTGCTGATAAGCTTTGTTTGGCTATGATTAATTTTGATGTTTTGTTTGATATACTTATTTGTTCAACTTCTGCAATTGTTTTCCTTGTGTGTGTGTGTGTGTGTGTGTGTGTGTGTGTGTGTGTGTGTGTGTGTGTGTGTTCTGGCAACTCTGAATTAGTTGATTGTGTTTTGAAAATTCTTGTTAAGGGCAAATTATTTTGATTATTTTTTTTTTGTTTTTTAATTTTTCTTTGTTTTTGATTACCATTGTGATCATCTGAAGTTATGTATGGTTCCTCTGAGAAAACGTTCTTTTTCTACTGTCTTTAACAATATAATTGGTTTTGTTACCTGTACTTCTGTTTCCCGAGTATTTTCCCCTGATTGACGTTGGTTCACTCTGTTTGTGTTGTCTATTTCTAATGCTAATGATTGCTGAGTTGTATGTGTTGTTGTGATTTTGGATGCACTGATGATTTTTTGAATATTTTTTGCCACATCTTTGGCAAAGTCTGGCAAGGCAGTCTCTGACAGGCTGCATTCTCTCCTTACAATAGAAGCGTTGGGGTGCAATTCCTTTTAATGGTATTATTAGTGGAGACAAGTCTGGCATTCAGTGAAGGAATGTCTGATGGCATTATTCTCTTTTCCAATGTTAAGTCAACCCTTTTCCCGCCTCTTACGAAGCTCCTCGTCGACATCTGACGTCACTCTAACTCTGCCAGTTCTTATGCTAAAATATTCGTTAGACAGAAATTGAATAGGTTTTTAAAAGTTCTGTAAGATGGTGCCCTCTTCCGAATTATTTTACAAGTAAAAAATAAAAAAAAACACATTTAAACCTAAGCAAAGAAAGAACATTACTTGTGATTGGTTCTTAGCATGCTCTCAGCCGAAAAAGACATTCTGATTGGCTGGAAAGAACAAAGAAACGCCTGATCAAAGAAAATAAAGAAAAACGCTGAGATTTTCATTTCGAATATGATTTAAATTATTATAAAAGAATATTTTGAGAAATTACAAATTATTTTCAGAGAGAATACTAAAAAAACAAAATTATTTTCGAAAAATATTGAAGATTTTAGTAAAAAATATTTAAGATTTAGTAAAAAGAAATATTTACTTTTCTATAACGTAAAAGTCGACCAGTTTGTTTATATTATAGCTTTTATGTTGCCGAAATTGAATATTTTAGAATAAATAAATAGCAATTTATTTTTGAAAGAACTTTCGTTCTCGTCATAACCTGAAAAATTAGTAATATACTTTTTATAAACATATCTGAGTTGAATTTAATATTATAGGCGAATATGTTTTAACAATAGACTTTGTCTTCAGTTTGTGAGTTGGCCAATTAAAAGATTTGATTTTTACCTCATACAACCAATAATATAATTAGCGGTTTAAGGGTTAAGTCAAAGCTAGCTGTATTTGTTAATACTGGCACGCTTGCCCTTTTCTCAAGTAAATATTTAAAATTTGCTGTGGTGTAGAAATTGTTTAGAATACTTTGCAGATCCATTTCATTAAAATCTACATGGCAGTTCTTGATTTATCCATAGAGCATTAATGGCCTATCCATGTCTATATAACACAATATTTTGTTACTTATGGTTCTAATTTTTTTTTTAATAATTCTTTTTGTATTGGATTGTGAAATTCAACACAAATATATCTATTATTTGGATGTTGTAGTATTTTGTAAATTAAGTTCCAAAGTTTTTTTGCTGCTAACATTGTATAGAAATCCTCTAGTGGGAATTTAGAGAGATCATTACTGGCATTGGTCATTGTCATTATTAAAGTTTTCGTATTATGAAATGTTTTGTAAGATTTTAATAATGACTGCTGTAAAGTGGAATTAAATTTATTGATGTATTCTATATAAAGTTTTTGATCTATGGATTCATTATCTAAAACTAGATCTTTATTTATATTATTTGTGTTAGTTTGTTCATCTAGAAGATTGAAAATGTCATTTTTTCTATCAACATCTTTTCTTAAATTATTTTCTTGATCATGTCCTTTTGATCTTAATATTTGCATAGCTATTTAAAGAATTAGTGTGTTTAGTACTTTTGTGTGAAGCTGACTCTGCAAAATTAATCTTGCTATTTAAAACTAAGTCTTGATATTCCTTTCAGATACAACAATTCCCTGTTCAGATTCAACTAGCTTGCTTTTGTTAAAGATTTCTGGATTACACTTGTTAATGCTGGGTATTCTTTTATTTCATTTCCTCCTATTTTAACTGCTTTTAAGATAGTGTTATTTTGTCTAGTATGGGATGTTATATCATTTGAAAATGAAAGAGTTGATTGCTGATTTGCTTCTTGTTTAGGTGAAATAAATTATTAGAAAGATGAGATTCAGAGTTAAAACTACTTACATTTGATAACCTTGAATACTCCATTATGGTCGAAACAACTATTTTGTTATCTGTCCATTGTGGTGGAAATACCTATTTAGTTATCCACCATCAATTGAAGTATCCTGTTTATTTTTGATTTTTCTGGCTCCTTTCGGAACTTGAAAATATACTCATTCACTTGTACTTGAGTATTTTACTATCTTTTTCATTATTAACTATTCAATTGTTAGGCAATTATTTTTATAAGTTGATAATACATATAATTTTTAATTCACCTGTATCGTGTGTGTGTGTGTGTGTGTGTGTGTGTGTGTGTGTGTGTGTGTGTGTGTGTGTGTGTGTGTGTGTGTGTGTGTGTGTAATAAATAAGCATAATTTACAAATGCTACATTTTTTAAAAAGCTCTCGTTTTATTTTAAATAAATACTTCTATAAATACATAACTGATTCTAAACAGTTAACAATTTCAAACCATATATTTTTTTAATCAGTGCTTATTTTATTTCAAACACAGACCACTTTATAAATATATAAATGATCCTAAATCAATAACTAGCATGTGTTTGGAATAAATGTATTACCAGCCAGTATCAGCAATTAGGCACAGAATAGCAAGCCTACAGTATTTATATATATTTAAAAATAGAAATCTTTTCAAATGCATTTTGCTGCCAGAAATACTAATTGTGAAAATTTTTTAAACCTATCATCTAAATGAAAATAGTAAAATTCATTTTTAATGAAAATAAAATATGTAGTATTTTGTATTTATTTTTAAAATAATTATTTAATTTTAAAGAAAAAAGTATTCCTGGCAAAAGCTTAATCTAAAATCAATATTGAAAATGAGTGCCTATAAATAACTTTCACCAAATGAAATTACTAGGTCATTGCTAAAACCAGCTCAAATGGATTAATTACATTTCAATCTGCTATTAAAGTACAGTATTCTATAAATAATGCAGTTTAATATCGAAAAACAGCATTTTAAAACAATTTTAATTTCTTAAAATTTATCTTCTACAAAAGAAAAAGAATTGCTGGAGATTTTAATCAAATAAGTGCCTCTAAAAATATACAATGTGTGTAATAACTTTTATTAAAATTATAATATATATATACCCTTCTTCATCTGCTTTTGTTTAAAGGTATAGATCTGAAATTCAAAAGCTTGTATCAACGTTTTATTTACAAAAGTGGAATGGCATCTTTAATTTCATAATATCAATTATTGGATGGAATGGTTGACTGTAGGGAGCTTGAAATTCTAAGTTCAAATCCTTTTAATTACATCTAGGTTAAGTACATGTATTATATTTGTATTTCAGTAATTTATATTCTGCCTGTGTTCTGCCTATCCCTCCTCTGTATATTTAAATGGACATATTAAGGTCCTACATATGATGAGTCAGTTTGACTTCAACAAGGTATGACTATAATATTAGCATCCTCAAGGGCTTTGAGCATTCTAGTATCAGATTTTCAGTGATATGGTTGACTGAAGAGTTGAAAAATGGAGAGGATTGAAGCCTGTCCATTCAAGTGTGTAGATCTGTTATCTTAATATAAACCAAAAACTGAGCAGGGCAAATTCCTAATGTCCACTCCATACATTCTTGTCATTGCAGCTGTTATTACTATGTGATTATTCACATAGTATACGAATAAGGATGGTCTGCTCATCATTAAGCATTAGCCAACATGGTGAATTTATTGGCTTTTTACCTCTTGAATTTAAAATCAAGAAACAATCATGGTCTTTCTTCTCAATTGCCTGATAAGGCAGAATGAATGTGTGTGTGTGAATGAACATTTTTTTCTAATAGATATATACAATCATGACAAACAAAAATAAAATTGTGGCCCTTATTCTCAGGAGGCTGTAAAGTCACTAGCCAAGGCAGCAGTTGATGGCCGAAGGTGGAGGGTGCTAAGAATATGCTGATTGCAAACCCAGACTGCTATTTGATGATGACTTTTTATTTAGATATGTACAACTGCAGATAACTTTCAAGTGAAAAAAATTGCAAGAATTGGAAAAAGAACTGTCTTATATTAAATGGGACATTATTGGACTTTGTGAAGTTAGAAGGAAAGGTGAAGAGATAATTTATTTTCTAAAAAATGGGCACGTACTCTATTACAAAGTCACAAATATTGAAAGTACAAGTGGAATAGGATTCATTATAAATAAAAAGTGGAAGAACATTGTGGAGATTGATGTGTATCAGACAGAGTGGCAAGATTAGTTATTCAACTAAATAGCAGATACCAAATGCAGATAATTCAGGTTTATGGCCCAACAAGTTCTCATAATGACAAAATAGTAGAAGATTATTATACGAATGTACAAAAGGCTTTTGTTCAGACTAAACAACATTTTAAAATTGTTATGAAAGATTTTAATGCTAGAATTGGTAAAAAAAAATGAAAGATGACAGACAGTACTGTAGGTAAATTTCATTATGGTAATAGAAATGAGAGAGGACAGAGACTTGTGGAGTTTGCAGAAAAAGAAAAAGTTTACATTATACATTCTTTTTTTGAGAAAAATGTTAAAAGGAAATGGACATGGAAACATCCAAATAAAGATACAGCAGAATTAGATTATATTTTGACTAATAGAAAATACATATTTCAAGACTGTAATGTTCTTAATAAATTCAATACAGGAAGTGATCATTGATTAGTAAGATGTAAGATACGTGTTAATGCGAACTAGAGAGACAAAAATTACTAAAAAAAAAAAATATTTACAGTTGATATTCCTAATCTTTAGAAACATTCTAAAGAATTTAAATTAGAACTTGCAAATAGGTTTCAGGTATTAGTAGATTTTTAATGATTCAGATTTGAATGAAATTAATAAGAAAATAACTGATATACTTTTAAAACTTGCAACAAAGATAGCTGGTAGAAGAAAGTCACAAATGACCAATAAAATTTCTACTGAGATTAGAGAATTAATGAAGAAAAGAAGGAATATGAAGATATATAAAAATGATGCATTAAAAAGGATTGAATATCTCAAATTTTGTAAATTGGTATAAAAAGAGTCAATAATGATATAAGAAAATATAATTGTAAACTAGCAAGGAAGGCGTAGAAGAGAATAAAAATTTCAAAAATATAAAACAACATTTTGATATTGGTATGAAACATATATCTGCAATAAAAAAAAAAAAGATGGAAATATTACTAAAGAGAGAGATGACACCAAAGAGTTCTATCAAAAATTATATAGTAATAAAGAACAAGCACCTCCTACATCTATTATATTTTCTGAATTGCCCAGAATTTTAAATGAAGAACTGAGTCATGTAATTAAATCTATGAAAAAGGAAAATCTGGTAATGATGGAATTATAATCGATATATTAAAAGAAGCAGGTGAAGAAATAGAAAGAATTTTGGCAAAGTTAGATACCAAATGTCTAAATGATAAAGATGTACAAAATGATTGAAAGAATGCAGTATTAATATTAATATTTTAAAAAGGTGATAAAGAAGATATTAGAAATTACAGACCTATCAGCTTTTTGTCAGTTTTATACAAAATTTTTACATGATAATTACAATCATCTACAGAGAACATTGGATTTCAACCAACCAAGAGAGCAAGCTGGATTTAAAAGTGATTTTAGTACAAATCATATCCAAGTATTGAGAGAAGCTCAGAAAGGACAAATGAATATGAGTTGCCATTATGCTTTTGATTTGTAATTACGAAAAGGCAATTCTATAAACAGTTCTTCAGTGATTAAAGCATTTGATCAAGGTATTGACCCAGGATACTGTTATAGTCTGAAGAATATTTATAAAAATGCAACAACAACAATTACATTACATAATGACACTAGGAAAGTTAACATTGATAAGGGTGTAATACAAGGTGACTCCATATCTTCAAAACTTTTTACAGCAGTGCTGCAAGAAGTATTTTGTGAAGTAAAATGGGAAACTAAAGGAGTAAAAGTAAATGGAGATTACTTAAGTCATTTGGATTTTGCAGATGATGTAGTTGTTTTTGCAAGCAATGCTTTAGATCTTCAGGAAATGTTACAGGAGTTATCAGATAGACTAAAAGTAAATGTTAAAAAGAGTAATGTTCAATAGATTTTCTCAAAAGATGAAAGTAAAGATTGATTGTGATGAGTAAGAAGAAAATATATCTTGGTCAGATTATTACTACAAATAAATTAATCATAGAATTAAACTTGGTTGGAGTCCTTTTGGTAGAAATAATAATAAAAGGAAATATGCCTATGTAATTGAAAAGAAAGGTTTATAATAAATGTTTTACCAGCTCTTATTTATGGATTTGAGACTTGGACACTTAATAGAAGAGCAATTCAGAGACTTCAGACCACTCAAAGAAGTATAGAGAGATGCATGTTAGGAGTGACAAGAGATCGAAAATGCAATATATGGGTAAGAGAACAAACAGGTATTACTGATGTTGAAAGAATTAAAAGACTGAAGTGGAATTCAGCTGGTCATATTGCTAGGAGAGATAATAATAGATGGACAATTGAAATTTTAAACTGGATTCCAAAGGATTGTAAAAAAAACCCATAAAGAGATCATATGTGAAATGGATGGATGAAATAAGAAAGTGTGTAGGAGTGATTTGGAGAAGAAAGGCTAGAGATCAGAGATGGATTGAACTTGGAGAGACCTTCATCCTGCAGTGGATTGATAATGGTTGATAATGATATATATATGTGTGTGTGTGGGAGATAATAATTTGGACCAACTGATGAGTGCTGGTTCAGCATGAAATATGTATATTGGAGACTAGTTATCTTTAACACATTATGTGATCGCATGTATGTTATATTAGATAGAATAGATGACTGTAAGGAACTTGAAAGTCTGGGTTCAAATCCCCTCTAATTAATAACAATTATAGTACATAGGTATATTTATTACTTGCAATAATAAAAATCTCTTTTATTATGTACTAATATAAATTGAATGTACTGTTTGCCATCGAATACTATCTGTTAGCTTTAAATAATAAATTTTAATTAGATAATGTAATTCATATGGGCATCTGTACATTTACAAAGAAAATCAACATTTATATGTGAGCTATTTTTTATACAATTTCCAAATATGTCTATGTATTTCCAACAAAAATCAGTCTTTCTCCATTAGTTAAAAAGATGCCAGATGCAAATTAATACTTTACTATCAAAATATTTTCATTAAAAGAAAAAAAACAAGTTCTGTGATTGTGGTTCTGAATCTTTCCTATGGGTGCCATTTTCTCAATAACCAATCTGCAGTACCTTTTCCTGAATGTTTATGATGATGCCATTTTAGTTGTACTTATATGGTAGACTATTACATCATTTATCATTAAATATTAAATGTCATTAAAAAGAGTGGTATATTCACATTTTGAATGGTATTATTCTTTACTCTTCTTCGAGTGTTGTTGGCATAACCAGTGACAATACAAACATGGCAATCAAACCTGGCGATTCTTGAATATTGCAACACTCCAACCAATTGAGTCATTCTGCCAAAACTATTATTCTAAAGAATCATGAAGATTGATCATTTGAAGTTTTAGCTTTTAAAAGATACCAAATAGCGATTCTCAAAAATATATATACATTTTTAACAATTATTTGAAAATTTTTTACAATGTTTATTATTTGTTCTTTAAAGTTTATGAAGGACATATAGAAAATTAATGTCAACTACTAGAATGTATCACAATCTGTTTAGTACTGATTCCTCGTTAGCTTCATAAAATAAATAAGAAGGATCCAAAATGAGCATCTGAATATATATTAAGATTAATAATTTAAATTTTCATATTTCAAAACCAACAGATTTTTTTGTCTTCAATTTATAACACAACAAAAAAAAAAAAAATGTTTGCAGCTATCATATTTCCCACTTTTATTAAATATATATATATTTAAACTGCCATATAGAAATTTTTGATTAGCTTGATTACTCATGCCTTAGACAGCACAACATAAATAAAGCCATCAAGTTTATTAAAAAAACTAGATTAATAAATAAAATTATAGTCATTAATGAAAAAAATATATATATAAACACATTAAACAACTTTGTTATATTGTACATGTAAATTAAACTCAAAGTATGCATTTATTCTTTATTATGTTTGAACAATCTGTTTCTTCATGAGATACAAACTAAAGTTGGTTGAAGGAAGGCTTGCCAGAAAATATGTTTTAATGGTATTCATCATAGTAAACCCTCTACTGAATCATTCTAAATATTTATATAATACACACATAATATTAGTTGTTTAAATTTAAATTTAAAAAAAAAATCCTATTTACCACAACACTTATTATCAATTCATATAATTAAAAAATAAAAGTTCCAAACACATTTTTCTTTGAAACCTTTCACTTATTACTTACTGAAACAAAAATTGATGTGAATATTGAATGTTGACTCAGTAAGCAATACATGAAAAATTTAATTTAAAAAAATGATTGTTGAAATTTTATTTTTTAAATATAATTAATTGATAATGATAATTTAAAATGTACTATGTATCCTTCCACACTACTGAACATGTAGACAATTGCTTTCCAAAACATTTTCTTTAATAAGTTTTATTTTAATAAAGTTGAAATGAAAATTGAATGTGTAACAGATTCTACGATTTTCACTAAATTTAAGCATATTCAACATAGCAAATATGAGCCATTATGGTTAAAAATCCTAAACTCTAAAAGTCATTGTTTTTTTTTTTATACAACCTATCAGCTGATATAAATAAAACATTTCTCTTGTCTAAGTTATTCGGAATAAAGTACAGTATAATCTTTTTATAAAGTTACTTTCACTATAAAATTAGAAAGTAAGTTTAATGTAAATCATATTTTGATATATATTTGTTACTGGTAAATAATCAGTAATCACTAACAAGTGTGAAGACTTGATTACAGTACTTTATTGCCCACATCATTCTACGGACATAGAACTAAACATAGATTTGTAAACATTTTTAATAATGCAACTGATAATCATCAACATAAAATATATATATTTAAACGTTTTATCAAATAATATTATTAGATGGATTGAAAAAGGCACCAAAAAAAGGTCTATTCAACAAAACATCTAAAATATGATTTTTAGTTCAGTATTTTATCATGACTACATTACATAACTAATGTGATATAATTCTATCAACAGAATTCATCAAAGTTTAATAAATATCTCTAAAGATGAAGCTCTTAAATAAATTGTATAAATAGTAATGATCAAATTGTGAGTTCTTCAGGAGGCCATACGACATGTATCAAAAATAAAAGATTGAACTTTGATCCAGGAATTTTAGCTTAGAGTTAATCGTTCACTCTATCAATGCACTAAACTGTGTAGGGCAATAAATTGTATTAAGGTGTGGCAAGCAAACTTTCATTAATACTGATTGTAAAACAATTTATGAAAGTAATCGGTACTTGGAACTTTATCCCCATGTGGCCGCAAAAAACGCTGTTTCCATGTCAATCACAGAAATATTCGGAGTAGGGGCCAAAAGCAGTGATGCAAGTTCCAGTTGCTAGATGGCGCTGTTCACCATGTGTACGCACAGGAACCTTATGCCAAGTAGCTGCCAGCACTACTACCCACTTAGTGACGCTGATAGCCATACATAAACACATCTAGCTTACATTGTCTGCTATCAGCAATCTAGCCCACTACGTTTCTCCACGCTAGGCAGGAAAACTGCACCGTTTAGAAGCGATATTGATACTCGCTTCGTAGTGTTGTTTTATATGCACATTCTTATAAGATCGATAGTGTATAATGTGAAGGTGTAATTAATTTACAAACCACAACTATTTAAATCTGCTTTCAAACTTAATATTGTTACATTGAATTTCTCTGTCTGATAAATCTATGTATTTTTAAATTATTTTCTTTTAAAAATCATCTCTTTTTTTCCTCTAATAATGTTTTTTCTTTTTTTAAAAAGGTAATTTTTATGACTTCTTTTTTACTACAATCTTTCAAAACTGCTAAAAATCGGTCTGGAAATATTTCTTTCAGAACTGCATTATTTTGAAAGGTGACTGTTCGTAAAACTTTTTTTTTATACTTTCAAATAATATTTCCAACATATTAACATTAAGATCAACATTAAGATATTCAGTTTTTATTCTTATTTTAATAATAAAATTGAATAGGTCTTAATAATAATCTTAAAATAAAATCCAAGAATATAATAACTAAGCAGTAATTATAATTATTTAATATAATCATTAGAGAATTTTTAATTACAGTCACAATCACTTCAATGCTTAATTTTCAAGGGCTTCAACGTCAAAGACACATCATATCAAACCATCAATAGAAGAGTAATTTTAAAATTTAATGTTTCAATTCACTTGATTTTGAGTATATCATTAATATTCATCATGGAGGCTATTGAAAACCTAGATTTTAAGAATTTTTGTAAATAGAATTTTTTTATGCAGAATTCTGAAAATAGACAAACATATATATATTTGATATACAAAAATATCAAAAATTAATTACCCTTTACATTCAAAGAAAAATAACTTTTGACTCACATTTTGAAGCTCTTTTAATGCTTTTTTACTTGGAATGTAAAAAAAGTACCATGTCTTCATTAGTTTTTCACAGAGTTTTGTTTTTGAAATTTTCAGAACACCTTCAATTTCTTTAAAATATATATATACTAAATTTATATTTCATATGCTAATATCCAATTTTTCATCAAGTGATTAGTATAACTAATTTTTAAAAACTTTGCTGATTACATTGTAACATTACTGGTGCATGATGTTTTCTTTGTTGTTTTTTGACTTTACATTTGTTCTTGAAAAATAAAATTTAATCATAAATCTAAAATAAATTCATGAAATAAATAATAATTCTTATATAAAATAAAACTATGTATATTAAAACTTTAAACAAATTCATTTTGCATATTTTGCATTCGACTTTCTTGATCTTACGAGTTATTTTAAATAGCTCTCAAATATGAACACTTATGTAGAAAAGGTTTAATTTGCTATATAACACATTTAATAAAATTTTGCTTAGAAATTAATTGACGATTTTTTTTCCTGATTATAAAAAAGTTGAAGATCTTGACTTAAACATTTTGGAGTAAGAGTCAAGTAAGTTGACACTGTATTTATTAGCAGAAATATCTTGGATATCTGCAGCATCAAAAATGACAAGATGATGGTCCTCAGAACTGATTAAATTTGTCAACTTTATCATGTTTAGCAAAAATACAAACCAGCCATCATGATCTATTTTATTCAACAAAAATATAACCTGAGATTTTGTAGATATCAAATCATTTTCAGAAATACTTTCACACATACCATAAGCAATTTCATCATTAGTTAAACTAAAATATCAAAAAAAAAAAAAGTGATATCTTGATTTTTCAGAAAATTAGGTTTTTATATTACAGGAAGCCCAAATCTTTCAGTGAAAGGTTTTACATGGATTTTGAGAATGTAAAAATTTTCAAGTTTTTTTTTTTTTTTGCATTTTTGAATATCTTAAATATTATACAGCTGCCATTCACTTATTTCAAAAGTACCTTATCTCATACTTAGAATCAGAACCAACATTAGATTTTCAAAATGATATACTACTTTTCAGATGGGTTTGCTGAACAGTCTAAAAATAAAAAAATTCTCAAATTCATGCCACGATCTAAGTAATTTTAAAATCAAGGTTTTGTGGCATTTCTACATAACAGCTCTTGGTAAAGGAATATATGATGATTGTGATTGAATCAAGACTAGCTGCAAAGGCAGATTTCCAGTATGAAAAAGTGAGAAACCATGCCAAGTTTTTTTTTTTGTCAGAAGGGTTGAAAGAAATTCTCATACTAGCTAAAGTAAATGGATATAATATGAAAATATGATTAACACTGTTGGTCTAAAGTGATATTGTTTAAAAACAAGACAACTGAGATGGTGCAAGTGAAATTCCATCAACTTTAAAAATATTGCTCCTTCCTTTATGTGACCAAGAACTTTAATGACAAACTTGAAGTGATTATGTCCCAAATTCTTAGCTTGTAAAATCACATATGCATCACCGGTCATATTTATTACCACTGCAAAGAAATATTAAATGCATAAACTATGGTTTCTTCAAAATTATCTTACAAAGTACATTGAGGTTGTTCATATAGAAGGACTTTGTGATAATGCTAGCATGTACAAAAGTGCACAATTATTTTTTCTGTGATAAGAATATTTTAAACAAGTTATAGAGAAAAAAAATGTAAATTAACATGAGATGGTTATATTCACATGTTCCCTCTCTAAATTAACTTATTCTGCTATAATAGTGAAACTATCCCTGTTCTTTGTTTAAAAACAGAATAGACCTCTTCTAAAAGAATTAAAATTTGCATTAGAATTTCAAACTGTTTGACAGAATAGTTCAGTTGGTTAAAGTGTTGCCTTAAAATTTGATATTCAAGAATCTAAAGGTACAAGTTAGATTCCTATACTAATATTGTCTTTGGTCAGGCCAACAACACCTGGAAAAGAGCAGAGAAATACCACTAAAAATGTTCTATAATTTACTAACCTGTGTTATATATTTGTGTGTTATTAGTAACAGTTGTTTGTAGATTAAAAGTCAAATAAAGTTTAAAACTTTCTAAACATTCAACATTTAATGATAAGATAGATGATGGAAATAGTCCAACATATCCATTACTCAAATGTTTGGTTTTTTTCTATTCACGTAATATTTTTAGAGATAATAAAAAATATGAACCCATAATGAAATTCCAAAAATCATGTCAAGATACATATGTTCTAGAGTCCTTTTTTCTCAAAATTTTTAAATATAGATTTGTAAAATGAATTCAAGATCAAAAATTTCAGTAAATGATCTTGAAATTAAAACCACAAAAATAGTAGCAATGTATAAAAACCTTAAAAATACACTGCACGTTAGTACTTTTTGTAGCCTTCCATCTTAATTCTTAGCATATGAACACAAATCTACAATTTTCTGGAGATTTTAAACAGTTATAACTTCAAAATTATATCAGGAAAAATTTTTAAATTTGGATTTTTCTTTAATCAACTCTGATGGTGCATTTGATAAGTCAAATTTGATTTAAAAAAAAAATGAAAATAGACTTTTTGAATGGATCATTTGATATGGTCATGCCTCATGATGTGACAATAGTGCTTCTATCTTGCCAAGCATAAAATCTGGGATCAAATACAGATAAGGTAAACTTCAAGTTTTAGCCAGATTTAAGACTTTTTTATCAGATATATATCATATAATCATCCAGGAAATCATTTGTAAATGACTATTATCTGGATAACCTTAAAAAGAGGATTAAACAAGTATGAAAAATCATTCAATGCTCATATGGGAATTGGAAAACTTAATAATGTCATCTCTTTAACTGCTCCTTAATAAGAAACTGCTAAAAATGTCTTTGCTCAATGGTAAGCTATTTTAAAACTGCTTCACATTACCCTTTGTCATGTATTCATAAACCTATAATATAAAATCTAAAAGTGTATATTCTAAAATAAACTGTATAAAAAAGGAGAAAAATGATACTTATTTCCAAAAACAAATCAGCATGTTAGAACTTATATACATATGTTTTAAATTACAATATAACAATTCACCAATTGCTAAAACAGAGAATCTTTAATAGATTAAAACCACTATTGCCAAGCGCTTTCAACTCCTATTAGTCCTTATCAAGACAGTATAAAAAAATCCTATTTTTCTCCTACAACTAATCTGAAAGCTGGTTAATTAGTTGTTCCTGGCCAATGCAATGAAACATTGAATTTATCACTTAAGAGAAAAATATGATTTTTTATACTGTCTTGATAAAACCTCTTAGGAGTTTAAAACACTTGGTAATAGTGGTTTTATTTATTAAAGATTCTTTGTTTTAGCAATTGCCGAATTGTTATATTATAATTTATAAGTTGTATTAACAGAAGTATTATATTTTATTTATTATATACATATGTTTTGAAATTAAAAGAAAAAAATTATATAATTAATAGCAATAACAAACTTCTGGAAAAAATAATTTCCATTTATTATCAAGATCATTTTAATAATCAATTCAGGCCAATTATTCTCATAGGAAAATTGCATTTATTAGAGTTTAAAATAATAATAATTTCAACAATCAAATTTCCCTAAACAATATGGCTGTATAGTAAAAAAAAGAGAAAAAAATTGAAGACAATATAGATGAATATATTTTATTTATTGAAATAAAAATGCAATCATGTGATTAATTGCTCAAAATAGCATGTGATTTTAAGTTTCTTGAGTGGCAGGTTGAGCACAACAATTGCACTGATATGGTCAATTGCTTACCAAGAAAATATATAAAATATAGGATATTTATCCAATATCTCTTGTGCCATTTCTCAAAAATCATGAATATATTTAATCTTGGAACCATAGCAATGGCAGAATCAACTCTTAAAGTTAGAATTGAACCACCCTTGCTACTCTTATTATCCAAAATTCAATTTGGGAAGAAAGACTCATTCACAAATCAGGCTGCATTCTTATTTATAATTCGTGACCAGTACGAAGAGACCTATCTCAATTCTCTACATAATAACAAACTATTAAATCATGAAATTCACATCACACTAAATGAAAAATTCTGTCCTTGCTTCACCCCTTATTGCTTAATACCACAAGATTCTCCTCTATGTGCTCTTCTATTCCTATTTATATCAATCCTTTCCTCAAAAAATCAAAAGTCAATTACCCAATATCTTTATACAGCCTCTCAATACTAATATTTCAGTCATCACTTCTGTGATTCTATCTTCCTCTGAATGAATTCCAACTCCTTTCAAAATGTATTCAAAACTAAAACACAATTTTATAACAGAAATTAAGCACTAAACAAGGAATCATTATATCAATGAACACTATTGGCTGAAATAAAAAATGTTACAAAAAGTGTTATTGGCTGATATAGCAATCATATGCAAAGACTTTATTTCAGCATTAAGTAAAAAGATCAGACATCTTTATTATGTTTTGTGAGCTTATTCACATTTTTTGTCCTGCAATTTGTTTGACTTTAGCATTTTTTTATTAAATTCTTTTCATGCACATACAAATATTAATTTTAAGCATAAACTAGTAAAGATAGTATTAAAAACTTATTAACATTGGAAAAAAAGACTACCTGTAAAAGAGAAAGTTGTAAAACTGTTAGCAATTTACATTTTAAATACAGTTTCCTAAATAGTGACCTAAACATTTTTAAAAAATGTGCAAATAGGGGGGGGGGGGGGTCCAGCTAATTAGTGAACAAATTGAAACTCTTTTCCTAATGTAATGTGGATTAATCAGAAGCAAATGTAAATGACAACATCAATGAAATGATTATTTATAAAAAGATCAAGCAATTGGTTGAAGATTTTTTAATAAGTTTCCTAGAACAAGAGCTGTTCCTGTGAAGGAGTTATTAATAGAAAAGTAATTTTCAAATTCAGGAAAATTACTTAATTGGACAGTAATGTAAGATATGGTAAGGTTGCTAGCACTGATAAAACTGCTTCTAAACCTTATCCCATAAGAAAATGAAAGATCTGACATTAGTGATTTATGAATGTTTATTAGAATATGCAAGTTTTTTTATATTTGAATTTTATGCATTTAAAGATTAATTTTAGTTTTCCTTAACATTTTAATGTATAGCAAACAATTTTATATATATTTTTACATCCATATTTTTTATTTTTTTTTATACATAAAAGTTTGTTTTGGACATTAACTTTGGTTTAGACTGTGGGCTTGGTATGAATTACATGCTAAATAAAATAAGATATTACACATTGAAGAGATAAGAAATGTATTTTGGGTCCAATAAATTTATTGAGTACACTATTCTGCAAATACAACGGTGTGCATAAATGTGTTCGCATGTATATAATTCTGTTTAACATCATTTATTATAAAATCATAACGAAATTATAATAATAAAAAATAAAGAAATTTAATTACTGCAAAATTCCATCTAATCTCATAGAATGAAATTATCTATAACTTTTACAGATGCATATATGTGTGTTTGGCTATGAATATGGTTTACACACATACATATATATATATTACATAAAATCATCTAAAAAAAATTCTAATATTAAATTATTAATAATTTTTATATATTATATATATATTTTAAATATAATAAATTTATATACTTTAAACATAAAAATCAATAAAACTGAACTTACTTTACAAGTTTCAATCAGTTGTGTATCCATCACGTATTGATAATCATGTCGAATCAGAGGCCATAAATCATCCTGATGATGGATTCTCCTAGAAGGTTCTGATAGCCTTCTCTTTGGAAATGATTTCACATCTTGTTTAAAAGGTATATATTTTGGAAATGACATGGTTTTGTTAAATAACTTGGAGCAATTACTGAATATTTCAGGATCAGAAGCAACCTCCCGAATTCTTCCTAGACTCTCTTGACCAGGAAAATTTACTGAATCTGGTGCTGTTTCTTCTAAATAACGAATGCACTCTTCAACTGGAGAACTATAACTGTAAGCACTATCCAAACTAGTGTGAGAACATAACGGTGAGCATTTTGATGAACTAAGCAGAGAATCCTCAGAATTGATGCTATTCCTGTAAGATGAAAGTGTTTTATATTTAACTAAGCGTTTAACAGGAAATGATTGACAAGATACTTTTAAATCCTGAAGATCATGAAATGAACTATAGCTCCAAATCTTATTAACATTTTCTTTACTATTTTCAAGAATTCTATTACACCTTGGGCAACGATGCCTATTAACATAAAATTTGCTTTGACAAGAATACAAACAAGGAAATGATTTGATGCAAGAAATCTCAGAACACTTCTTCAATGTAAGACCAAAAGGAATTGTGACAGTTTGTTGTAATGCTTTATTATTTGTGTTGGAAGAACAATCTTTGACATTTCTGTGGTAGAAGCGATCGTGTAAAGCTAATAACTTATTCACTAATGTATCCCATTTATAGTGAAGGTTCTGACAAACAAAATCCAAATGATAGTCTGGTTTAGCGTTTAAAAATGCTTGACCTTCTTTAAGGATCACTAGGATCTGAGGTCTTTGTTCTTTTACTTCATCTTCAATTTCCTGAAAATATAAAAATTTTAAATTTAATAATCATGATAGTACAAATTAAAATACAACAAAAATAATAATACAAATAATATTTTTAAACATTTTATTCAGTATAGTAAAATCTGTTTTGAATCATTTTTAAATTCAATAGACAAAAGAAAAAGAAGGCTGTAAATATGAATAATTTTTCGAGCTTTTTCCTTAAACTTTTAAGAGAAAATTAATCAGAAAGAAATGACAAAATAATCCTATTATATATGTTTTAATTAATAATAACTAACTACATATTAAACTTTTTAATTAATGAGATGTGAGTTTCTAAAATGCCTACTCTAAATTTTGAAAAGCAAATCTATTGTTCTGAGTGACCTGTATGGCATTAAATCTTATGCTGATAAAAAATAATAATAATAATAATAATGCAATAATATAAATATCTCATAAATTCAATCATTATTGGTCATTTTATGCAAAGAGAGCTCATTTTCGAAATCTGGATGTCTAGAGTTATCATTTTTAATACATGTTTATATACAGCTCAATGTTTGCATTCATTATATAACCTATTTTAAAAAATAAAGACAAAAGACATTTTTTCCATAAGGGAATTTAAAAAATAAATTATATGATTGTTTTTTAAGATTTACATGTATAGTTCTGTATCATTTCCTGAATTGAAATTACACACGAGACTAGAAATTGCATTAAATAATTTTAATGATAAGACAAGTAATTTGTGCTTATATCAGTGATTGTTAATGTCATCATTTAGGAAAAATTGATGCCACTTCCAAAACGAGCCATCTACAAATGATTTCCATTGAAGGCAGTTCAAAAGATATAGATATCACCGGCTTACTCTTCCAGAACTTCTGTTATGTATATATACATGTGATTCCAATTCCTACATTGGTCTTTGGAATATTTAGTGAAGATACAATATATATTCAATATTTAGAATGAATAGCTTAAACAATGTGTGCATAATGAAGAAAAATTCCATTTAAACGTTAATGTTTAATTACATTCTCACAAAAAATTAATCGCACATTATTGTATCGTTTTCTAAAGATATACACTAGATGATTTAAAAACATTTCATTCCCATTTAACTGAAAGTCTAAATAATTTTTTTCTATGTAGATTTGTCTCTATATATTATTGAAGAATTCTATTTAATAATTTTGTTTTAACTACCCATTCATCCTTAATGTATAACCTCACACAAAAGAAAATAATAATAAATAATCAAATAGCTTTATTATTCAGGAGTACATAAGAGATTGTAAAAGACCCAGAAAGAGACCACATGTGAGATGGATGGATGAAATAAGAAAGACTGCAGGGGTGATGTGGAGAAGAGAAGCTAAAGATCAGAGGAGATGGATTGAACTTGGAGAGACCTTCATCCTGCAGTGGATTGATAATGGTTGATGATGATGATGATGACATAAGAAGTTCAAGCATCGGAAGTGCCAGAACTGACATTAATCCAAGGATCTAACAGTACAGAATTTAAAATTCTAATACTGCACTAAATCATGTAGACCACAAAAAAAAAAATGCAGTTTGAAAATATAGTCATTATTTCCTGTCCAGGTGAGAGCGTAGATAAGTCATATTTTAGAGTAGAATATAAATTTATAATATGCAGTGCATTTTCAAAACCTACAGAGATGTCAATCTCTTCTAAACTTGAAGGAAAAGGCTGACTTACAATATAAATGTGAATTAAATTATCAAAGGCAAGCAAAATATAGGTATTATTTACCATACTACAGTGCTTGAATTCACAATAAGACTTGAAATTATCTATAAAAAAATAGTTGGTATCCTTCTTCAAAAGAGTTTGGGATCATATAGTTCATTCAGAAAATGGATTTATGAAACATTTAATGAAAAATAACAGACAACTGAAAAATAAATACTATCTATCATATTTAACATGTCAAACTATTCACTCAAAATAATTTCTGCAAGACATTTTTCTACTTTTGAATTTTGTTCCATAACTTATAATATACTTTATAACTATTTATTAACTGAAAAATTGAGACTAGTTTGTTTTTAAAGAATTTCACATGCAGATGTGTAATATATATGAATATATATGATATTTGATAGTTAAAATAATATTTCTGAAAGATCTATGCTAATTATTTTCAGTAAAAATTTCTGTTAAAGGTGATAATATCAAATGAATCGCTTTTCTTCATTTTTGTTTTTTCAACTAAACATTTTTCTTAATAAGGATTTACATCTTTTTTATTTTATTTTTCATTTATTAGACATTTATACAATTATTTTTTAATACAGATTATATATTGCTATTTTAAATCCCTTCATTCAAAATAGATGGTGATTAAAAGCTTTCAAAAATACACAAAATCATTATAATGACAAAATGGAAAAATGTTTAAAAATTAAACACATTGTATTAACATACTTTAAATTAGCAAATATTCCTTTAAAAAAAATTTCATAATATTTGAGTATGAAATAATTTTGCAATGGCAGAAATTTAATACTATATTATAATAAGTTCGTCCATACTTTAAAAGTAACAGTAAAACAGAAATGCTTAAAATGTTAAATTTATTATTGAACCCCTGCATTGTTTTTCAGACAATTAATTAAATTTTAAAAAAATACATTTACATCCTTACTATTTATATTCACTTAAAATTCTACTAAGAGGGGGCAAAAATCATAATAAAAAATGACAATTTGTGTACACTTTTTCAAAAACTATGATCTAACATAAAAATAAACACTTTATGGAAATTACTTTCTGTTGACATTTTAAAAATAAACTATAAAGAATGGCAGGCTTTTTACTTTTATCTTTTAAACACATAATAAATAAACTGATATGACTTTTTAACAATTGACTGTTTTTCATAAAGAGGAACTATATTTTAATCTAACATAGATATAAAAACTGTTGCTACAATTATTATTCTTTTGTTTCTGCAATATCCAGTACTAGTCGGATATGTATATAGTCGAGACTCGAGTGAGATTTATCGCACTCAACAGTGACAAGTAATTATATAATTAAACACATGAACACGGTAGTGGAGTTAATAGGTTTATATACATATACAAGGATTAATATATAATACAATTATTACAAAGGTAAACTGACTAACACATTATTATACAACTCTAGTCTTAAAGGCCCGCAGGCTTACAATAAACAATATTAAAGTCTATACGACCTGTAATGGTCCCTAGGTCTACCTTAGTACGTTCGGAGGTAGACCTCTCCGCGAGACGAGCTGAAAGTGAAGTAGTGTCTGTGCACTCAGGAAAACGCATCCATCCCTCAACTTCACCTAGCAAGTCTGACCTTGTTTGTTCCCGCCGTACCGGATGTAACACTCTCTATTTCCATTGGTCATCCCATGACACGAGGTACAAAGTGGTCAGTCTGGTTATCTCTGACCAACCTTAATCGTTTCTGTGGTGCTTTTAGCATACACGCACATACTTGAATATTTGTCATAGTTACATTATTATTGCGTGTATCTGTTAATAAGCATACACACACATACTTGTATTCATTTATAATAGTTGCATTATTATTGCGTGTATATGTGAATACACACACACACACATAGCACGCCTCCCCCAAGTTCAGCGACGTACTTTTCTAAAAAAAATTTTTTTTTTCATTTCTTCTTCTCTGAACTTAACACATAATCATGCAGGCGGAGGGGAATTTTTGTTTCTCCTCTTTGCGCGTGGGGGTGATTTAGTTTCACCATCTGTGACTATTTCATTTTCTTCACTATTTTGATTTTCTTCGTCAGCAGTAATGATTTCTGTTTCACTTTTAGTTTCATAGTGAGTTCATTTTCTTTGTCATCATTACTTTTAAACAATTGCGGAGTGCATTCTGTTATTGCACTCTTGCGCAATTGGTTAATGTGCTTACATAATATTTTGCCGTCTGCCATACGGACAGCAACCACTTGTTTACTTAAATGGCGTACAACGTATGCTTGAGTCCACGATTTATTTAAATTATTTTTCACCCAGACTCGTTCATCAGGTGAAAATTTGTTGTTTACTGTAATCGGCATTTGATGCTCTTTTGATGGCATTATTGCTGAGAGTTTTGTGCGTAACTTCCGGCCTAAATATTTTTCTGCAAGTGATCTGCCCGTTTTAGCTGTGGGTGTGGAATGCTGATATAGCAACACCATGAAAACTGCCTCTTGGAGTCTTCCTTTTCCCAATTTATTCATGGATGACTTTAAGCTTTGTACCGCTTTCTCGGCCAGTCCATTTGATTGGGGATGGTAGGGGGGGTAAGGATGTGTTTAATCCCCCATTCCTGCATAAATTCGGCAAATTTTTCAGACGTGAAACCGGTTCCATTATCGGATACGAGGGTTTCCGGTAGCCTGTAGTATGAAAAAATTTCCATGAGCTTGTCCAGCGTCTCATCCGCACTTGTGTTTTTCACTGTTTTATATTCTGACCATCCTGAGTAGGCATCGACCACTACCAGAAATAATTGTCCATGGATTGGACCGCAGTGGTCAATGTGAATTCTCTGCCAAGGTTTCTCTGCTTCTTTCCATGCTTCATATTTCGCTGGGGATGCTTTTGCACATGACTGACAGCTAGAACATTTTTTTATGAATGTTTCTATATCAGTGCTGATTCTCGGCCACCATACATAACTACGGGCTAACGCTTTTGCCCTGACAATGCCTGGATGACCTTCATGTAATAAATTTAGCATGTGCGATCTGCCTATTTTTGGTATTAGGACCTGATCGCCTTTAAAAATGCAACCTTTACATATTGATAGTTTTTCGCGAGCTTTCCATAACTCTATGTGCAAAAACAGAGGACGTTGTGCTGGCCAGCCTCTTCTAATTTTCTCCATCAGCCATTTGTAGCCAGCGTCTTCATTGGTCCATGCTGCTACTTTTCGGCTATTAAGAGTCTGGCTTTGAAGCGCGTCAATGTATTCGGGATAACGCGTCGGCGTGACCAATAATCTTTCCCTTTTTATATTCCAGACTGTAATCATACCCAGAGAGTATGTTAATCCATCTCAACATGCGCGGGCTGAGGTGTTCCGGAATTTGTTTGATGCCTAAAATTCCCAGAAGTGGTTTGTGGTCTGTCATGATTTTGAAATAACGACCGTATAAATACTGGTGGAATTTACGAATTCCAAATACTATGGCTAGCGCTTCTTTGTCCAGCTGACTATAATTTTTTTCAGCACTGGACAAAGTGCGCGACGCGTATGCTATAGGACGTTCCCCAGATTGAGCTGGGTGACATATTACTGCCCCCACTCCATATTATCACTCACTCACTCACACACACTCACACTCACACTCACACTCACACTCACTCACTCACTCACTCACTCATTCACAGTTAAGTGGACATCATTTATATGTTTGTTTTCAAATGTACAGTTCTTGAATTGCAGAAAATATTACTGTAAGAAATTCTACAGTTTGTAGTTTGGAAGGAACTTATTATAAGATTTTTGTGGTATGTCTCAAAGAGTATCTTTTTATTTTTAAAGAAAATTAAATTTCAGTGCCAAACTATATCTGATAAAAAAATTTAAAAATATTTAAAAGAAAATTTATTTCTCTGGGTTTAAAAATACAAATTTTGGATTGTCTTATAAAATGAGAAAAAAACATCATACATTGCCAAAATTTTAAATTTAAATGAAAAACTATTAAAAAAATTAAAAGAAAATTAAAAATGCTGTGGAATTTTCAATATCTGTAAAATATGTAGCTAGTCCCCTTGCGCTAACAATTAAGAAAATGGAAAAGACAACATTTGGATTGATGATACCTGCCAGAAAAAGAATTCCAATGGTTGGCAATATCATTAAATAAGCTTTTAAAATTTACAGAGCCCTTAAAGAAAATGGAGAATCTTCAGAAAGTCCAGATTTTATGGCAAGTAAAGGTTGGTTTGAAAATTCAAAAAGCATTTTGCAATTCATAGCATAAGAATTCTAGGCAAATCTGCATCAGCTGATCATGAAGCTGCCAGAACATATCCAGAAAAAAAGTATAGAAGAGCAAGGATGCGCACCACATCAAGTTTTTTAATGCCAGTGAAACTGTACTTTGGTCACACAAAAAAAAAATCTAATAAAACCTTTATATCGAAACAAGAAAAAATTATACTCGAATTTAAGGTATCTAAAGATCGTGTAGTAAAAAAAATAATTACTTTTTAAAATAATTTGAAAATAAATATCAGCTACTTATTTGAAGGTAATAGATATAATTTTCCAATTATCAGCTATTTATCACTTATTTCTGTTGAATGAATGAGAGTCCGGTTATTGGGAGGACCCCCAGGGACCTAAAACCTAGTTCTTTTGAGGGAGGGGGCTGGAATGAGGGTGCTGTGGTGATTGTTACCAATGTTGGTTTTTCTCATTCACAAGATATAAAAAATAACATTTATGCAGATTCTTTAACGTTTTCGTCATGAATGATTTTATCCATTTATTATTGCAAAATAAGTTGCAGTTTGGCCTCATGATTTTAATTGCAAGTGATTCACCTTATTTAATTTTATTACTTCCAATGTTGTTATTGATAGGGCTGGCCTTTTGCTGTTCATGTGATTTTCATGATGTATTAGAATGGTTTTCAGCAGAGACATTTTGAAGCTTGGATTTTTATTTTCCTTGTTCTCCATAGTTTTTCCATAATTTTTCCAAAGTATTAGGGATTCTCTCTTGTGAGGATATTTAAGGCCATTTGGAGAAACTGAACAGTAAATTGATTTAGTCCATATTTTATGTTCTCTCCAAATGTTTTCCTATTTCTTAACTTATCCACCGCAAATTGGATTTCCCAATATTGTACTTCTAAAACACTATTCATGTTTGATTTCTAGACTTTACAAATAATTCCTAATTGTACCTTTTAATTAAAATTTTTGTTACAATCAACTTTGCTGATTGAATGAGAGAATCTGGTTATTGGGAGGGGCCCCACAGACCTAAATCCTGGTTCTTTTGAGGTGGAGGGCTAGGATGAGGGTGCTGTGGGGACTGTTGCCAACGTTGATTTTCTCATTCGCAAGAAGGAAAAAACATTATTCATAGCGGTTTTAGTATTATTGTTATAAACGATTTTATCCAATTATTATTGCAAAGTAAACCGCAGTTTGACCTAATGATTTTAATTGCAAGTGACTCACCCTATTTAAATTTATTATTTCCTATGCTGTTATCTCCAAGTGTTTTCCTATTCTCAACTTATCCATCGCAAATTGGATTTCTCAATATTGTACTCCTAAAATACTACTCATATTTGAACTCTAGACTTTACAAATAATGCCTAATTGTAACACTCATTTGTCTTTAATGATTAATATACCCCCTTTCCATATCCCTTTCCCTTTTCATATGTATCCTTCCCCTTTTACCATGTTGTTCCTGAATTTCATTTTTACAATTCTTTGTAAACCTCAAATTTAACTATATTTGTACCTTTTTTTGATGAATAAACTTTCATCACCGAGAAAAAAAATCCAGCGATTTATTGTTGAAGTTGTGAGACAGCATTCCATAAATCAATTTATCCATTTATCAATTAACAATTGACTACAATTAATGAGATGTCTTGAAATAAAGAAGTAATGAATTAATTAAGTCTGGCTTATTTGTTGTTATCCATCTTTCCCCTAGAATGATGAGAAGTCATTTGCATAGCAAAGACAATTGCTTAGCTGTTTATCTGTAGCCTATCACCATGTAGATAGCAATCAAAATGATTATTTAAAAATTTGAACCTGTTCAGGTCCTGAATGCATAAAAAATTTCTGACAACTGCCTGGATTATAGAATATTCTCCATCATGCATTGGGGTTTCTTCATGTTAGAGTTAAGATTTTTTTTTGAAACAAGGTGGTAAAATTTTAGAAACACCGTTTAAAAATGCAAATAAAGAAAATAATTTCAGAATTTTTTCCATAGCTTCACTTTTATTTCCTGATTTTTGAATCCTTCAAGCATTTATTTAAAATAAATACATCATAAACTATAAAGTTCCAATTAATTTTAAATTGACCTGCTAATAAATAATTTGTTTAATAAATATTCTAGTAACTATATCAATCTTTGCTAAATAAAAATCTAAACACATAAGCTTCCACACACATACTCACCAAATATAAATGTAATAGCTGTTTGTTCTATCCCTCATTAAAATATTTGTGTTGTAAAGTTGGATTTATGAGTCTACTCTATATTTCTATTTTTGAATTATTTGATTTATGCACATGAGCACTTCTTTCGATTTATACAATTTGATAACTTTATTCCTTAACAAGAATAACAACAAAATATGAGTGTACGAATTTTTTTTAAAAAAAATATAGAAGTCTATCAAACAAAATCTGCTTGGAAAGTCATTCAAAATGTTTTATAAAATTATATATTTCTCTTAAAAATTATGATATTAATTATATAAGAAGCTGTACAATCAATGAAAGCTATGAAATATACTTAACTATAAAAATTAAAGTCAATACAATTTTTGCAGTTTTTTAAAATTAGCCAATTTACAATGATTGTGAGCTATTTAATAGTGTTTTGTTTTTTTGTTTTTCTAATAGGTATGCAGACACACATTATAAAAATCTAATTAAATATTTATTTACAGGTGGAGTGTATTTCTTTTTGTCTTTTAACTATTTAAAAAGATATCAAAAAAAATTACTCATTTCAAATGTAATCTTAAAGATGAATTTGCTTCTGGCTGCTATTATTATTCTGAAAAAAAAAATGAAAAAAGGCCAGAAGGAAAAAGACAATATTTATCTTCAAAAAAAAAAAAAAATACATTAGCAGGTGCAGGATTATATATTTATATACAGATTATTAAGATATGCAATATATAAAAACTCACTATATAAAGCATGGCATATATATGTGTGCAAGAAATAGTCAAAAATAACAGAAACTCGTTAATATATTTTTGACATATTGTAGCAAAAAAAAATTTTTAATGAAAATTTTATTAAAAATTTTTTGTTTTTCAATGATGTAAAAGATTTATTAAGATATAGGTGCTTATTGTATATAAGTACTATCTGTTGGTCAAACCACTATCCATGTACCAAAATAAATAAAAATATGCTAATTGATATGTTTCATTTTTTCATAAGATCAAAAACAAAAGAAATATGAAAATGATATAATTTATATTTGAAAACATGAAAATAATATAATTTATTTAGAAATTAAACCTGAAAATACATTTAATGATAAACAATGATTAAAAAACAAATATTATCAATAAGTGAAGTGAATGATGAGAGCAAATAATTGTTATGAAAGCAAAGTAAAAAAAATGAAAATAAGTTTGGAAAACTGAAATTAATCTATTCAAAAACTACACAATGACTAAAAACAAATATCTTCAATAAGTGTTATCAATGCAAAAATCCGACCCTACCCCCAAATTAGAATTAGTATTTACTGCCATTATTGATTTGTAATATTTCATTTATCACATTTACTGACGAGTTATTTTTCACTCATTGTTTGAGAACAAATGAGATTATTTTCAGGTTATCAAACATATATTATTTTGGATATTTCCGATTTTTTACAAAAAAATATGAAACTTATCAATTATTTTATTCTTATCTACTTTGGTATGTGGATTTTAGATTGGTACATGCAACTAATAGTAACATTTATGATACAGTTCTAAATATTAACATGCTGAACTATTGTGTGTTGATTGAATGACAACAAATGGCAAATTACGACCAATAATGATCAAGTATTATGATTCGGCTATAGTACTCAATTTATATCAAGCTTTGAAAAATTTAATAAACAATGGCACTAACAAAACACTTTTTATCATTTTTCTAATTGGCATTCTGTAACATATATGTATAAAAAAAACCTGCATTAAGAAATTATGTTGATTTTCAATTTCTTCTAAAAAATAATAATCTATGAGAAACTGTTGGAAAACAATATTGACGTTTGTAAAAAAAACTGCTATTAATTATTTCAAAATGGTCATTGTCAAAATGCCAACAGACATAACAAATATCCATTAACTTTGGTGTCATATATTTTTCTTTCCACTCATTGGTTTAGCTTGAGATAAGCTCATTTTTAATGGATGTTTGGTTTTTTAAAAGTCAGAAAAACAAGAATTAAAAATACAGACAATTTTAAATAGCTTTTTAAAGAAAAATGAAGGTCAGTATTCTTCCGAGTTGATGATCTAGAGAAATTTTTAAAAAAAATAAAAAAATTACGTAATAAAGAGGATACCGTTACTCATATATATATATTTTTAATGAAAAGTAAAACCAAGAAGCATCATTTGTTTAATAATAAAAATTTATGAAAAGTATAAATGTGTGTGTGCTTGAGCATAAGCTATATTATTACTCTAAAATGAAAAAAAAAATTAATGTTTTAGTTTTTTTTTTATATAGCCCCTAATCAAGTACTCTAAAGTATTTACAATGAAATACATATTCTCTCTCCTTCCTTCCACAACCTTATCATTCTTGCTGCATTTCTCCGAATTCTATCTTTTTTTTTTATACATGTAAACTGCTCTTCAGACATTAATATGTCTAAAGTAATTTTCAGTCTCATCATTATTATAAATACATATGGGAAGAATTATAAATACATATGGGAAGGAAGAAAGGAAAATTAAAATATTTTGAAATGTGGATGAAGAGGCTAGAAAAAAAATTTGAAGTCATGGCGATACACTAATTAAAATATATATATATATATAAAGCAAAAACAAAATGGACTGACAATATATGCATGTATATTTCGAGGAATTAAAAAAAAAAAAATGTTAAAACAATTTGTGGAGGATAACAGCTAATGGGTTTCAAAAATAGAACAAAGAAGAGAAATATTTGAAGAAGTTATCAAATTGATATAAAAAACTTGCTCTTTGGCATTACCTGATGATGATCATGATAACTCAATCGTGCATGCAAAAAATCAGCATATGTTTTACAAAATCGAATTATAACTTTTTTATCAACGGAGGTCATAATGGACATCTCTAGCAAACTTGACACTTAAAAAACAATCCTCTGAATATTGTTAAGTTTACTAAAAATAAGAAATATAATTCTAAACAGAAGTCACCAAAGTTTTTATATAATAATAAAAAGTGTTGCTTTTATGTATTCATTTTAATAATGTATCAAATTTAAAATATTTACTTAATGTTGCAATTAGTGATTTTTTTTAATAATATATTAAATATAATAAAGGACAATATTTGAAAGAAAAAAAAAATTATTAGTAAAATATTTGATTTCATGATTTAATTTGACAAGACGAGATATTGTGGAATTAATTTATCAATCAATTAATGTCTTACTTTTTGCATATCTAATAAAGTGTAAACCACATATGCTTTATTTTAAAATAATGTACATTATTTCTTAATCTTAGGGATATTTTAAAACATAATTCTCCATCGAATTAAAATGAAAAGTATCTTTTAATGGCTCTTTTTTTATTTTTTCACTTTTAGGTTTTCAAAGTAATGAAATCTAAGCAATTATTTTTAATCTTACATCATTATCAATTAATGTCTGCATCTTTTTTGCAGTTTTAATCCATTAATCAATTTTAAGCCTTCTTGTCAGTCTTTGAACTTCTGTCTACCAGATTCTTATAATGTTTGGCTTTTTATCTATTATTCAGCCAAGCAGAAAATGCCATCTTTCATTCTTAATCAAATCACTAATAATAAGATTATTGTCAGAAAACCAGTCGTGATTCTTTTTTTTTCTTAAAATTAATTTACTATATTTATAGAACAGTACTTAAGAGATCCATGCTTCAATAATATGGCAGTCCTAAAGATATAAATTAACAATTTTATGTTTAATCTCTATTGAAATTTAATACATATGGTAGATTCTTCTAAAGAATGAACATCAAATTTATTGAGAATATGAATGGAATATTAACTACTTTTTAATACAACTATCTTGGAACTTACTAATTTATGATTTTCCGACTCCTAACTACAATGTAATCTACTCAATGACATTGTTTTGAGCATGGATGCATCCATGTTCCTTTATAGCAGTAAAAGCCTATACAGAGTATAACTGACAGTCAGTCCATGCATAGTGCAAAAAATTCAATAACAAAACATTTGAATTTATATAGCAATACCATTATTTCCAATAATCTGGGGCCTAAATCTACAATTTTTTACCAACACATGCATTAAATCTCCAAGAAAAAAATATGATCTTTTAATGATATTTTTAATACTATTTTTGATGCATTGCAAATAGTATATGGACATAGTATTACAATCCTATTCAATCGAGCAATTTAATATGATGACAATAATATTTTGAACAGGAGAAATAAATATTTTGATTATCTTTAGAATAATAATGTCAGAATGGAAATAACAACATTAAACAATAAATCAATTTTATCGACTCATTTAGATTTGAATGAAGATATTCAGTTTAGTGAAGTCAAAACAACTCTTTGCAATCTTAAAAATGGAAGATTTACAGATCCCAATAAAAATACCTGGAGAAGTTTTAAAATATACTGGTGATATGTTAGCTTCAAAAATATTCAAATTTTTTAAGAATATATAAGGGTCTATGAAGTTGTATCCCCAATCTTAAGTATACTTTATTGATCCAATTTTTGAAAACAAAAGAATAGACAAGATTGCAGTAATTATAATGGAATATCATTATTAGGCACTACAGCAATGATACTTCAAGAATTTTGTTGAATAGATTGCTACTAGTCATAGATAAATGGTTACCTGTAGAGTCATTGTGGTTTTTGACAATCAAAAAGCAGTGTTGATGATTTTTGTTGCCAGACAAATGCAAGAAAGGAACAGGGCATTTGATTCAGTTAATAGGACAGGTTTATGGCACTGTATGAAATTAGTTGGTTGTCCATCAAAATGTATTTATATTATACAGCTTTTTATATAAAAGAATGAGAGAATGTGTTATATAACAAACAACATATGGCAAGTCTGAGATATTAAATGAAAATTGATGTTAAACAAAGATGAGTACTTGCTCCAATATTATTTTCAATTTCTATAACAGTTATCTTTGGAAATGTTAATAGGCAGCTTAATCAAATTAGAAATTAATAATGGAATTTTTAATTTGAATTTCTTAAAAGCAAAAACAAGAACTTCTTGGATTCTGGATTTATAGAATGATGATGATTATGTTATTTTTGCCAGTTCAAAAAACAGTTTACAGAATGTTTTTAATGTTCTGAATACAATATATAAAGATTTGGTGTTTTCATGAAGGTTTGTAATGATGTTATTTTAGTTGCATTTATATATTGAACCATTTCCATCATCTAATATTAAGTATTGAATGTCTTTAACAAAATTTAACTTTATTTAAATCTTCCAATTATTTTCAACTATTGGTAATAGCACACAATTTGGAGTATGCTCAAGATTTCAAGGGGTATTATTCTCTCTTCTTCAGATGGTGCTGGTCTTATCAGTGATAGTACTAGCATAGGAATCGAACCTGAACTCTTAGATTCTTGAATATTGAATTTTAAGGTAATGCTCTAACCAAATGAGCCATCTTGCCAAAGGCAACAATCAGTAAAAAATTCATATTTATCTACGAGGTCCCCCCTGATTTATCCACTTTTTCCTTAAGGGAAAGTTGATTAGTGTTTTCCATACATTATGCATAGTCACATTATGTTGACTTATGGTGTTATTCTACATTGTCATGTGAACAGATTTTCATTTTTCTTCTTTTTACCTTTTCATCTCTATCCAATACTTTTGCATTTTCCCAATTGAACATATGTTCTTTGGTACATACATGGTTTGCTACCTTAGACACATCAGTTTTTGTTCTTCTAATCAGTTGGTGTGCTTGCAATCACTTTTCAATGGTGCGACTAGTCTCACCAATATACATTCTTCTACATTGTATTTCATAGATGTAGTTTTTGCTCTTCGGCATTTCGAATTTAGTCTTTGTAAATGTTATAATTCCTCGTAGTGTAGTTTGGTTCTGGAAAGCTTGCAAATTTTCATTAATTTGTCTGCCAAAACTCTAAGTTCTTTATCAACCATGAGAGAATAAAATTCCTCAGCAACTTTTAAATTAGATTATTAATAACTTAAGAATGTAAATACCTTGGTAATTTTATAGACAGATGGGCTTACATGCTGATATACAACCCAGACTCCAATGTACTGCAATTGCTTTTAATAAGTTAAAATATAGAACTTATTTTATTTTATTTATTATATGAAAATCAAGGCATTACAAGTTTTATTTAATGATGCTCTGTAAAATTCTAAAAACGCAATTGCATGATCATAAAACCAATCAATGTTTTTCAACTTTCTGGATGTGATGCTATGAATACATTATCAACTCAAAAATATTTTTAAAAAGTGCAATGCCAATTGTATCCACTGTGAAGAAATGTAAAACAATAGAATATATTGGAGAACTACAATTAATCAGTGTTGAAATATTTCAGAAAAAAATTATTTCTGTGAAGAACTTAAAAGACTACATTGTAAAATCAAGTAAAAAAAAAAAAGAAAATGAGCTTTCTATAGATAGACATATTTGTGTTTCACAAATTGGTTTATATTGTCATTGCAAAACTCATTTCTAGAGTATTTTTTTTCCTCTTCTTTTATTATCTTTTTTGGAGTTAGAATGCCATATTTATTTACAAATAGTTCCCATCTTTTTCTTGTAGTTCTGGCTTGTGTTCTTGAATTGAGAGTTCCACATGCAGTCATTATTACATCTGATTGGCTGTCACATAAGCAGTTTTAAGGCGCTTCTGTCAAAGGTTTTAGCCTTTCACGTTATTATAAGTAGTTGCTTATATTTATTAGATTATTATATCATTGTCATTTTCAAATATTATCAATCCACTGTAAAATGAAAATCTCTACAAGTTTAATTCAGTTTTGTTATTCCGCAGATTCCCTTTTCCATAGCACTACACTCAAGCTTCATTTTCATTCATTCATCTCTTACATGATTTCTTTCAAAGTCTTACAATCTTTTATGACTAATTTAACATTTCAGTTGTCCAACAATTGGCATGTCTTCTAAAAACTATTCAACCCAAATCCTTTTTTTTTTTACTTCTTTAACTAATGACAGCAATACTATTTGTTCTTTCACTCATGTATTTCATTTTTCAATCTTCTTATTTCTAATATATATATATATTTCATTGTGTGATCTGCATTGTTCTTATAGTAAATGTCCAAGACTAGAATCGTAAGTACATATTATTAAAACATTTTATTAACATTTTAATTATTAAATACACAGGGTTATATATATACTACTATCATAAACACTTCATACAAATTTAATTCTATGTTTAATTTAATTTATTATCTTTCCATCTGAATTAATAACAGGTAATAAAGGTCTTTATAATGATAAACTTTAATTCTTTATTATTAATCTTTATTTTTTTCCTTAAATAAAAAAATAATGAATATTACTCTAGGTTTAGCATTCACATTTTTAACATTGCTTTATTTCTTCAATTTGATAGTTTTTACATTTTCTGAAGATCTTATACATTATTTGCAAAAACAATCATCAAAATGTAAATGAGATAATTTAATTAACATCTATTTTTATTCAGTTAGCTTCAAATCTTAATCTTCAAAACATTTTCTCATAAAAACTACTATAAAATATTTTACATAGAAAATCATTGTCTTACATCCTTACCAACATTAATCTTCTTAGTTTTACCATATAGTCTAATCAATTCTACTGCTTTATGATAAAACATTTTTCAAAATAGGACAGTATTTCATGTCAATACTTTGAGGTTCTAAATCTTTAATCATTAAGAAAATATTAATAGCTAAGTGCTATTTCTTTATCTACAAATATAAAACAAACTAGTCATTCATAGCCAATGTTTTTTATATATATCTTATCTTAATATTCTGATATATTGTGCTATAATCACTTTAAAATCCATCTTATTCTTTTGGTTAGCTTGATCTAAATTTCTCTACATGATTTATAATAATTTTAGTAAAAGAAGTAAAATGATTTTAATAAAAACTCAATAAAACTGATAAAATATTAATAGTGTGTAATTTCTAGTATTTTTCTTTTCACTTTTAATTCATCGGTCATTTCATATATAATTAATCAACAATTTCTTTATTTCATATGGATCTTTTAAGTACATAATTTGTTAAGTTCCTAAAGCTTTTACATTTTTCATAATCTTAATTGTTTATATGATCTCTTCATTTAAAATATTTGGTATGTCAAAAAATATTATTGTAGGGATTTCTTTGTTTCATTGTTCTGTATTATTACATAAATCTTGGTAGAATTCTTTCACAAATTCATAATAATGCCTTTTTTTTATCTTATTGCCTAACCAGCTTCCTTCTAATATCAAAATATTATTTTATATTTCTGAGACTTTAATTTTCTTCTGCAACCTTATTTGACAATTATATTTTCTTAAATCTTTTTCATTCCATTTTACAAAATTCCAGACAATCATTTCTTCTAAATATGTCATTTTAAAATATTTTCATATTATTTCTTTTTATTGTACATTCCTTTATCTTTATAAAAAAATTTACTGGCAAATTATTACTTTTGTCTACATAGGAATTCTTGGCAGAGTATAAAATATCATGTTATTCACGTCATTCAAGTTTAAACTAGTTAGAAACTCTGTTTTTAAACTCATTGGGATATTTCAAAAATTAAGAATGTAACTGTTATTAGTGCTTATTTAATTTTGACTTACATAAATGAAGTACATGTTTTCTGTTAAAAAATATAATTCAATTTTGCTATTGCTTTAATTGTATGGTTCAATGTCCAGTCCTACTTTGGACATTTCTGCAAATCCTATGTGTATTCTCTCTAATTTATCTCTGTAACCAAATTTATTCAGTAAACTTTCATCCTTCAATCATTTTTCAATTCTCGTCAATGAAATCTCTCATGAAAATATTAAAATGTCATTGTTTGTTGGTAATCAAAAGCATTCCATATCTTTATAAAAATTTTGTACCTTTTCAAAAAAGTTCAACGAGAACTTTTGGAGCATAAACCTTGAATTATCTACATTTAGTATTATCTATTAAACTACCACTGTGTCTGATTTACTATCAACATTCACATTATTAATCTCTTTCATTTATAATAAATTTTATTCCATTTGTATTACCCATATATAAACCTCTAAGAAAGAACATGACCAATTTCCAAATCATTTTTTTCTAATTTCATAAAATCAGATAAGGTACATTTAATAATAAATAGTTCTAATTTATGCAATCTTCTTTTCCTAGAAAATGATCTTATTTGTGGGTAACTAAATAAAAAAGGTCATTGTTGTTGGCAGTCTAAATGAAAAATTTTGAGGATTCTTGACAACTTCCATCTTTAATTATCAACCATTGCTTTGAAAGACAAAATGTATTTTTGTCTATTATAAACGCAATCAGCATTCAATCACATATGACATACATTTATCCCACTTTCAAGAAAACATGGTCAATAACTCAGTTAAAAATTATAAGGTATCTAAAAAGGAAGACTGTGGTATTTTTTTTTTTTGATCTTAAGTAGTGAGCAGCTATATCAGACTTGTTTATTGTGTGAATAATCATAGTGCAATAACATCTGCAACAACAAGAATGTAACTAAGTTCACCATTAGAAATTTGCTCTGTTAAGTTTATATAAGACTTTAAAGAGAAATCACAGTCTCTATAATGTTAAACATCAGCCCAGAAACATTCGGTCAGAGGAATCCAGAAAAAAATGCTATTATATTTTTGTTAAAATTGCATTTATTCAGCCATCTATTGAGATATTTCATTTTTAAATTTAAAAAAATCATAAATTCACATTCTTTTTAATATATTAATGTTTTAATTTGAAAACAATCAAAATTGGCCAGTAAAATTGAATAGTGGCAGAATAAAAAGTTTTAGCATTGCCTTCTTCTCTTTGATTGATTTATTTTGTTACAAGTGTCCATGGCTATTTGTGAGGTTATTTCGAGAATGTTTGGAGTAACTAAAAACATTTTTTTTTATGTTTATTATGATTCATGATTATTTTTAAACAATATTTGTGTAATTGTTAGAAATCAAAAATATACATTATTACTATTATTTTATATACATATATTATACTTTTAAAAATAGAAGGGAATAACTTTTACCATAATGTTAACATAAAAATCCTAGCATTCTGATCAGCTACATTATGAAAGAAATAGCTAATGCACCATTGCCATCATAGTCTTAAAACTAATTTGAGACATTTTAAAAATACAATTTTAATACTTTAAAAAAATATTTGATAGATTTATCAGGTTAATATTTTTTGCTGCAATTTGAATACTACAATTAAAAATGAGTTTTGTTGTTTTACAGAGTAAGTATGCTGTGGCATCCATTCAATGACAAAATCGTCTATTGTTGTTATTATGGTCTCATTGTTCAATTTTTTTTGCATTTGAAAATATATAATATTAGCCAATCAAGTTAAATTTATTGTATTATGATATAAAATATTGATTTAATACTAAAATCAGAAGTTTAAAGTTTATAAAAAGTCTCACTAGGAAAAACATTAAATCTGGCAATGTGTAGAAGAATTAATAGAAAATTTCCAATTGATTATAAATTTTGCTTATATATCAATCAAACAATATATGATTTAAATATCAAAAATTGATTTATTTATTTTTATTATTAAAACAAAGGAATTAATACATTCATTTTCAGCTGAAATCTCAATTACTGTATATTTCTTTGTGAAAACCTTTCCTTTTCTCTTTTTCTCAATGTTAATAATATCCAAGAGCTATGTAGAATTTTTTTTTCCCCTTAACTTTAAAGTAAAATAGTAAAAGCTGAATTTAAATTTTTAAAAATAAATAAAATAAAAGCTCTTGAAAGTTTATGATACAAAATAAAGCTCTTAGAATTTAATAGTTAGAATAATTGGATAGCAAACAATAGCAAACTCATTTAATAATTCATCTACCTACCTATTTTAGATAATTATTAGATTTTAATAGAGTAATTTATCTTTTGATTTATATAAGACATTTTAAAAGAAATCTCTTTGTATTATGATAAACATTTATATTTAAAGAAAAAGTTTAATAAATAAAAAACAAGCTAAAAATGAAGTTTTCACAAAGCATAGCCTTTTTGTTTAAAGTGATTTTTAAGAGAACTAGTAAGATGAAATATAGCAAATCTTTTTTTTTTTAAAAAAAAAAAAAAAATTAAATTAAAAAAAAATAAAAGTTGTAGATCTTTACTCCAAAGAAAAAAAATAATGATTTTGTATATGTATAAACAATTATATTTCCTATAAAAAAAGTTGAATTTTTTGGCCATACATTTAAAATATACCTTAAAACTTTGAACATCCAATTAAAACCCAAAGTTTAAAACTGAGAGAAAATGATAAATCAGTGAATAATATTTTAATAGTAGTCTGTGTAAATATATTGCATAAACTGTTTATTACTAAGTACAGTTCTGTTGCTACATTTTTTTAATACCCTCTTATTAACTTATTGTGCTTTTAACATGAAATCTTGGATTTTAATTTCATTTTCACACTTCCTAATTTTGGATCTAATTGAAACTTTGAATACATATATATACCTAATGACCTTTTTTTTTTTCTCATGTGTCATAGCATCAGCCGGGAAGCGAACCCGCTAACCTGGGACAACTGCTTGTAAAGCAGCTGTCGCTGACCTCTCGACCACCAATGCCTGACATATGATTTGTTCTGGTCGGATTCGGGACATCACAATCCTAGTCTGGTCTGCTTTGATCTCTTTGTCTGGATTCTAGATTCTGTTATGCGAATGTACAAAACTTGACCGTTACAGTACCAAATAATCAATTGTAAATATAAATGATGATAAATTGATGATGATTATTATGGCAAATCCTCACATAAAGGTCCATCATTAACTACTATATATTGTAACCAAAATCCCCGGAGCCGTCCACCCTGATGGCTCACAAGGTGGTAACCAACCTTCCATCACCCCTCCAACTACCCATCATCATGCCGTACTTGTTGCGGCACTATAAATTGTAACCGTAAATTGTGTAATCTCAACTACGTAACGTAAGTGCACTAGGAATTACAACCTTGGTCACTGATCAACTCTCATTGCACATTATCAGCTATTAAGAGCTGTATCCAAAAGCATATCATACTATTTATTTTATGCACAAAAGACCACAATCAACATCTGGGGCAATTACTACAGACAAAATTAATGAATTAACCTAACTTTTTATAATTTATTTGATCGCAGCCAGGGTATACCCAAGACCTATCATAGTATTATTATAAAACATATTAAACAAATTATAAGTGCAATTTTATCACCCTTAAACCTCAATTTGCGATTTTTATGGTATGCGACCCTATGGCCGACCATGTACAAGATAGCGTAATTTGTGGAACCACATAAAATTATGAAATTTTAAATCATCTATATGATTTCTAAGACAGATGCTAGTCCAGGTAAAGCTTTGCAATTAATAAACATGAATAATTGGGTTCTTTTATAATTTAATATATCATTGAGACTCTTATTGTATTGACGAATGAAAATTTAAAAATGTTAAGTAAATATATTTAATCATATCATTATTGAATAAATCTGTTCACAAGTTTAATAATTAATTTGTATTTTATACTAGAATCAACTACGCAAAGCCACAATGATGGAAAAGGTAAATGGGATTTTATTGTACCTTACCAATCATAACTCCAAAGACGAAAAGCATCTTTGTTTTCAAAATATTAATAAACTCTTATATCTAGACAATAATATACTTCAATGTATGCTTAATTATCTATCAAAATTTATATTTTATGTTATAATGACTATAAACCACAGTAGTTTATTATAAATCACTTTTTACAAACTTTAAAAATAATTTATTTCAATATTTTAAATAAAAATAAATAAACAAATAAAAATAAATGATTTCCATAACTTTCTTCAATACATCTCAAGTACTTTTAAAAACTAATCATACCTTATTCAATCTAATTAATGAAATTGAGACAATTATTAAATTAGCATTAACTTATGAAAATTGAACTATTTCAGATTCAATAATCCTACGTATACTTATAATAATATAATAAATAATATGATCTTATGTTAGCTATAATGTAATCATTAATTAATGAAAAGTAAACTTACATCCGGTAGATAATAATAACCAAAGTTAATTATCAGAAGTACTTGATAGTCTTTTTATCAATCTAACCGATAAATTATGCTTACAAATGAGAAGATGATTTAGCAGATTAACTAAAATACTTTGCCCAACTTATATTTAAGCAAACATATTTGTATGTATTCATCTACACGTAGGAATGAAATAATACTAACGTTTGGTATTTAACACTATCATAAAGTCATACGTATAATCACACAATCCGCGGATTAACCACCCCAGGAATGGTAAAATACAAAATGGCAATTAAAATAATCTGCGGATTAACCACCAGCACAGATTACAACCCTTTAACACTAAACAAATTAATTTACTTCACTTAAAGTGCAAAATCATCCTCCTCAATTCTCTGACTATTCAGAATACACTGACACTTTAGCTGTGGTTCTTGCTAGTAATATTCACAATAATCAGGACAACTAATGTACTACTTATCTTGCTTAAAATAAACATGTAATATATTAATAATAATGGGAATATAAATCTGGAAAGAATCACAAAATATCTCACAAAGATACTAGCTCATGAATTCATTAACATTTAAGCTTTTCCGCGCTATTCTTTGAATAAATTTTTATTCAACCCTTATTAATTTAAATCTAACAAATATAACTTATGACTTCATATCGGTCATATACGATAAATTAAATAATATTATTCATCAACATATAACATTTAACGATAAAACTAAATGTAAAGCTTTTATATTCAAATACATGAATTTTAGCAGATGTGTATCACAAATTGGATTGTATAGCATTTTATAATTCCTAATGTGATCCGTGGAATCCATGTACAATGTGTAGAATAATAATTATATGAGGTAATAGCTATAGCTGTAGTTAAATCCATACATGCAATTCTATCCTTTTGTAGTATTAAAAGCAACATTAGATTAACGATTTGCTGGCTCTCCAAACATGAAACAATTTTAAAAAGGATACACAGAATTTAAATGAAAATGTTTTTCATAAAGTTATTAATCCCTACATCTCTCATCAAAAGTGCCAAGTTTATCCTATCATGAAGTATTTATTTATCCATTCTAATCAGGAATAACCAATTAAGCAATTAATTTATTCATTTTAAATAGACGATACAATTATAAAAAAACTTTGATTAATTATTTGAAAAATGTTTATGATCCAAGTGTTAAACAAATTAATTAGCAAATATTAATGGCATTGTAAAGTTAAATATCAATCAATATTATATTTTATCAGAATTAAAAAACGGAAATATTAAATATTTTGATAGCTTTAACGCTTTACTTTATTTTAACTTAAACTTTTTCTTTTTTTTTTTTAAAAAAAACAAATTTTCATTTTCATAAAACTTCTGTAATTAAAACACTGATTCAAATTTTCCAAATTGTAGAATAATAAATATTTCAAAACATACCAAATTCTTGTATTTAATTCTTTCAAACTGGGAAGCTCCGACATTTCAAAATGCGATATTGGAAAACGCTACGGTGATTTGATTCAGTTGGCCGAACGACTTGAAAAGATCTTTAAGTTTTAGTGATCCATCTTAATTAGATACCACTAAGTTATTTTATGTTTATAGCAAATTTTGTGGTAGTCTATTTACTTATTAACGGTTTCAAATCAGCTCAGCAAATTTTACACCATTTGCCTTTACCGTTTCTGTTCTTCTTCCCACCAAAAGACAAACTAACAGACGATATTCTCCTAGAAATTCGCGCTCTTTTCTTTTATTACATTGAGACGCCTACGTAATTATTGTATTTATTTAATAATTTATTTTAATTGAACAAATGGTTTTATTTTAATTCAATAGAAATAATAATTTAAGATTACTTTAAATAAATAAAAACAAAATATTATTTTTAATAATATTTTACCAAATTTTAATATGTTGTAAAAATTTTAAAAAGTTAAACATTCTGATATGAATTAGCATATGGAATGAAGCAAATTGAAAATTATTAAAATAATATCAGAAAGTAATCTGTTCAAGTGCGAATCAAGCCAACCAAATCACCAAGAGAAGAAAGAGAAATTTTTATATAAGTTACATCAATTAATATATTTTCTACTAAAATATATGGTTACAATATATATTATAAACTTTTATCAAAGCTTATTTAATTTTTTTGTCTTATATAATATTTGATTTTTTTATTTAACATTGCTAATAAAAATCCAGAGATGATAATTAGGAATTGAGATAATAATTTCTTTCATTGCAGTGCCACAGAATTACATAACTAAAAAATCTAATATAAAGAAATAAAAAATCCATATTTATGAAAATATGCAGTTAAAGAAATGGGATCTCAAGAAAAAAATAAGTATTATTTCAGTTTGTTAATTAAATAGGCAGCAATAATTATTTTTTTAATACAAAACAAATATTATTATTAATCTAAACTCTTGACTCTCCAGTCTTTCTAGATTCTCCATATTTTTAAAGCCCTTAAATTATTGAATGTTTAAAAAATATTAAATATAAAAAAACACATTAAATAATAAGTATTAATTTTAATATTTTCCAAGAGCACATTTTTCTTCATTCTATTCCACAATCATATACTGAAAGTTTGAGTAATCAATGGACATTAGATAGTACTTCTAAATAATATCTACATCCCTAAACTTATTTTCTAGCTTTTGCCTTCATCAGTAAGGACTTAAAATTCAAAATTAGAATTAATGCACTTATCTTTCCAACTGCCACTTTTAACCCTTTTATACCATTCAAGCCAATAGCCAGAACTTAAAAAAAAAACTTTAGATTTTCAATTTAAGCCAATATAATAATTAATATAATAATATATTAATAGTTAGAATAATTGGATAGCAAACAATAGCAAACTCATTTAATAATTCATCTACCTACCTATTTTAGATAATTATTAGATTTTAATAGAGTAATTTATTTAATAGAGTAATTTATTATTTTTAATTTAATTATATAGATCTGACAACAAGTATATATATATAACTATATACCTTCCATTTTATGTTAAGTGTTGCTCCATCTACCCTTTAGCTAGGGAGTTAATACCAACAAACCATCATATAACTTATAAGCTTACTAGTAATAATAATAATTGAATGATTTGGTACTTAGAAGGTCACAAAAAGTTTGAGCAGAAGTATAGAGCTGAATTGTGATCCATGGATATTAAGATCCAGAGGCTGCCCTCCTACAACTATCCCAAAGCACACAAATATTTTATTGCTCAGAAATTCATAAAGAGTTTGAATATCAGAAGTGACAGAACTGAGCTGCAATTCAATTATTTTGACTCCAGCTTCCATTCAACCATTGCATCAAACCAGGCAGGGCATTTCAGCTTATATTTTTTTCAACAATAATTCTCTTCATCCTAATTAAGTACCATCCATTCTAAGCCTAAATATGACATCCCCCAGACAGGTTTCTGGCATTTGCCTTTATCAGTGGGGGATTTGGGATAAACTGAAGTTAGAATGATGTATCCCTTTAAGAGTATTTATCAATGACAACAATAAAACAAACAAAAAAACTACAATTACTTTTACAATTTAATATTTCTTAAAATTTAATAAACAAAATGTTAAATTGTTTATAAATAATTTTATTTCTTTCATAAATGTATATTTAGCATCTAATTATATAAATAAAAGTAGATTTTTAACTAACCTCTCCATTTACTGTTTATATTTAATAACAAACTTAATGCTAAAAGAATCATATTTCAGATCAAAAGTAAAAATAAATATGATCACAAAGAACAAAACTTCCCACAGAGAATAGTATCATAAGGCAGCAGGCAATGAATCATCAAATGAATTAAGAAAGCAGCTAATTTTTATCACAAACAAGAAAATTGTTCTTATCAAACAATAAATTATAATATTATTTGTTTACATTAAAAATACACCACTACATTTAAAAACAATAATATATATATAAATTCACATAGATTTTAAAAGACACTGAAAATAGTTAAAAATTTAACATGAAGGCAAAACTATCAATAATAAATGAATGAAAGCCTACTATTAAGAATTACATAAGATTATCATGAAAGAATGGTACTTGCATTAGACCTGCTGACCATGTTTGTGACTGCATTCTGGCATTCTCCTTTCTCCAGTGTTGGTGTGTGTGGGGGGAGCGGGTGTTTGCAACAGCAGAATAGCATATTAAAAAGTCACTATATCATTCTGCCACCCCAAATACCCTCCTCAACTGGAGAAAGGTGGGTACACCCAGACAACAGGTCTAATACATAAATACTGAAAGAATTAATAAAGACTGAAATAACACTTAATTAAAAGCAAAATTAGATCAATATATATTGTAGATTTTTTAAAAAGTTTCCTGGCAGTAGAATCTCTGATAAGTCTGTTACATCAAAAGATTTAAAATCTCATGAGTTTCCATCTATACTTTGTAGAAAATTTTCACTAATAAACCATGAAAAAAAATAGCTTGTCCTTCATTGTAAAAAAAAAATATCTCTAGGAGTATTAAAATTTTTGAGTGATATTCATTATATATTTGCTTTAACTTTTTTTTAAATTAAGAAAAATTATAAATTAAATAAAATATTCACCTTACCAATACAAAATATCTTTAATTAAAGTTACTAAATTATTTTTAAGAAAGCAACATATCAAAACAAAATTAATTTTAAGGAAGTACAAAAATTACAAATCTTTTGTAAACTATACATATTAAAATTTTTGTGCAAAAACAATATCTTTATGATGTGAAATATTAACACATGCAAAAAAAGAAAATTGAATTATTTAAATGTGATGTGATGCACTATGACTTCTTATACGGAGTCAGAAATCTCTCGGCAACTATGCCCAGAGAAACCTGTTAGCCACTTTACCTTCACTTTCCATTCCCCATCCTAAGTTTTGCCATAATCTGCTCCATCCCATTTCCACGATATAATCTTTGTCAATTCCATGGCCTTCATATCTCAATGATTTTCAATATGAGAGTACCGCCCCCTAGATGGCATTGAAGCATTCAAATAGAGAAAAGCTACAAGTGCATGAGAAATCATTATTGCAATAGTGTTTAATGCATGGTTGTACAAAATTATTTTTGGAAATAAGCAGAATAACCTCAACAATGACCTTTGAAAAATTGAAACTGATATTGCATACTGATTATAATAAGTACAATGATATGAATTTATAATTATAATTATTAATTGTCTCAAATATCACCAATTATGCTCATATTAACATTTATGTGCAATATAAGGCAATCTGAATTATGAGTTTCAAAATTTGTTGGAAAAGGGGAGCAGCAGTAGTAGTAGTAATAATGTGGTCCTGCTTTGCAATTACTAACAAGACTCAGTTCCATCGTCCATCTTTAAAAGGAAAAAAATTGATAAAAACCTTCAAGATACACAATAAAAGTGGCATAAAACAAGATTGGAAGCAAGTCCCAAAATATAGAAGTGAATACTAATAATTCACAATAATTAAAACCCTTCATCAAAAAACAAATAGATTTTAAAATTAAAAACATGGTGACCAGACAAACAGATGACGAGATAATTGGCGTCAAAGTAGTTAATATAAAATCAAAAATTCACAACTCAGCAAAAACCTATGCCAATGTTACCAAGCTCAATGTCAAAACAATAGACATAGAATATAACACAAATTTAATACAAACAGCTAGACTTAGAAAAGTAGAACAAAAAGACATCAATAATCTTAGTATTAAAAACATCAAAAAACAAGACCCCCCATCTGCAAAGTGGGGTGCAGAGGAGACACAGAAAATAAATGATGATTATAATAACACAATACCTAGAAAATTATTTAATTTGTTCAAGAAATTTTTTTCAAATAAATCAATTGTCTTATCGACCACCGACAAAAACCTCGTTATACAAATTCCCAAGAAAACTGCTGTATGAAACCCTAACAGTGCACGGAATGTAAAATACAGTGCGACAAATAAAAGAACACCCAACTCAAGATATATAGCAATAGTTTTACGATGAGCACCAAAAAATCCATTTCCAAACTCAAATCAAAACACTAGGAAATTATCTAATGGTGGTGGTCGACAAAGATGCAAAAAACTATATCATTGATATATTAAAAATACATATTTTGGATATGATATAAGAGACTTTCAACAAATGATGAAACCATTTGGCAAGGTTGTGAATTTTAACCCTATATATTTCAAAGATATGCCAATACCCAGATATAGAAACAACTTTGAGTTTAAGATAAAAATAAATAGCAATGTGAATCCTGAAGACATGCAGATTATAGATCAAGATGCCATGCTTAACTTTTATATAAGAGGCTTAAGCCCGCAAAGCTTCTGATGTAAACAGTATGGACATCTAGCAATACAATGTAATTTAAATCAAGATACACAAAATCAAACAACAAAGGAAAAAAATGCACAATCCTTGCAGGAACAAAATAAGCAATCTATACCATAATGATCAAAACATAAATAAAAAACACCAAAACCAGGTCAGGTCAACAACAAGAAAACCCGCAAACAAGAACCACAAACATGGACACAGAAACACTTGATACACAAATTGAAGAAATAAATGAAGATCAAACAAATAATACAAATATAACTAAAATAACGGTCTGCGTGTGCGATGGAAAATGAACAAAGAGTCTTATCGTATCTGCACTACAGGGTGCCACTAGGCATTTGAAACTAGAAAATTTATATAGTAGGCAGATACACAAGTTAAAAAAAAAATTTTTTTTTAAATATATTTAGACCGTTAGCCCCAGTCACTAGCTCAGTGGAATAGCAGAGATTTAAAAAATATAAATTCTTATCTAAGAATATTTCAATATTAAAAAAGAATAAAATAAGCCACTGCCAGTAATTATACACACAAACATTTATTAACGCACATATAAATTTTGAATCATTTTAGCATTACTTTTACTTTATAATTTAACTTGATTTTAGAATTTAATTTATGTTTTAACTTTTATAAGTTCGCACAGATGAGTTGAATATTTTATTAAAGTGTCGAGTATGAATAGACTACATAGATTGCATTTGAAAAGAAAATATTCTATCCCTTATTTAACCTTAGGCCAAAAGTTCCCAGTCAAATTAACGTCAATCCACCTGATACATCGATGTATTCAATGCAGCACGAATACGATAGCACAAATATCATACTGTCACGAATGTACATCTGAACAGCATGGTTAGAAGACATTGACTCTCGTCGAGACAGGAATATTACATCTGTCTGACGGGAAGAGCAATAAAAAAAACTCCATAGGAAGGGACTGCGTTTTCTGTCTTACCATCCCATTCCGTAGGCAAAAAGGGGGTGTGCAGCATAATATGCAATCCTGCACATGGCAAATCTCATACTACATCTACTAATTACACCAATATATCCAATCCATTGACCCAATTTTAATATGAAACAAATAACCTAAGATTAACCCTCCCTTAATTAATTAATATAACTTTACAAATCTATATAGCCATTCACATTTTAACATTTATATAATTTTGCACAGATGAATTTTATGAAAATGTGTTATTTTAATGTTGGGTATAGATCGGCTACATAGATTACATAATTAAAACATTTCAAAATAAACATAAACAATCAAAATATAAAGTCATTGATGGAATTGCAGAGGGAAATTTACAAGAAACCCAATGGCATTCGTCATAAGATGCCGCTTAAAAGACATCCAAATAAATACATTTTAGATACTCACCGTAAGGTATCATTATTTACCGAATGTATATATATTTTAATCAAATATGAAAACAAAAACAATTAACCGTTAACGAATCCATGCAAGCGTCTATACCCAACTTAAATTTATTGCTTGTAAGTAATTTATACAATAAATATTAATAAAAATATAAAAAATGGAAATGATTTAACAAACAAATAATACATTCAATCAAATAATTAATAACTGATTACGTTTGGTCAAATAGGAATTTCTATTGCAATTATTTTAAATGTGGGGAAAATTTTATACTTAGAGTTATTGTTTTGAAAAATGTTCATAAAGTTCTTACGGTTTTTAAAAAGTTCATCTTTATCCGTTGCTTGCCATTTGAATGTGAATTCCCATGCCATCCTAAAGAGATTGGTATTCTGTTGGCCGTTTTATTGATTCATCCGGAGGTCTTTTACTTTAGCTGGTCCTCAATGTAGAAAATGAATTGTCATTTCTCTTTCTTTTTTTAACAGAACTGAAGGGATTGAAGAGTGCGTCTTTTCAATCCCTTCTCCTTCAACTCCGCACTAACACATATGACCACTGCTATCACACATCTCTCCTTAATTAATTTTCACTCACTTTTTATGGTAGACTTTCGGATCCAGAGGACATTACGTCATGATGATGGTGATGGTCTTTTCGCTGAGGTCCGATTCCTGAGTGATTTCTTTTATTGGCCATTCTGTTCCCATTGTTTTTCTCTCCTATCTGACCTTTGCTTATACATTTTAAATGCCCAAGGGCTAGTTTAATTTTAACTAATTAAAATAATCATATCCATTTTATGATTAATTAATTTGTTTTCCAAACTTAAAGATATATTTTTATCTCTAAATCTTTTTTAAGTTTTTGTTGAAAATTTAGTTTTAAAACTTTTTCTTTTTTTTAATAAAGTTTCTTTTTTTATTTCTCATCTGTGCGATTTTATATATATTAGAGTTTAGATGATTTTTAATTTTCAATTTTTAATTCTTAAAAAAGAAGTTTTTATTTGCGTCTAATTTTAAAAAAAAATAATGTAACGGTGTATGTGCCCTTTATGCCTCATCCACACAGAAGCATCAATGCCTCAAGCAAGAAGATGACCAGGCTGGCCACAAAAGAAAAAGCAATAATTAAAGAAAGCCAGAACAGAAATATTTAATTACAAAAATGATACAAATCATCTTAATAGAATTTTTGATCTGGTCATAGAAGATATAAAGGCATACTATGATTACAATCAAGAAATACCACAAACTACATGCCAACACACAAAACAAGCATCTCCAATTTAATTAAAGTATATAAAACTCAAGATAACCATACTTAGTAATGATGATCCAAATTTATTGTGCGCAATAATACAAGACATCACCCTTTACCTTTCACAACAAGCTAACAGAACTAAAGGTTAGAGATAATCTAATAGCAAAGCAAGACATACATATTACTCAGACAACCATCAACACATTCAATGGACAAATTAACACAAACTTAAAATGCAAATGTATACTATACAAATAGGTGAATGCCATTAGTCCTAAATTTATTGTAAATCTAGTTCCTAGGAAATAACTAAGGATCAAAGAGAAACAAAGAACTATATCAGAAAGACATTGGAATTTGTATAAATAGAAAACTACTGCCATCATCTAAATAGTAACAGATGTAAGATATGTATCAAAACAGAGATACATGTAACCCAAATATATGTAAAATTACTTTGGCACAATAAAGTTCTTTATTGAAACATCATCATCATTATAATAATAATATTATTATTATTAAAGTGAAATAATTAATGATACACTACTTGTTTTTGTGAATCATTTATAAAGCTGCATGTAGATGTAGTCGAAAAATTTGAAGACCTTTTTAATTTGAAAGTTCCAGATTAGATAATAAATCCATATATAAATACTGAAAACAATGGTGAACATTTTTTGAGAAAGAACTTATTGAAATTCAAAATTTATACTGAATTGAAACCAAATTTTAATAATTCTTATCTACAGTCTTGACTACAAAAGAAAAGCTCAGAACATTATTCTGTATTGTAACCATTGTCAAAAAAATAAAATATTTTTCAATATCATATTTTAATGCTTATCATAAATTTTAACTACATAAGAGATTTACAGTTTCAAATTACATGTAGTAAAATTGATATTAGCAAATTAATAATTCTATCAAAGTCATATTAGCAAATTAATAATTCTATCAAAGTCAAGCTTCACATTAAATATTATAAAATGTCAATATCTCAAATAAAATCATTATCACAGAATAATGGGCTGCACTCTCAAGTTGCTTGGCTGAATTCAACTGTCTTTTAAATTTTATTTTTTATACTATTATTCAGATGCTAATTAAATATGTTAAATATTAGTATTCTTTTGTGCATTGTTTCCTTGCAAGACTCAGAAGAGAAATCAAAACATATCTTCAAATTAATAATATGCTGATGCGTTGCGGTGAAACTTTTTATGTAATAATTTGTAGGCTTTTGTATATATATTCTGATTTACAGACTTAGCGCTTTCAGAGCCCTTGTTGCTCCATATTTATAGTCTTTTCAGATTATTAGTTATATGCAAATGTATGTAAATTGCCTCCTATATCATCCATTTTTTAGAAATGGTGAAACAAGTATCTCTTCTGTTTATTGATTTGGCATCGCTGGTGATGAAACAAGCTTCCTTTAACCTTCCTCTTGATATCGTTTCTTTCAGTACATAAAATATCAGCCTTGGAGGGCTCAAATCTGTGGTTGAGCTGCTGCTGATGGTCAGCAAATACAGAGCTGCCTTTTTTAGTTATTGCTCTTGTATATATATATTTGTGCTGAGCCAATCTATTGCCCACTGTGGCACGAGTTTCTCTATAATAAACCGAATCACACCCTATTTGAGGGCACACAATTCTATAAACTACCTTGGGGGGTTCTTCAATGTTTCTTTTATCTTAGTATTATTAATAAGCCTATTTTATTACCAAATGATCAGGAACTAAATCCCTTATAAATATATTTCTTCCTCAAGGTATATAATCAAGAATTGAGCATTTGGTAAATAACTTTCTGTATTCTATATTTATAGCATATTGACAATAGTACTATTTTTGCCAGGTTAAAAGAGAATTGACAGAATGCACTTTAGTATTGTGAATACAATATATGAAGACTTTAGTTTATTAATTATTGTTCAAAAACCACTAAAGTTCCTTATCAGTCAGTGATGGGAAAAAAATCTTCAGCAACTAAGTTTTGGTGGTTATCAAACTGGGAATGTTCTATAAGTAAAAAAAGATGAATTTAGATGTTGAAGTGTAGCTCAGACTCCAATAAGTCGCTGTTGCTTTTAACAAGTTAAAAGGTGGGGTATAGGAAAATAATTACTGAAATAAATTAGCTGTACGTAGAATTGTTATCTAAATTATTGTATGGAAGTGAGATTTGAATATGTTATCAATACAACATAAAGACATTAAAAAGTTTCATTTAAGGATACTGTAAAATTTGAAAAATACAATGGCAAGATTATAAAAATGATCATTGTTTTTTAACTTACTACACGTGAGACTACAGAATCCATTATTGTAAAATCACACCTTCATTGGACTGGACATGTGAAACAAATGAACATAAAATTTCTTAGAAAAGTGTTTTATGGCGAACTTTTAATATGGTTTCATGGAAGATGTAAAGCCCATTTACATTAGGTTTATCCCAGAGACATTCTAAACAGGTGCAATGTCAATTATAAGGCAAAAAACAGAAAAACAATTAAACATGAAGTGTTTTCCTGAAAGTTTATAATAATGATATTTTAGTTATACTTACATGTTAGACTATTTCCATCATCTAACATTAAATATTGAATGTCCTTAAAAAAAATTTCAACTATTTAAATTTTCCAATTACAGTCAACTGTTAATAGCAGCACATAGGTTAGTATATACACAAAATTTTAAATGGTATTATTTGCTTCATCTCTTCAGTTGTTGCTGGCTTGACGAGTGACAGTACTAGCATGGTATTCAAATCTAGGTTTTTAGATTCTTGAAATACTGAATTTTAAGGTAACCTTCTAATCAACTGAACTATTTTATTAAAAGTAACAGTTAGTAGAAAATTTATATACTTATCTAAGAGTCCTGATTTTTCCACTTTTTTCCAAAAACAAAACTAATTAGTGGCTTCCAGACATTATGTATTATCACACTAAAATGACAGTGTTATCTGTTCAAGTGAACAGCTTCCTTGAATTTTCTTCTTTATACTTTTTCCTTCCTATCCAATATTTTTGTATTTTCTCATTTGAACTTATGTTCATTAGTACATATATGGAATGCTTCTTCAGATACATCTGTTTTTTCTAATCATCAGTTTGTGCTTTTTCAATCACTTTTCAATGGGGTGACTGGTCTTACCAATATACACCCACATGCAATAAATACAGTTTTTGCATAAATACAGTTTTTGTTTTTCAGCATTTCAAGCTGAATCTTTGTAGATGTTAAATTCCTCATAATGTGTGTTGATTTTGGAAAGCTGTTTTGATGTTATATTGATTGCAGATTTTAATTAGTTTGTCTGTGGTTCTGGAATGTATGGATACACTACTGTACCACTAATTGTTTCTTTTGATGTTCTTTTTTGTTGTCTAGTTAAGGTTTTCTTAATGACAGCTGACAGATAACCACTCTTCATGAGAATTTGTTCTACATAGATCTTTTCTTTCTCCAAATCCCTGGATTCTAAACAAATTTCTTTTGCTTTGTTCCATAGTGATAATATAATTCAATGTTTTGTATTTCTAGTGTAATTGGATATATATGCTAAGTATTTTCCTGTATATGTGGATTTTCTGTAAACTGTACTTTTGATTTTGCCATAAAGAATTCTTGTTACATGAATATCTAAGAATGCCAATTTCTATTCTTGTTCTGATTCTATTGTGAATTTAGTTGAAGGAGATATATGTTTTTGATGTGTGTCCAGAATATTTATAATAGTGCTTCAGTAAGTGACCATACAATAAATGTATCAACATGGTGAACCCAAATTTAGGTGGATATGAAGTAGTATTTATGGTTGTACTTCCAAATAATTCTATATAAATATTACTAATTAGAGTTAACAGTGGTAAGCACCATTCTTTGATTTTGGTGGAAGAATTCCATGTTACAGAATGTTAATAGCTCCATTATACTGTAAATAAAAAGTGTTCTTATTTGTAAACTATTGTCATTTAATTTTCCTTACAATAGGCAAACCTTCATCACCTGGTTCTTTTGTAAATAAACTTTCCACATCAAAACTTACCAATATACTAGTTTTTTTCAATTTTCACGTTCTTCATTAATCCTACTAAGTATTTAAAATCCCTGACAAAGGACTAAAAACTTTGAGAAAAAAATCTTGACAAGTTTTGACAAGATGAATTTCTAGAACTAACAATGGGTATTAATGTAACATGATCTTAGTGGGTTTTAGATAGACCATAAAGATTTGAATTTTGTTGAAATATGATATTATTATTTTTTTTTTTTCTGTATCACTGAAGTACCTGCAATGCTTTCCGAGTAATGCTTGTAACTTTATTTCTGTATTTGATATCAGACTTTTTTGGCCTGCCGTGAAAAGCTCTTGAATTTTATTATTATAATCAGTTATAGAAATTACAACTATATCATTGCCTTTGTCAACAAGAAGATTGGTTATAGATTTCTATTGATTTTGAGATTTAATTGGTTTCCTCTCATCACAGAAAACGTTTATCTTCAGATTTTATTGCCCCTCGGGGTTTCTTTTCATTTTCCAGCATAATTCAACTATTTTTTCTAAAGACGGTTTTTGATCGACTTTCTCAGTGATTGCCATTATATCTAATAAAGGGATATTACACGGTGATGGCATAGTTTAATTTTTTAACGAGAAGAGAAAATTTAGCATTTGTTAGATGTCAAGTACTGAGATAAAGCTAGTAGGTTGCTTGGTACAGAATGACTTTTGCTACATCAATGTAGGTTTACAAGTTTTTCTTTTGACATTTCTTTTATTTTCCGTGTAATTTAGAGAGCAACTTCTGTAAAGTCTTCATCACTATTTAGTGTTAGATGATGGAAATAGTTCAATATAATAAGTGCAAATGATGTTGAAATATTTTTTTAAAAAAATCGGCAGAAGTTAAAAAAAGATAGCATCATAAAATATCAAGCAGAAAGATTAATCAGTATGTTCTATATGTGCATATTTGTGATTCATAAAGTGGTTAAAAAAAGTCATCTCCAGAGTAGGTTTTTTTTTATATATTTTTGTTTTACTTTCAAATGCCTTTATTTGTGCCTCAAGACGATTCAAGAGGCATAAGTTTTACAATGCAATCAACAAGAATCATTCCAAAGAAATTTAGGGAGTGTCGGTGCGTGTCAAGCGCATCCGCACCCATACACTTGATTCAATGCATATGATTTTGAACATTCAAGTATAAATGTATGGATAGGTGAGTGGGATATTAATAGTTGCAGAAGTGCAGTGACACAAAATTCACCTGCCCTCCAGACTTACACACATAAACCCAACTTCTTATGCTGAAATTATTGTTCACAAAACTGTCCAATTATAATACATGTCCATTTCTCCATTAGTTATTTAGAGACAAAAATGTTGTTATATTAACAGCAATGTTACACTTTCAGAACACTTCTATTCGTGTCTCATTATTATTTGGGGCCATAGCTTGAAAGAAACAAGGCAACCGCTTCAGTTGCAGTGGGAATATTGCCCTTGGATTGTCTAATTGTACAAGTCTATTTCACCATTTGAGCATTCCCAGTACTGTTATAAATGAGAAGGTGTTTGCATTGTCCAATTGTACAAGTCTATTTCACCATTAAAGCACTTTCAGTTCTGTTAAAAATGGCTTTATAGGTATATATGCTTATTTCTTGGTTTGCATGGCATACCACTTGTAGAGCAGTCACTTTCCCTTCTATCTATTCCTAATCTTTTATTAATTTGTTCAGGCTTAACTACCTTCATTTCCTAGGATTTATCATCGTGATATGTTAGTACTGTTTGGGCTGTTATAATTTCTAATTACTAATATATTGATTTATTTATTATGTAAGGTAAGCACTACACTAGGCAAGGCATGGCCCTAGTTTGATCTGGTTCCAAGTCTGATCGGTTAGCCATGGCTGGCATGTCCTCTTGTCATGGTCCTTGGCATCATTTAACAATTTGAAGTATAATACCTCAATATTGTAATCAATACCCTTTTCAAAAGTTACCTTATTTCGTGCCAACCAGATGAGAAAGTTAACATAAGTTGCCAATCTAACACTGCCAAAGGCTTTTTAAAAGCTTTCACCATATCTACCCAGGCCCAGTCTTTATCTGTGGTCTTTTGCAATGTCAGGTAGCATAGTTTATTCCAGGTCTCACATTCCTGAAGAATGTGGGAAATTGTTTCATCGGTTTTCTTGCACAGAGGGCATATCGGATCCATTTTATACCTCCGCTTGTGGTGGAGGAATGCAGCCATTGGTAGGGCCTCAAGGTTAACTTTAATTTCACCTCCAGCTTCCAGAACTTTGTTAACCCTGCAAGCCGCTTGATCCCTAGCTGAAGTCTGGTCTTAGTGATGGGACTGCTACCATTGATTAGAGCATGGGTGTCCCAATAGGAAAGCTTGCCATTGAAAAGGGAATTGGACATTGTTACATTTTTAGTCACGAGTGTGACCTGTTGCTGTAACCAAATGTTACCCTTTCTTGGGGGGGGCAGTGGGTTCAACCTCATTTATTGGTAGGGAGTTTTCCATTTTTGGATTATCCTGAAATAGTTTGGTTAAAATATTGTGGGCTTTCTGGATTAAGAAGGTGTTGATTGAATGGAGTCCGAGTCCATTTTGTGATTTAGGCCTTTGAAGGGAGTTGAGGCCAATTACTGCTGTTCTCACGCCCCAGCAAAGCCTCCTACATTGAGTCTCCACCTTTTTATAAAGGTCTTAGTAGGGGAAAAACCGGCCAGAAAATGTGATTTTGGGTAGCACAGCTGCATTTAATAGTGCGACCTTCCCCAACAAGGAGAGTGGGACCTTGGTTAGGGATGTCACTGTGTTCTTAACCATTGTGAGAATATTTTCCTCCAGCTCCCTTCTCATGACACTAGGAGGGGAGGCCAGGCTAAAGCCGAGAAACTTCTGGGGGGGGGTGCTCGGAATCTCCCTGGATCTGTTTTCCAGTTCTGATCGACCACATGGCCGATTTCACCTCATTAACTCTTAGACCTGATTCGGAACCAAATTGATCCAAGAGCTCCTCCGGCCTACCAACCTCATCCTGTGACTAGAGGAACACAGTCACATCATCCATGTAGGATACGTGGCAGACCCTCTCTCAGCAAAGGGATGGCAATTCCCTCAATGGATGCCTCAATGCGTAACAGCAATGGGTTGAGGTAAGCCGTGAAGAGGAGTGCACTCAGTGGCGAGCCCTGTGGTATTGAAACAGAGGGCTGAAATCCTGGAGCCACTCAGCCATCCAGTGAGAGAAAGATTTCTCTATTCTGTAGAAGATTCTCGATCATTTGGAGATATGCCTGGGGCACTTGGAGTTTCTCCAGTATACTGAGTAACACATTGATCTGCACACAGTCAAAAGCACCGGCAAAGTCGAGTTGGACCACAACTGGCCGGACCATTTTATTCCTGCGTACATGATCCACTATGAGGCGAAACCGACTGATGGCTTCTGAAGTCGAGCTCCCCTTCTTTGCAAATTGGAAGGCTGACAGTTTATCAATAATGATCTTCTGTATGGTTCTTTGATGAGGTTTTCGATTGTTTTTATCAGTAGTGGAATCATGGAAATAGGTTGCAGATTCCCCAGCTCACATGGCCCCTGGGGTTTTTTGAGGAGGGGGACCATTGCGATGGGGTAAATTCCACTAATTTCCCGACTGCCATCATCCAGTATATCCACCATCTTCTTAACAACTGGTATTGTGAATGAGCTCAGGTGCAGCAGAAGGAATTTTGGGATTCCATGCAGCCCAGGATGTGTGCCATCAGGAAAGGCTCTAAGCGTTGCCAGGATTCTGGGCTCAGTTATTTTGTGTGGTGTATTTGCCGTGGAGAATGTTCTCCTAATTCTGTTAACACCACTGGGATTAAATTTTTTAATGTAATGCTGTCTGATCCTGAGCAGCATGGATGCACCAACATATTTGTTGCCATCTATCTCAATTGAACCTGGTGCCCTGGATTTGTTGTTGGTTCCAAGGGCCCACTTGAGATAACCCCGGGTCCAGCAATGTTGGTGTTCAATGAATTACCGAGCTCTTTTGATAGAGATATTCGGCAACCTCCCTCTGTATAAGACTGTATTTAATTTTCAGTTCAATTATTTGGGGAACATTATGAGCCTCATATGGCATATGTTGTAATTTATATACCATATATTTTTGTTTTGGAGTTGGAAAGTCAGTTATTTATAAGTAATTGCTACTGTTGATGATGATGATAACCAGTTATAATGATTATGATTAACGATAAAACGAATGGCAAATATAATGCTGATGACTATTCCAATAATCGTGCACATAACAAAAATTACTACTAATAACAACAGTTTTTAATAATTCTGATATAATGAAGAAATCAGAAATAATATAGTTCTGATTAATAGGCCGTTGCAGAGCAGAAGTTCACCAATCAAATGTTTAATAATAGAAATAACTTAAATTAAGATAAAACCGAAACCAATAAACTTGATTTTACTGAAATAAATAATGTTTAAAGTACACTTCTGGCCCTCTTGAATCTCTAGCCTTCTTGGAGTAATGATTTTACAATTAAAAGGGTGCTAATAATTCGGCATCTATTACCTCCTTATTATGGTCACTTAGTATGTTTTAAATACTAAAAAACAATAATTATTGATTTTAATATTTATTGGATATACAATTACATTTTGTATAATAAAAAATTACTTTTGTAACACGTCTTTTAATATTTAAAGCATAACAAGTCATTAATCTTTTATTTTGTCTTTTTATTTTATTAAATTAAAATATCTTTTACTTTTATAATAATAATCTTAAAGATAAAATTTTTGTGCATTCTCCCACTCCTAAAATATCTTTTATTTTTCTAGAAATAAAATAAAAATTATCATAAGATATAATAATAATGGTATTTCCATTAAGTATGTCAAATAATCACTACTGATGTATTGGGTTATCTACATCCCATTTTTATGTTTAGTTGAATAATTGTTAAATACTGCTTCAATATCATGAAACAATACTGCAATAACTAAGATGTTTTTTATTTGGAAAGATTTATTGCAATGCTACATAATTTATATAATCACTGTATAATTTAAACCCTCTTATTACTTGTCATTGATAGGTTTGTTCAAACTTTTACTATTACTACTCTTTTCAATTTATTTGGTTTTAAAAAAAAAACAAATAAGAAGAGGGAAGAGAAAAAATACACTCAATTTTAAGTTTTCAATATTTACTTTGCAAATTGATTTCTCATAATAGTACTTAATATGGACTTCAAATTCATTTATAAATTAAATGTATAATTTCAAACAATTTATTATTTGTAATTGACTGGTTTGGTTGGAATTTTTATTATTGGTCGTTTAAATTTCTTATTTGGTTTTGAAATATGGGGGGGGGGGGTGATCAATTGTAAGTGTTGTTGAATTTTATGAAACAATAATACTAAAGGCCAAAATAATGACCAGTTACAATTTTTTTATTTTTAAGAAAATCTTTTTTTTTTGTTACTCAATGCAAATTATAATAAAGCAAAACAATCTGAATAAAAATGAACTGGTCTTTGAAACAATAATAAATTAAAAGGTCAAAATAAAAAATATATTCTTTTGATTAAATTCATATTCTTTTTACTTCACAAAAATAAAAAAAATAAAAACATTGCCACTTTATATGGACAAAGTAATTTAGCAACCACAAGGTGGAAAATGCAAAACCTCATGGAATTTTGATTTTTCCAGCATAGATGTTATCATTCAACATTGTTAAGTAGATCATTCTGCTGTAAAAATGCCAATGCAGTTTCTTCACTAGTAATTATTTTATCATAGAAATCTTTGAATAACATAATTATTTTAAACAAAATACTAATGACAAGTCAAACAACTTTCTTGAATAAAAACTTAAGATCTAAATAATTTATAGGTATTAAAACTTAAGATTTATTTTTAGATTTAAATAAATAAAACAATGCAAATGAACCATCTCAAGTTTTAGTTGTATTTTTATATTAGATTATTTCCATCATCTAATATGTGTACTGAATGTCTTGAGAAAAATTTAACTTTTATTTAAATATTCCAAATACATTCAACTGTTAGTAAATAGCACATCAAACAGGTTAGTATATGCACAATGTTTGGAGAGGTATTATTCTCCCCTCTTCTTCAGGGGTTACTGCCCTGACTAATGACAGTATTGGCATAAGATTCAAACCTGGACCCTTAGATTCTTGAGTATTGAATTTTTAAGGTAATGCTCCTGATTTTTCCACTTTTTCCTAAGAGCAAAGTTGATTAGTGGTTTCTATACATTATATATAGTCACACTAGGTTGATTTTATGAAATGTTTTACCCTTGTCATGTGAGCAGCTTCTTTAAATTTTCTTCTTTGTACCTTTTCTTCTCTATCCAATATTTTTGTATTTTCCCAATTGAACATGACCTATTGTTAGTTCTAGAGATTGACCTTGCCAAAAATTGGCAAGATTTCTTCTCAAAGTTCTAAGTCCGAGGAAGTCACTCAAAAATTGCCTTTAGAAGAAGCAGCAGAATTATACTGGAGAATAAAAAGAACATTTGACAACCAACAAAAATTGAAGCTTAACATATCCTATGGTGAGAGGAAAGCAATTAAATCTCCCAAAGTAGATAAATCTATATTTATTCTCCCTGTTGACAAAGATAATGCAACGGTTGTAATGGATACAATTAATTATGACAACAAAATACAAGAACTCACTGCAGACCAATATAGAAAAGTGGCAAAAAATATAATACCGAGTAGAGAAACAAAGTTACAAGCATTATTCAGAAAGCATCGCAAGTACTTCACTGATTCAGAAAAAAGTAAAATATATTTCAGCAAAATTCCTCATCTTTATGGTCTACCTAAAATCCATAAGGATCATGTTCCATTAAGACCTATTGTTAGTTTTAGAGATTCACCTTGCCAAAATTTGGCAAGATTTATTCTCAAAGTTCTAAGTCCTTTGGCATACAAGACCCAGTCTTTTGTCAGGGATTCTAGACACTTTGTAGAATTAATCAAGAACATGAAAATTGAAAGAAGTGACTTACTGGTAAGCTTTGATTTGGAAAGTTTATTCATGAATGTACCATGTGAATAAACATTGTCTATTGTAAGGAAAAGATTAAATGCTGATAATAGTTGACAAACCATAACAGCTCTTCCTGTTGATAGTATAATGGAACTATTAACATTCTGCATAAAAACAACCTACTTTAAATATAACAGAATTCTTCCAACAAAATTAAAGAATGGCTATGAGCTCACCATTGTCTCCCCTGATTAGCAATATTTACATGGAAGAACTTGAAACCTTAGCCATAAAATCTACCTCATATCCACCTAAAGTTTAGCTTCGCTATGTGGATGATGCATTTGTTGTATGGCCACATGGTGAAGCACTACTAAAAACTTTCTGGAAACACATTAACAATATATCCGCTAATTAAATTCACAATAGAATCAGAACAAAAACAAAAATTGGCATTCTTAGATATTCTTATGACAAGACTCCCTCGTAGCAAAATCAAAACTACAGTTTACCGAAAACATATGCATACAGGAAAATACTTAGCCTATACATCCAATCACCCTAGAAACACAAAACATGGAGTTATACTATCATTATGGAACAGAGCAAAAGAAGTTTGTTTAGAAACTAGTGATTTGGAAAAAAAAAAGATCTATATAGAACAAACTCTTATGAAAAATGGTTATCCATCAGTTGTTATTAAGAAAACGTTAAATAGATAATAAAAAATATCAAGAGAGAAGACAATTATTGGTACTATAGTGTACCTATGTGTTCCAAAAATAGCAGACAAATTAAAAAAATATGCAATCAATATAACATCAGAACAGCTTTCCAGAGCCATACCACTCTATGAGGCATTCTAATATCTACAAGCCTAAAGTTGAAATGCTTAAAAAACTGCATCTATAAAACACCATGTGAATGTGGAAGAACATATATTGGTGAGACCAGTCATCCCATTGAAAAGTGCTTGCAAGAACACAAACTGATGATTATAGGAGTGAAAACAGATGTCTAAGATAGCAGACCATGTATGTGCCACTGAACATATGTTCAATTGGGAAAACAAAAAAATATTGGATAGAGAAGAAATGGTACAAAGAAGAAAATTTAAAGAAGCTGCTCACATGACAATGGCAAAACATCCTATAAGCTAACCTAGTATGACTATACATAATGTATGGAAACCACTAATCAACTTTGCTCTTAGAAAAAAGTGGAGAAATCAGGAGGAACCTTATAGATAAGTATATGAAATTACTACAGACTGTTGTCTCTGGCAGGATGGCACAGTTGGTTAGAGTGTTACTTTAAAAATTCAAAACACTCAAGAATCTAAGGGTCCAGATTCGAAACGCATGCTAATACTACCACTGGTTAGACCAGCATCACCTGAAAAAAAGAGGGGAATAATACCTCTCAAAACATTGTGCATAGACTAACTTGTTTGATGTGCTATTACTAAGAGTTGAATGTATTTGGAATATTTAAATAAAGTTAAATTTTTCTAAAGACATTCAATACACATATTAGATGGTGGAAATAGTCCAATATAAAAATACAACTAGAACACTATCATCACAAACCATCAGGAAAGCATTTCCAGTTTTACATTTACATTTCTTTATCAAATAAAAACATTTTAACAATATAAATGAAAAACACAAAGTTTATTTTTAAATTAATTTCTAAAAAGTAAAAAAAGAAAAGTATTTATTATAATGCACAAAAATACTTCATTTTTATCTTTTATTTTCTGTTCTATTTTTTAACTATTTATGACTCTTATATTTTATGAATGTAAAGTATAATGAATTTTAAATTCATCAATTATTTATCCCAGTATTAATTCATGACATTGAAGTAGTTTTTTAAAGAAATAAGCAAAACCGAATGTAGATATCAAAGTATATTGGTACTGAATTTTCTTTAGTGATCTATATAAAATATTAACATGATTAAATAATTTATTTTAATTATATTCTCTAAGTTTGGGCAGTGTTCTTATACATGTCTGTCTTCTATTAGCTTTTTTTTCCAATGTTATTTTTTGGCAATCTCTTTTATATTTTCATCAATTTCTTGCCATAATTTTTTATTATTATTTTTGATTGGAGTGATAAGTTTTGGATTATTTCAAGATAGTTGTTTCAGGATTTCCCTCTCCCCCCTCCATTACTAATGTAACATTATAATATCAAATTTTAAAACTTTATTACAATTTTTTTTATCTCTTAAAACTTAACAAACTTTCTCCATTTTGTTGATCTTTTTAATTTGTGGAATTATATTTTCTTAGTGAGTGTATATCATACAATATTCATCCAAGAGCAGTTGACATCAATAGATAACAGACGGCATGTGCTATAATATCGGCATGTGCTATAATATCGCTATCTCTACATTGATTTCTAGCTTTTGCCTTCATTGATAATTACCCACTTAATACAAATGCAAAGCTTGCAGGAGAAAGCTCTAAAGGTAAAGAGAAATATTGGAAACATGAAAAAGTCATGTAATGTTGTTGTTAACTATCATATAAAATTCAAAGTTTTTTTTTATTTAGTAATAAGTACAAAATAATATCTTGGAATTTTAAGGGCATTAAATATATAAGCAATATGTAAGATAAAAAATACTATATATGTATGTGTGAAAAATAAAATGTATTTTTATGCTTCAGATAAGCTTGAAAGTATAGTTGAGAAGAATAGAACAAGCAAATAGTAGACTCTAGCAAATATTGGTTTCTACGATTGATCATATCAATTCAGTCATGACAAATTACCTAACACATTAGCATTGGAAATTTTGATGAGCATAGATATATAAAATGCTAAAACATAAGCAAGGAAAAATAGTAAATATATAGTCAGAAATGTAAAGGAAAAGATTGAATATTGCAGGACTCTGTGAAATGATGATTAAGTTTGGAGAAAAAAAATTTGGATTTTTCTATTCTTATGCTGATGGACCGATAGTGTTAATGCTGACACAATTGATAATTATAAGATAAACCATTTTCAAAAGACTTTGTTATTATTCAGATACTGTGTATATTGTCAACAGTAATTATAATGATGATTTTTAAAAAAGGCAAAAAATGACAAAAATAATTGTAGTGATAATGGGAAACTGGAACAGCATTGTAAGATAGAGAAAAGATAAATTTAGAGATTATGGTCAAAAGTAAAAAAATAGAGAAATAAAACAGAATCACAAAAGATTTATAAAAATTTTCAGTTGTTAGATAAAAACATAAGAATACATAATAGCAATTTAAAAAATTTGGTACTTTTGACTTATGCCACATGTGGCCACAAGAGGCGCTGCTTCCATGTCAACCACAGAAATATTCAGAGTAGGAGGCAAAAAGTAGCTATGCAACTTCCAGCCACCATGTGTGCTGTTCACCATGGATACGCACAGTAACCTTATGCCAAGTAGCTTCCAGCACTACTGCCCGCTTGGTGACACTGATAGCCATAGGTAAACACATCTAGCTTACATCGTCTGCTACCAGAAACTACCAGCAATCTATCCCACTACAAAATTCAAATAAAAGGTGAAAAATATTCAAGAAATACTTAAATACTGCTACAGTATAAATAATGGGTCTGATCCCTATTGTGCCATTATTGTGAGATAAGTAGTCAAGAGATGGGAAAATGTCAATTCTGTAAACGGAAGATTAAAACAAATAAAGTTAGAAGAAAATAATTAGAAAATGGATATACAGAAATAAAAAAAGAACTACAAAATATATATTCCAATAAAGTTTTGTTGGAAATAAAAATGCTAATTACTAGTAAAGAAAGAAGATGCACTGAAATGATCAAAAGAATATAAAAATGATTTATGTAATAAGAAATAATAATACTTCATCTATGGTAATTGAAAAAAAAAGTCATGTTAATTATAAAAAAAAAAAAACACATTATGCAATAATAAATGTTAAAATATTAACTTCTAAATGAAAATTAGTAAGACACAAAGAATTAATAGTCTATCGGAATTATTAAAAGTATGACAAAAATGGTTAATATCTGTACAAATGTAATAATTTGTAATCAAAAAAGTAGTCAATAGATTTTCTTTTAGTAATTGATATTATTAATGGTAGAAAGAACACCTAATGTGATCAAATGTTAAGATTTTAGAACAATTGTCCCCAATACAGCTAAGAATTAGTATGGAGGGTGCAAAAAGTTGTTTCTGAAAAGATAAAACAATAAAAGATGCAATTGAGGACTACATACGAAAGACAGATAGGAAAAGTAAATATTTGTTTTATTGATACTGAAAACTTATTTGCTAGAATAAATTGAATTATTTTGCTGGATATATTGAAAAGACAAATGTACAATTTAAAAATTTTTCCAAGGGTCTGGTGACTTAAATAAGTTTATGTTTCTTGTGATAGCTAACTTATATCCAACTCAATTAATCATCCAATCAAGGTAAATAATGGAAAAAAATTATAAACCCTCACCAACATGGCATAATGTCGGACAAATCATTTATATTTCACATAATTACTGGAAAAAATTGTAAAGCGTAGCAAACACATCATTTCCCATACAATTAATAAAATAGCAAAATATAATACAGGACAATTGTCTTCCATATCACGTTATTCTGAAGGAATGCACTATAGCTTCAATCATTTAATATTTTGAAAACCAAATCTATTCTACAAGCTATATATATATACTGTTTCAAATCAATATACGATCATCTTCCAAAATGATAATGCATCTTCCAAAATGATAATGCTCCAAATCATATAACCTATGAAATCAAATATTTTGAAAAATGTGAGAGCTTTTTAAGCAATCTCCCCTATTGCCTAATTTAAAACTATTTGACATCTATGAAGCATTCTTAAATGATTGAAAAATCAACATTCTCTGTCAATTCTCAAGTATTTTTCAATAAAAAGAAACTTATTGTTTCTGTAAACATTGTTCAAGCAGCATTATTTTAATCAGTATAAAATCTGTGTGAAAAAGCACTGCATTATATCGATACAAAAAAAAATAAAAGCCCATCATTAATGATTAATGTAAAAATCTTTTTTTTACAAAAAAATTACAACTACAATTTCAACAAACTGAAGTAATCTTTGATATTGCTCTAATAATTTAGTAAAAAAAAAAAATCTTATTTATTTCATATATTTAACAAAAGGAAAAAATGAACTTTTTTATAGGTGGGGGGGTCAAATTGCCAATGATACAGCACTTACTCATCAGAATAAATAAGGGTGTCATAATTTGATGTAGACAGAAGATGTATTGCTTAACATGAAATAACAGCATGAAAATTTGTAATTAAAAAGTGAATATCGAACTAAATTATAATTAATCTTAAATATAATAAAATCTGCACAGCAGATTAATGTCTGAATATTTAAAAACCAGTACATCTAATTTGGAAATGAAAAAAAAAAAAAACTGAGAACAATAAAAAAAAAAAATGTAATAAAGGAGTGTTATTTTGATAGCTAAACGTATAAACAAACATACACACACACACAAAGTAACTTTGGAATAAATGTAATATTCTAAATTTAATGTTTATAAATCTGAACAACAGCTTTAAAAAAAAATGTCAAGAGGATTAGCCAGAAAAAAATTAAAAACAAGAAAGGCTTTAATTGTGATAGAAATAAACCCAAACAGAAAGTGGATTTCACTCAGGAATCCCAATCAACATATGACAACATAATTTGCTTTATAACAATTACGTTATTATACGTTATTTGAATGACAGTTCCTAAATTCATTTTTTACATTCATATTTAGTATGTGCATGGAAAAAAGATGGGGGGGGGGGGGAGCTTATAATTTCTCTATATTAGCTATAACTGAATTGTAATGATCAAAAATCGATTGCAAAAATTTAGATGTGAAATATCAATGAAGCAATCTAATGTATTGATAACTCTCTTTAACTCTCAGCATAAGGAAAGATAATAATACACAGGAAATCAATCTATGGAAGCTGTTGTGCCAGGAAACAACAGGCTGAGTCATCTCATTTATCAACAAAAACAGTTAACGATGACCTACTGTCATTAGCACTCAAGCATTGCAGAATTTCATTAACAATTTTTTGACATTTCTTGATTATTCTTAATTAGCATTAATAATTGAAAATAAATTCATATGATTTTATTAATACAATTATTATTGGTAAATAAAATAAAGTCTTATTATTATTCCAGAAAAATCATTTGCGGACTACTGATATCAACACTGAAATTTTTAATTATTTTTAATACAATATTTGTTTTAACATTACTGACTTTAGTCACGGATAAAATTTAAATATCTTAATGTTTCTGATAGCTTAGTTACTAATATGATATAATCATTTAAACATTAATATTTTACAATGCTAATATAAACATGTGTGAATACTGAGTATGTCTGTTATTAATCAAATTATATAAAGATATAGCATATTGTAAAATACTTATAAAAAAAAATTTCTTCAAATCTATGCTGTAATTTACTACTGATGCATAATTTTAAAAAAAAAACACACACACATATGTATAATTTAAAATGAGGGTCATTATAGAAAAAAGCCATTTCAGGGTAGCTGTTAATAGGAACAGCCACTATGTTGACTTTTCCTTCACAGTTTCTTTAAAGATGCTACTGGGGAGTATGGCTATTAAATATTTTATAATAAAATAAAAAAATTAATATAGTAAAGTTCAGGGTTTTTTTACAGTGTGGATTTCTCTCTAACTAATATCCATTGTCAAAAGGATATTATTTGGAACTCTTATACATTGTTCCAAATTTTTAAAATGCTACTAGGAGTATATATGACTCTACACACAAACAAACCTTTTTATACATATATATAACATTTTTGTTTCCTCTTCAAAGAAATTAGTAACAACATTCAAGTTAATCACTTGGGATTTTAAAAAAGATTCCACTTCAGGAAATTATGCTTAGCAGAAAAAAACCTGTTGAATTGAATGACAAGTTGAATTATAAACATTCTGAATGCACTTGAAAAACTAAAAGCAAAGTTAAAAATATAAAAAGAGGAAGGGGATATGGATCATAATTACAAAGCAAGATACTTTTACAAATTTTCAAAATTCACAGTGAATCTTCAAATTTAATATAATTGGCAAGCATCTCTTTGAGTTAGTAAATACATTAATATTTAAACACAGTTTTACAAACACTTCCACATATATATTCAATATCTGTTCAGTGGAATGCCTTATTTTTCAAAAATTAATTGACTAATGCCTTACACTTTATACACTAACAATCTACTATATATAAGCATGAATGTGTGAGTATATATGATTACAAATTGTATAAAAATTGCAAAAAAACAATTTAAATATTAATTTTAATTTTTAAGAAAAATTATAAATAAACATTTTAAGGCAATTGGAAAAAAATTATGTGAAAAGAATATATTCTGTAATTTAGATGAAAAATTGCTTGAAGTGATAAAACTTTAAGATGAGATTAAATGCAATGAAAATAAAAGTTAATCATAAACCAGAAATAATGTCATAATCATGATGACTTTAAGGAATAACGCAATAGGTAATAGAAATGAATCTTCCTTAACATCTAAACAACCTCTTTCCCCATTTTTCTATTATAATGCATACTCTCAAATCTCCATTATTCTTCTACTTCTAAACTTACATGTTCAAACAAATTCCTCTTTTTTTGAAATTTATATTTATGATCATTCTCTTGCAAATTTCCATTAACTTTTCTTTTCTTTTAGTTACTGCAATTCTTATTTCTATATTGCTTCTTTCAACATCTATTAAACAAACTCTTAAAAATGTAAAAGGATTAATTTCCTCCCCAACTTTTAAATATTTTATATTCTTTACAATCCATTATAATCTTTCTAAAAACTTCATCATTCTATTCAAATATTTCATTAAGTTTATTCTGTGCAATTAATTACAAATACTGTCTTTTTATCAGAAAATCTATAAATTCTTCCAATGCTAATTCTATTTTTAAGTAAAAATTTTACCAACATCCATTTAAAAACTCATTTAAATAAATATTAAACTAAACAGATCAACAAATTCCTTTAATTTCTGTAAAGCATAACAATTATATTTGTTTTTTTCATTCCATATCTTTTCTCTTCAAAATATCCATCAAATAATTCAATTTGTTTAACCATATCATTCCCTAACATCGATAAAACAAATATTAAATTTTCTTCCTCTTTCTATATATTCTTTAACAATAGACTTAGCCATTTCAATTGTATTACTTACTTCTCTATCTTTTTTTAAATCCCAACATCTCTTTAGATAGAACCACATTCAATCTTTTCAATATTTTAAAAGCATTTTCTGTATAAAAAAAATTATAGTTAATAATCTAAAATTTCCAAATTTCACTATAACAATAATGAAAGCAAAATAAAAATTTTCAATATCATGTTAAAGACAATCATACATTTTGAGTTTGTTATTGATTTTCTTTGCTTAAGTTATTATAATATCAAACATCACAAACTAAATTAATAAAAGAACTGGATAACAGTGATAATATTTGAGAAGCAGGTTATATATATATTTAGCATGAAAGTTTTATAATTACACAGTAAACTTATTTTTTTAATTCTTATGACATCAGAGCAATGGTAAAAATGAGTATAGTGAGCTTAGCTACAAGAAGGAGTTTATTGCAAATAAATTATACAATGAACACATTTCTCACAAAATAAAGCACTAAGCTCAATTAAAATTACAAAAATACTATTTTTTATCACAGCATCCTACTGTTCGAAGTCGATTTAAAATTAAGATTTATTTCAACAACAAAAAATCTTTGTTACATTTTGCATGGCTTAAGTTATCAATTTGATTCAATTAGCTGTTTATTTGATCCTTCAAGACTGAAATTATACCATCTTTTTTTTCATTATTTTGCTGTGAATGTATAATTTTATATAAACTAGAAAAAAAAACAAGTGGGAAAAAGCTGATTACGGTTCAAGAGGAAAAAAGAAGTCTGAGCAGAAAACTGTATAGTTGCTATGATGAATATCATAAAATAAAATAGGATTGTGTGTGTTATGCATTTCACAATCTTTTGACAAAGCAGAGTTCAAAATCAGATTAACACCATCAAAAAAAAAATAATTTCCAAACAAAAAATTGTAAATGATTGTTATTAGTATAAATTTGTTGATACTTTTATTTTATTTTTCAATGAATCAAAAAAAGCTATTAAAACATGTCAAAAAAATAGTAATAATTTCCAAGTGAAAAAATAGAAATGATTTTTTAATAGCGTAAGTTTAATTTATGCTTTTAAAAGTTTGATTTTAGTTTCCACTAAGAATCAGAAATTAAAATCAAAAAATAATAATTTACATGCAAGACAATGGAAATTTTGAATAGGATATGATTAAATTAACAATTTCTAAATGTTTACTTTATGTTTTATTCTATATTTTAAAAGTTTGGTTTTAGTTTTCATTAAAATCAAACTCTAAAGTGTCTACAATTATTAATTTTGTATGTATTTTTTTTTTTTTGTATTGTATTGTATTTTTCCTGTTTAATGATTATAATGGAATGTAACTTCGCTCTAGGTTTACATTTGAAATGACATATTCCTAAATACATCTACTGCATAAGTTAAAATAAACAAATAAAATAGTCAATAACATTCATTAGAATAGATACTAATGTATATATATATTTTATATTTATTATTCTATATTTTTAGAATATGCAGCATGCATGTAGTCATAGCCAAAAAATTATTTGTATTTGTAATTCATCTGTCTTTGCAGCCTATTAAGTACATATTACTTCATAGTTATTTTATGATGCAATAAGTTCTTAAGTATTGATTTCATAATATAATTAATAAAATAATTGAAAGATTATTATAGTCAATTTAAAAAAAAATCCAAAGGAAATTGGTTGATTGCAAATGAAGAAAGATGACCAAAGCATTAAGAACTGAAACAATTTAAAAATTATGTAAGCTAAAGTTCAAATTGATTCAAATATATCATTATATAATTGTTATTTAATTTGCATATTCTAAGCCAAATATTTTTGCATTTCACTTTCAAAAATATTTTTCCATCTAGATATGTCATTTTTTCTTTAGTGGCAGAAATAAAAGTATTACAGAAAACATTTTTATCTGAAATTAAAACAAATATATTTGTAATGGATATACATTTAATAGCTTTCATGTTCAATAAGTGGCAAGAAAAAGAGAAAAAAACTATCCTTAGAAGGATTATTCTATTATTATTAATCAAAAAAGGAATAATCCATTTATAAGAATAGTGACAAATAGACAAAAAAAAATCTTTTAAAATAAAAACTTTATAAAATAATTATGTAAATAAGTTGACTTCTTTGTTAAATTGGGGAATAGATAAAAAAAAAAAACCCTTTCATTTATTTGTTTCTGTTACTCTGTAACTTATATTGCTCTAGAGATGTAAATTTCAAAATAAGTCTAGTAATTAATGTATAATTAAAATCGAAAGTTTTTGATTTTTTTTTTTTTTTGCAACTTGTGTATCAGATACAGAATCAGAAACTTGATTTAAAAATATATTTATTTGTAATATATATATTGTTTCAACTATACTCAACTGCCCCTCTTGATTCAATAATCTGTAGTTCAAAAAAATACTAAAATAAAAATAAAAAATTAGAAATTTCTAAATTTTACACATATTATTTGCATGTATAACAGTAGCCATTTTCTTACCTCAATCATTGTTTTGTTACTGAGAATTTGAATATTAAAATTTTATTAAATATAGTCCTTTAAACAAAGGCCATGAAAATATTTATGTAATAAAATGAAAATAAATGATTTAATTTTGAAAGCAAAAAAAAAACTAATATATTACTAAAGATGGTGAATACTCAATCATAATGATAATAATAAATTCACAATACATGAACATATTTTGTAGAGACTGAAACAGCATTAAATTTGGGGTAAACTAATATAAACAAACAAAAAAATGTTTTTATAGATAATAACTTATTGTATCAGAAAGACTCCGGTTTATACAAAGACTTTAGCAAAGGAAACACCAAAAACAAGTGACATCAAACCATCAAGTGAATGTATAACATTGTTGTATATATATAGAAATTAACATGAATTTAATTTTGTGCTTTGGGGCCATTTTAAATTAAACTAGTTTTTTAATTAATAATGCAAATGTAAATCATTATGATGGAAGAATGTACAAAAATATAGCAGCTGCTATCTGTACAAAAAAAATTATCATTGAAATGTATGAAATTAACATTGCATAGATTTCATTAATTTACATCCCAAGAAGAATGAAAAAGGATATTTTGGTTTTTTTTGAAAGTGAATGACTGATCATATGATAATTTTGGTAGAAAAGAATAATTTTAAATTTAATAATAATACCAATAAAATATAAATACAATTGCCAGTTTCCAAAGAAATAAATATCTAATTAAAACTAGCAAAATCTAAAATAATTATTTGTTATTAGAGATAACAAAAAATTAATAATAATATGTAAACGAATACTTTGTAAGATTATGTTACTAACTATTCATGTCATGTGTATCGGTTGTTTGAGATAGAGTGAAGGATGAATATAGACTGAAAATCCTAAGCTCAAATCCCTCTACTTACTATAGCAAACATTGAGTATACTGAATTCCATATTGCCTTGAAAATAGGTCTCATCATAATCTAAGTCCAGCCTACATCCCTCTCCTATTAATATAGATGGATACATAATGGTCCTAATATGAGGGATTAGATTAATGTAATGTCTACATGGGTATGACTACAATATCAAATCCACCAAGAGCTTTGAGCATTCCATCATTGGTTTTTCAATGAAATGGGCAATTGAATTGTTGGATGGATGAGAAGAATGAGACCTATCCATTAAAGTTTAAAAAATCTTAATACAAACTGAGCATTGATTGTATATATGTATGGAAAATTATGATCTGGACCATGAGAACTGGTACTGCAAGAAATATATATATATATATTGGGGATCATTTACCTTTTTCACGTGTGTGGTCATGGGTATAACTTGTTTGAGATGGAGTGAATGATGAATATAGACTGAAGATCCTACTTTTCAAATCCCTCTATTTAGATTATGTCACATGAAAAAAGGTAACAAAAAAAAAATAATAATAATAAATATATGGTAAATACTTTGTAAGATTAAGTTATTTTCAAAAAAAAAAAAAAAAGATAAATAAATCAAGATTAAGTTATTTTCAAAAAAAAAAAAAAAAGATAAATAAATCATAATGAAGAGATTAAAGTTTTAAAGAAATAGCATATTTGTAAATATTATTAATTGGCACATTAAATCTGCTTTTCTAATTAAAGGATGTCAAAAATTATATAAAAAGGAACTGGTGAGATTAAGATAGATTCTATCAGTGATCTCTTCTCAGAACATGGTAAGAGGTTTTCTCAGTCAGATATTGTCAGTGTTTATAATTCCATTATTTAACTGTTGATTATCAGATGATATTGAACAATAAAATCTAAGGTTGGTGGATCAATTCAGGTGCCTGCTAAATATTTATACTCATTTCACTATTGTTATTAATGTAAAACAACTAGCATTAGCACTAATTAAAGATGAATGTCAAAGACTTTATTAAAAGTAAGCTACTAATAAATGTTGCACCATATTTTCTATACTGTATATGACAAATAAAAAAATTTCAAACTATAATTAATATATAACCCATCAAATCTCACAATATCTAATTTAAAATGAAAGTGCATTTCTTTTAATCATTTATATTTGATAATTTTTGTGAAGAGTACTATTATTTTTGTATACAAGCTATAAACAGAAATGTGTATATGCAATTACTATACATATGCTTAACAATAAATCTACAAGAGCTTCATAAAGCACAAATTTTCCTTTATTAATTAATAATATATTATCCAATAATGGGTAATATATGAAGAGTTCCACATAGGTTCAAATCATATAAAAGAAAAAGGAAAGATATTCAAATCATTTTAAAATAAGGAATGTACATTAATAAAAAATTATAAAAATAAAACCAATAGAATAGATTGTAATAGTTCACATTGTTTCATGTATTAATCGTGATTTTGCTTTAGTGTGACTAAAATTACTTCATTCTCATTAATTTCTTAATATAATCTATTATTAGAGAATTAAAATGCATAAAACATGTTTTTTTGTTGCCAGACAAATACAAGAAAAATATCGGGAACAAAAAAAATGATTTATATATATTGTTTTTATTGATTTGGTGAAGGCATTTGCTTCAATAGAATAAATCTATGGCATTGTTTGAAATTAATTGGCTGTCCACCAAAATTTATTTGTTAATCATACAGCTTCTACATGATGGAATGAGAGGAAATATTATTATAGATGGAAAGTCTAAAGCACTTACAAATAAAAACTGATATTAAATAATGTTGTGCCTTTGCACCAAAATTGGTTTCAATTTTTTATGACAGTCAATTTTGGAATTGTTTACATGCAACTTAATCAAACAGAGCTTAAGACATAATATAGGTTTGATGATGGAATTTTTTCATTTGAATCAATTATAGAAAAAACAAGAACTTCCTCTTTTTGTTTTCTGTATTTGATGATTGTGCTATTTTTGCCAATCCAAAAGATGTTTTACAGAATGTTCTTAATGTTTAGAGTGCAACATATAAAGACTATGCTTATTAATTGAAGTTCAAAAAACTCAGTGACTGAAGAAAAATCCTCAGCAACTTTTAGTTTGATAGTCATCAACTTCAGAATGTAAACTAGTTTAAATACCTCAGTAGTTTTATAAGTACAGAAGTGGACTTAGATGTTGAAATACAACAAGGACTCCAATGGGCTGATGCTTTTAACCGGTTAAAGATAGCAAGTATTTCATCACATGAAAATAACTATTGCAACTAAGTTAGCTGTATATGAATCTGTTACTTTAACTAGTTTATTGTATGGATGTAAAGCTTGAACACTGTATGGGCACAATATAAAGACATTAGAAAAAGATGGTCCATATAATTTTAAAAATACAATGGCAAGATTGTAAAACCAATCAATGTGTTTTTTAGCTTGCTGACTGAAATGCTATTGTAAAATCAAATATTCATTGGACTGGACATGTAAAACAAATGAACCCTAGAAGACTTCTAAAAAATGTTTTATGGTGAAATTGAGCATGGTTTTCATGTAAGAAATAGAGAACTGCAATGTCAATTGGTTCCATTGTTAGGATATGGTAAACTACAATTAGACATGTTAAAGTATTTCAGAAAGAAGCTTTCTGCTGAAAAAATAAAAAGACAGCATTGTAAAATGTCAAGTAAACAGAAAAATAGACTCTTGTGTTCTACATGTATTTGTGTTTCAAAGTTGTTCTTTATAGTCTTTGTAAAACTCAGTTTTAGAGTAGTTTTCCTCCCTCCTTTCTTTTTCTTTTATACTTGTTTATGAGTGGCTATTTATTGTTGTTGTTATTATTAACCATTAATCTTTATGCAGTAGCTTTTTTTATCACATGACTGCCTTCATTTTACAATTAATTTTTCATATAAGCATCTTTCAGTTCAATTTTTTTTTATTAATAACAAAATTATTAGATATAAAAATAAACATTGGGAGGGGGGGAGCAATAACAACATTAATAATCTGGTTAACAAATAAGTTTTTGGCAGTGTATAAATAAAATATACCTATACCCTGCTTAGCTCATGGCCATTATGCAAAAATTCACAATAGCTATCATAATCAATTTGAACTCATTTTAATTTACAATCGATTATTCACTATAACGATCTTAAAAAAAAATTTTTTGGTAGCCATTTTATGAGACTGTCATCCAAAAGAAAAAAAAAACCCAACATACTGAAATTATACAGTACAGAATTTATTTATAATACCCAATATGGTAACACAATATTAGTATTCTTTACAATATTTTGATTATAAACTTAATATATAATTTATGAATGTACAGTACAATATTTAATTTTCATCCAGCATTCTTGCAAGACAATCAGTACTTCATAAATAACATATCCAAAGCAAAGATTTTCATCATTAATGATTACAAAACCAAAAAAAAAAGTGTTCCATTCAGTATAATAAATAATCAAAATCATACAAATACAGTATTAAATTTAAAAATGTGTACATTAGTTTAAAAACTGTACACTATTTATTTTTATGGATTAAAATTTTTACTAACAATACTTTGCTTGTGGTAAAATTACATCACTATCTTGCAATTTACTTATAGTAATTATTATTTTGAAAGAAAAAAAATGATTTCATAATAATGAATTCTGTATGATCAAAAATTACTAAATTTAAATTAAAAGTAGCACTCAATCTATTTGCTCAAATATTATTACAATTATACTGCTAATGTATTTTCAGTTTTAAAAAAAAAAGTGAGCAAAATTGCAGACATTGTGTTTAATAATAAATTCTGTATGATAAAAATGCAATACAAATAAACTGAAAAAGATTCATAGCTTTACTATTTATTTAAATAGTTCATATCTCTGAATTCTATTATACTAATCTAAAAAAATTTAAAGCATTTCCAATAAAATAGTTACCACACTTAATAAAATGCAACGACTTGTAGCAAAAAGAAAAAAAAATGTGGCAGCTAATGTATTTGTATATAAAATGCTCTTTGTTTCGATTTGCATAGTACATATCGTAAAAAAAAAAAAAAACTTTAAATATTGATTACAATGTTCAAACACAGAATATATTAGATATTATTATTTCTTTTTCGATACATCAGAGTTTTTTTTTTTTTTGGACATTAACTGTGATTAAATTTTGATAATGTACTGTATGCTACTTTTGCTATTCTTACACTTAATAATAAATAACAAGTCTTTATAATCAATTAAATGTTATTAAACTTTTCTTTTTAAATTCTAAATAATTTCATGTAAGTAATATAATATAGTAGTACAAATTTTAAAAATAAAACTTCAGTATGAATTTTTTTCAGGGCAACAAACCCAAAAAATTGTTACCTGCTAGTTTACTTTCACTTTCTCGTCCATTTTGCTGCACTTTTGTACAGTTAAAAGACATTTTTATTCCTAGAAATTCTGTTTACAAGTGTAAAGCTATATACATTTCCAACTAAAATGATGGCAGAAACCAATCTGACCATGAAAAACTCAAAAAAATCTGAGCTTGGAAACTGAAATGAAAATCTTACCCAAGTGAAAAAAGAAAGAAATTGTGACATCTGTTTCATGAGTTCACTCACGTTTACCACTGCCACCATTTTTAAAAACAAAGACAAAATAGAATAAAATGCTCAAACCATTTAGGTACATCAAAACTTTCCAAAATCTTGAAATCACAGCATCCTACATGAAAAGAAAATCAACTATTCATTCTACACTTTTTTCCCAGAGATCCTCAGCCATTAACATTTGGTGCACTCTTCCAAAAAAAAATCCAAGATCATAGGATTTAGAACATAATGATAGGCCCTTAGATTGAGCAATTGATGACTCAGAAAGCTGGATAATTATGATTGCTGAATGGATCACCAGAAAGACCAACCTTAAACTAAGTTTTTTTATAGATTTGTTGCATTATTATTATACATACATACATATTTTAAGTGCATATTTGCATAATACATATTGTTTTATACAAGCATATAATGTACATTAATGGTTTTTCTAAATTACTATATACAGTATGTTAAGTTCACAGTTTATAGTGTAATTTTTAGCTGGAGTAACCAGTCAAATTTTTTCCTATAAGAATCCTTTATAACTTTTTATTCTTTATACAATATTCTTGCTTGACAATGAGAGGTTTGGGGAACCAATTGACTTTGCTAACAGGTTAAAGATGTATATAGTGAACTTTCAATCCATTATTTTTCAAGAGACCAAAGAAAATAAACAACCCAATATATAAAATAATAGAATATAAGTGTACTAAAAATTATAGATCAAAAAAAAATGTAACGACTATTCATTGAAATATAATGTACACAATAATATTAGCTTTAAATAGAATTTAGATAATTTAAACATTATGCACTAATTATTTACAAAATGTATGTAGATAACATATAAAGAACAATATATATTTTAATGGAATGAAAAAGAGATAGTTGTAAATACAAACAAATAAAGACATGCTTGCTACATGCATATAAATAAGTGCATGGAACTAAGTATATATATATATATATATGTGTGTGCAGTATACTAAATGCTGAGATCATATATCAATGATGAAAATATTATTAACTCAGGGTCATATAAGATAGTCATATATCTTGAAAATGAAGAGTAGGATTTAAAGGGGCTCTTCAACCAACTTAGCACCATCAGACAATTCTTTAAAGAATTCCATTATTGACTGATTAGTTATTTGAATAGCAAAATATTGCAGAAAATTTGTACATAAATAAAGATGGACAAATACCTAATGTAATATTAAATAACTTTACTGTAATAGTTTAAACTAATGAACAATTATTTGATTTATTAATTAATAATAATAAAATAAATTGAACAAAAATAATCTCCAATAGTACAAACATATTATTTCTGATTTTGACTTATTTATAAATATTACATAGATATGAATTTCAAATAAATATACTTGTATTTTTAAAATTGGGTGAACATAAACCTGGCCAATACACACACTCATACATATGTACATTTATTACTAATCAATGAATTTAAAAAGTTAAACCATTTTAATTGTACCTTAATAATAAATGGCTGCACAGAAAATATATACACATCTATAATATAAAAAAATATTTCAGTTATTAATTTTATCTTGGAACCTATGGACTTTTTTCTCTACATAGTTCTCAATAAGGCATAACACATATATACACATGTGATAATATGTTGGGGAGCATTTTCATTATCTATCAATAAATGTTGAATGTATAGAAAAATTTTAAATTTTTCAAATACTAACAACTTATTAGTAATTACACACAAATAGACAACACAGGTTTGTGTGTTTTTACTAACAAGTTGTTTGTATTTGAAAAGTTAATATTAATATCATTTAAGTTCTTTATTACTTTTTACAATATTTTTTTACAGCTTACTATTGACAGTTTTGATTGCTCCAGCAACCTTCTTCAGAACTTCTAAAATTGCTGAGGCAATCGAAACAATCAATAGTGAGTTGTAGAAAAACATTGTAAAAAGTAATAAAGAACATAGGTGATAATAATATTATATGGATTTGGCAGTGTAATAAGAAAGATAGTTATAATATTTGAAAAATTTAAATAAAGTTTAAAATTTTCTATACATTCAACATTTACTTATAGATGATGGAAATAGTCCAACATATTACCACATCTAATATATCATCATCACATACCTTCAGATAAATATACACATATGTGTGTATTTTACAACATAAATAAATTTAATTATTAATTTTAATTTAACCCAAACCTATATGGTTAAATTACTTCATGACATAATTCTTTCTATGCTTACACATAAAATACAAAATACTATTATTTAAATATATTTTTATTTATTCATAATATAAAAATAACTTTAAGGATTAAAAAAAAATTAGGCCACTCTTAAACTAATCAAGTCTATAAACAAATAAAATTTTATGCAACAATTTCAAGCTTTTAACTTTTCAAAAATATAAATAAATACAATAGTATTTTCTTCACTGGCCATTATGCCAAAACAAAATTGAAGTAATCAGAATGTTTGAAAAGCTCAAATAAATTTTTGTTTAGATATTCAAAATAGCATTAAAGATAGTGCCAGGAGAGGGAGATAAAGCTGAAGCAATTAACAATAATAAACAACCAATGCACAGACTATGTGAGTGCTGATTAGGAAAGTCTCATTAAATTAATGATAGTATAATAAACTACTAGTTCTTTTCTCAGCAGATTTTTTTTTACTTCTACATATATGTAGATTAGCTTTATATATATATAGTTTGCTAAGAAAAACATCTTGACCAGATCAGCTTCAAATACAGTTAGTCTTATATAAAGCACTTGTTTAGTTTGGCAGTCATAAAAATAACCTGGTTATATGAAACACAATTCAATTGCTTAGGGTTTTAAATTCACATTTACCTTCTACACTATCTGAACTTCAGGTGCAACAAATGCATAACACAGAGTACTATCAATGCCACTTGCATACTGGCTGCCCCCCCCCCATGGTTTCCATAGTTAAACTAAGTCTTAATATTTATATCATATACTAAGTAATGTATAGATCAATAAGCAAAAGAGTTAAAATTTGCCTTTTTTCTTCTTAATTTTAATTTTTATATAGGGTATATGAGCACAGACTTTCAAATGACCCATCACTCTCCACTCTATCTAATAACACTGATACACTCAAGCACATATATGTTGAAAAGATAAATAATCACCAATATACGTATTTCATGCTAAACCAGCAATCATCAGTTGGTCCAGATTATCATCTCCCACACATATATACTATAAGTGCTCAGATATATATTAAGATAGACAATCTTCATACTTTAATGGACAGGCTCCAATCTACTACACACTCCAACTCTTCAACCATCTATCCAATTGAAAATCTGATGATGGAATGCTCGAAGACCACCCTATATATTACATATATAGACACAGGTATAGAATAAGCCTGTGTTTCAGTTATAACATTGTAGAGATGTCTGCCCATCCTTGCATATGTATTAAATGGATTATGTCCTGTACATGTGGAGTGTGTAGTAGATTGGAGCATGTCCATTAAAGTATGAAGATTGTCTATCTTAATATATATCTGAGCACTTATAGTATATATGTGTTGGGAGATGATAATCTGGACCAACTGATGATTGCTGGTTTAGCATGAAATACATATATTGGTGATTATTTATCTTTTCAGCATATATGTGCTTGAGTGTATCAGTGTTATTAGATAGAGTGGAGAGTGATGGGTCATCTGAAAGTCTGTGCTCATATACCCTATATATTACATATATAGACACAGGTATAGAATAAGCCTGTGTTTCAGTTAATTTTAATTATTGTAGGATAGTTGTTGTAATTGCTTATTTATATTTATAAAAATAACACTGCCTCAAATTAATTTCTTAATTAAAATTTTCATAACCTTCTTTAAATATAAACATATTGAAAACAACTTTTATAATGATACATATCATTTTTTTAAAAACCTAACTTTTTTTAAAAAAACCTAACTTTGTTACACAAAAAGTTTTCTTTATTTTGTTACACAAAAATTTAGATTTTTGCCACAATGAAAATAAACTAAATAAATCTGTAACAGAGAAATCTTTTTATTTAATTTTAAATAATTTATTTCAAAATATCAAAAAATATTAATATTTGAGTCATTCTAGATTTTATTTTAAATATTTATATAAGTAACTTTTAATATTTAAATACAAGCATAGTATATATACTTAAGCTAGACGTAATTAGAGGGGATTTGAACCCAAACTTTCAATCTCCCTTCAGTTATCCATTCTATCTTACTCAAGACAACATACATGTGTACACTTATTTTCTTTATAAGTTTTAAACATAACATGGACACACTATCAAGATTATAATTCTGTGTTGAGCTATAAGAAGGTCTATTTCAATACACATTCAATTTTAAACAGAAGTTAATATAATTTAAAAAATTGAAATTAATGCTGATTATATATAGTCATTAAAAAAATTAGTAAATAATCTTATCAATTTATTATAAAAAAGTAAAAAAAAATAATTCAACAATTACAAGCTTATGATAAATTTTAGTGCTTTATTTATTTATGCCAAATTTAAGACTTTTAATAGAAAATTGCTAGCAAAATGAAAAATCCTTTATCAAAAAAGTAAATAATTACTGAATCTCTGAAGAATAATAATTAAAAGAGAAAGTGAAGTTATGATGTTATTATCATTATTTATTTTAATAAAATAAAAATGTAAATTCAAATTTTAAAAAAATATATATCAATGTGATAACTATTATAAAGAGACAGTGATATATCAATGATAGATGAAAAAAAATTTAAAATGAGTCACAAGAAATGAGATGATGAATATTGAAAAATGGTATATGCTTATCTGATAGATCAACTTTCCTATATTTAAAAAAAAAAAACTGTATTATATGTTTTATTTAAGCATATTAGTGTTCTCACCATTCAATTTTTTTTCCACATTAGTGGTTTTAAGTTTAAAATACTTAATGAAAAAAATCTACTCTTTAATTAAATCTGTAGCAATTTTTTCTTAAAACATATATAAAAATAATGAAACTATTATCAAAAATAAATCAATATTATAATTAAAAAATACAGAAGTAATATTACCAATACAAAATACTTCATGTCACCTATTAATATATTTATAAAATAAATTTAATAAGTTGTAAGTAAACATCATATACATCTTAATTAAAAAATAAATATTTTAGAAAAAGAATTTCAACTGTTTCTTCTTGAGTAGAATGTAAATGTCTGTCATTTGCAGTGAACTATAGATGGCAGCATTTTTATGAAACTGTAGGTTTATCTTTCTTTGATAAATAAACAAATTATAATATAGAATAAAAAATAATATTTTCAGATTTATCAACACAAACAATTATATAAGTACCCAAATTTATATTTGACTTTAGTTATAATTTTTTCAATTATCCCTAATTTTAAAAAAGGTATAGGTAAATTATAGATTTAATACCATAGGAATATGCCTCAATATGTTGATGCTCATATGATGATCCAGATTATTTGGAGAGTTATTTCTAGTGAATAATAACTATATGCTATTTGTTGACTAATAGGGGATGATCAAATTATTACCATTCATTAGGTGTTTGGGCTACTATCTAGTTATTTTACATATCTATAAATTGCTATTATTTCATAATTAATAAAAATAAATTTTAAAAAAATGCTGTTTCTAATTTAAAAAGATATCTATATGTGTGATTTTTCAAACTCAATATTTATTTCAATTTTTGACAAAAGAGACCACAAACATATAATATTTTGATGACTGGGTTCCCTCAAAATAAAAAATGGAGACAATCTTGATACTTATGATTACATTGGAATATATATAAAGAGAACCACTTTTGTAACCTTTAAGATATAGTGATTATGATCTTTATAAATATTGCTATTAAAAAGAGATAGTATTTATAAAATAATGCTTATAACACTTTGAAAAAGGATTGTAATATAAAGAAGTTCCATTTTCTAAAATTTAAATTTGAACCTTAACTTTTTAAAAACTAATTACTATGAGATAATGTGTGCATGTGTTTGTTTTTAAGAATTTCTACAAGTGAAAAAATTAAACGTTTTGTTTTAAAAAAATAAAAGTACTTAAAATTATTGTTCATGGATATATATTTAATATAAATTCTATTGCACATATGCAACATACTTTTGATTTAAAAGCTAACTAATCTTGCACAATGTCAGATAAAATCAAATGTTTATTACTGGTAAAGTATATTTAAAAAGGACAGGTGTGTTCTTTGCCCAATAGCAGATACAAGTAAGTAGAAAATTGGGTACTGCAATCAAATGATAATAAATTACTACTAGAGGTTGTTTGCTCTTTCTTGGCACAATTTTCTTTTAGCTTCTCATTTTTTTAATTACATCATAAATTTAATAATAATAAAGTCTGACATTTACAGCGTCTACACAAAAATATTCAAGTTAGTAAATAATGACTAAATATATGTGTGTAGTGGGATTTTTTTTTAGCTAAATAGTAAAAATCTTTCAAAAATCTAAATTTGGATTTATCACTTTAACAATAAATTCAAAATTTTATGACATATCTAAATTTGATTATTTTTAAAGATTTTTTTGCTATTCGTTTTTTTATTTTTTGTTGTTGTATTTTACTTACAATAAAGGATTAGATATAACATAAGAGATGAATATCTTTATTACAAAAGTCATAGTTCTTGATCATTTTACAAATTTAAACAAAGACCCTCATATCATAATTACGTAATAAAAAGAGAAAATGCATTTAAAAATATCTTTATCTTGATTAGTAAGAGAGATTTGACAAAATCACTATAAAAATTTAACTAGTTATAACTGATAGAAAATATACCAATAATTTTGAATACTTTATTTAAAAATAATAGTTTAAAAACAAGAATAATTGATAATTAATAAAAATAAAATTGTATCATTTTATTAATTAAAAATAGCCCTATGTGACTTAATATAATGTTTGAATGGTGGATATGAAATCCAAAGATTAATGGATAAAATTGTAATTCAGGCTTACAATCTCTTGAGTTACAACCATTTGATTATTTTTTACTACAAATATCTATATTAGCCAGTGTACAAATACAGTGTATAAAACTGCTTATTAATATACTGAGAAAATTTAATGAACCATTTACCTAAAACATTCTACATAAACTTTATATGGAAGAGATCCAAGAACTAGAAAATGCCATTATAGTTATCCACCTACTTGATGAACAATAGGAAAGGGCTTTCATTTGATTAACAGATCAGTTTTAATCAATGACCCAATAAATATATTAAGACTGCTTTAACAATGCTTAATGGTAACCGATTTGTTTACTGTAAAGAATCTATGATGTAATTTTCAGTCTTACGTATTCTATGAAAACCTGCTTTTAAGTATTTTTTATCAATGCAATCCCTATATTGGATTGACTAACCTCATGATCTATAAGTAAAGTGTATGGTTTTCATATATGATTCATAATGATTAATCTCTCGATATTTAAAATGTTAAATTAATTCACACAGAAACATTGGAAATGCTCTTCACTTGATAAGATAAAACTCTATAGACTAAATGGCCAAATATGGTTTTAATCATTGTCCACATGTTCATAAATTAAACAAACTTATATGTGTTTGAATTGACTAACACCATCATATACGTGATATACATGATCAGATTAATGTAAATGGGCCACTACTATGATTTCTAGAATGGGAAGTTATATGTCTTCAATTTCTGGTGATAACTAATGTCTTAAATGTAATTGATATGAAATTAATTGTTTTTTGTTTATATATACAAGCGTAACCTCTGATTTTGATGATTGGTCTCCTTTGAGATTGATATGTAAATGTCCTTCTTTTTGTAAATGATTCTTATGGTTTGTGAATAAAATTTCCTTTTGAAAGAAAACTGCTTATTAATAAGCAAAACACAAATGCGTTTTTTTTTTAATATTTAAGCAAATGTGGTAGCCATATTGGCCGCAATAATATCAAGGATATTATTATTACTAAATCTGATTTGTTAAAATTATAACTGTAAATTAAATTAAAAAAAACAGAATTTATTACTTTTTATATATTTCATAAATTTTATGATTTATTTATTTTTAAAATTACATGCTCAATTTTGTTGCTCTTGTAGTTGCAAAATTGAAATATCAAAAAATATAATTTTTTGTTTCCTATTATTAATAGTCAACATGTTTAGATAAAGATAAAACATGCACTGGGATTATTAACTAAATAGGTTATTTGCAATTATAAGTTGGATTATTTCTATCATCTAGTTGAATTGTTAAACTTTTTTTTTAAAATATTCAAATATTATTTAGAGTTTTCCAAATCATTTAGCTTATTAATAGTAAACAGATTAATATGGAACATAAGTTTCCAAAATATTCTTCTCTACTCTTCAAGTATTGCTAGTTTCTCCAGTTATGGGTAGCACTGGAATTGAAACAGTGATCTTAAAGAAGCTGTTCACATAACAATGACAAATACCTCCATAAGTCAATCTAATGATAATCCACAATGTTTGAAAATCACTCATGCCCTTAAAAAAAAAATAGACAAATCATGGGATTCTCACAGATAAATAAATAAAATTTCTATTGAGTGCTAGTTTTGACAAAGTAGCTTAGATGATTAGAGTATTACTTTATATTCAATATTCACACATTTAAAAAGTCACCAATTCAAATCTCATGCTAGCCATTACAAGTCAGACCAACAACACCTGAAAAAGAAAAGAATAATATCTCTCAAAATATTATGTTCCATATTAATCTCCATTTATGAATGTATTTAGAAAAGTATAAATGTTTAACTTTATCTAAAACCAGTCATTATTGTACCTAGAAAAAACAGCGAGGTAAGCCAAAATTGTACCTAGGGAATAAGCAGAACTGGATTGTAACAAGGGGAAAATATGAAGTTATTAAAGATCAGTGTGAAAATTTGTCAAATTATATCTATAGAAACTGAAGATGATCAGATACAAATTACAATGAATCAAGCTAAGCTCAGGGTTCTTTGTGCTAATCACTAAACATTATAAAGTATAACCAAATAAAATTTAAGAGATCTCAACTCACTCTTGCAAAACTTTCAAAGCTTCCAATATTTATAACACAACTCATAAAATAGCAAGGGTACAATAATTTCTCTACTTATAATAAAATTTATTTCCTTATCCCCTCTGCCATAATCAGATTCACATTTTAATATAACAATCATCTTTATAAATCTTACTGATTTGTTTATGCCACTTTGCCATTTCTTCAACAACAAATATAAATTCTTATTTTATAAAAGTATGATATTATAATCTCAGGATTCTTTTATTATATTTCAATGTTAAATTTTATCAATATTTTACTTTATAGATTTGTTGTTAATAAAATGAATGATATACTAGTAATAGACATGAGAAGGCATACACTTAGACTACAAGTTAATATCTACCTACTATATAATAATAATAATGGAAATTTTTAATAAAATAATTTAATTGAGACAAAAATGCATAAATACTAAATTTTGAATAATATAATCATCTTCTAAGATAACATTCGAATACCAAAAGTAGGAAGGGATTTTATGACTACTCAAATATTCATTAAAAACACAGATAAATTTTATTAAATGGAAATAGATAATAATTGATTAATAAAAACAGTCTTATTTAAATAAAAAGCAATTTTAAATTACAGTGATCACTAGAATAAAATGAATAGTATTTTATTTCAAATGCATTCTTTACATCTGCAAAATAATCATCATTAAATAGTTTAATATTTCAATTTATATGACTGTATGCTGAATAAATAGCATGAAAAATGTTTGCATTATAAAGTATCCAATGTTTAGATTTCTGGATATGGATTGGTGAATACCAAGACATTATAGAGATACTACATAAGAACAAAATAACATTTATTATAAAGTAAACAAATGTTATAAACATGAAAATTATAAAAGACTGTTACAAAATTTTCAGAAAAAAACACTTTTACAATAATCTAATGCAGTTGCCTACAGGAGAATACTTTTATAATTTAAATTTATTTAAATAAATAAATTAAATATCCACAAACTATGATGATCTTAGGTAGACAAGTATATCTGAAAAGTAAAAGATTATTAAAAGAAATTATATACTTCAAATTAAATAGTTATTATCACTAAAATATTTTATATCTTTAAAGGGATAGAACTTTGCTAAGTTATAAATAAATTTATGGTACAGGCTTTATACCTTCCTGCATAAAATATATGTCCTAAAATATTTATATAATTCTATAATCTATAGCTTTTACTAATTTACACATTACTTAATAATACTATGGTCTTTGATTGCTGAAGTTGTACTGAATCTTTAAATTGTTCTCAGAATACTCTGTTAATAAACATCACATGATCACCATTTCTTATGCTTGCTTTTAACTTATTAAAGCAGGCAAATTCTCTATATATATTGCCACTTGGTGCAAGCCAGAGTAATCAATGAATGCCAGGCCTGTACATAAAATTCCCATCTAGTGCCTACTCATACAATATCTCCAGACTAGTTTCTGTTTTGTGGCCTTCATCAGTGAGGAGCCTTGGATCTGAGAGCACTGCACCTAGATCTTAGGATCTAATGCAACCCTCCAGCAGCCATCTTTTATCTCTACTTAACTACAAAACTATGAGACTTAAATTGAAAACACTATAATATTTTCAATCCAAACTCATCAGCTTATATAGTCACTGAGTGGCAATACGTATAGAGTTTTGCCTGTTTTAATAAGAGCAAGCATAAGAAATGGAGATCATGTGATGTTTATTGGCTTAAAACCAATCCTGCCTAATAGGATAATGGGGGCTATGGTTATTAAACAACCAAAGACCCAAAATGTATAGGTACTGAACTGAGTTCAGACCTATATGACTATATAAGCCAATAAGCTTGGATTGAAAATATTAGTGTTTTCAATTTAAGTCTCATAGTTTTGTAGTTAAGTAGAGATAAAAGGTGGCTGCTGGAGGATTGCATTAGATCCTAAGATATAGGTGCAGTGCTCTCACATCCAAAGGCTCCTCACTGATGAAGACCACAAGCCAGAAACTAGTCTGGGGATATTGGATGAGTAAGCACTAAATGGGGATTTTATGCACAGGCCTTCTGGCATCCATTGATTACTCTGGCTTGCATTGAGTGGCAATACATATAGAGTTTTGCCTGTTTTAATATTCTATGTTATTGTCCCAACAATCGAGTGATGACTTGATTCTGGATGATAATGATGATGATGCATATTGCTTATTTAGGCTAAAGAATATAATTTTATAAATTTTGAATGTTATTATTGGTTTTATCTCATGTAATACTGGGCAAAGCATAGCAAAACAGATTTATATATCTCAACTTACACTTAGGGATTAAAAGTGCTCCTGAAGAAAGAATGATATACTTCACACAAACCTACCAATGGACAACATACTAAAATATCAATGATACCATATATGGTGGTAAATACACAATAAAGATACTTCCAAAAAGAAAAGCTAAATAGAGCAATAAATTTAGTGATAGCATGAATGCAAAATACACACCTACTTTCTGAGGGCAAGAAAATGTTAGAATTCTTGTCTCTAGACATATATAATAAAATGGGAAATGAAACACCACAAATACAACCATAAAACATAAAGGAAATATCTCTCAAGAAAAATATCAACAATACTGGAGAGAGTAACCCTTTATCTCCCAATAAAATATCTAAATTATTCCAATGCAACAATGAGAGCCAAGCTCCATCTCCAAACCATCAAGGTGGAAATAAAATTTGCATGCCCTGAAAACATACAATGGTCAGATAACATATCACATATACAAGAGAGGAATTAATTTTAAATTCTCAATGAATATAATACTAAAATGATACATAAAACTGATAAAGTAATAATATAATTGTCAAATATGACTTGAGTAAATGTAGCCTTAAACAAGAAAAAGGCCAAGAAATATACATCATCTTTCATAAACATATAAGCATTCATTATAAAATATATTTCTCATAATAAAGCACAAAGCAATACACTTTAAAATAACTTAATACCAAATCATTATATGCTATATAGTATCATCAATACTAATAAGTGAACCTCTGCTAGGCACACTAGACCATAACTTGTAAAACAAAAAATAATTATGATTTAATTACTTTGCATAAGAGCATTTGAGTTTAAAAATAAGATGATCATTCTTATTTTATCAAAGTCTCTATCTTATGTCTAAGGCAAGAATATCCTTGCAATTTTAACATCACTGTTTAACAGTGCTAGTGAGAAGGGATAATTACCTTCTATATAATTACAATCTAAAACACTGTGCTAGTAAAATTTATTGATTATTATATAGATTGGTTAAATTATAACAGTATGGCATAATTACTTTTCTAATAAGGTCAATTCATTTTTTATTTATATATCAATATTATTATTTTCACTTTGAAACAATTGAAAAAATCTTAAGATTTCAGTATCTCAAAATTAATTGATTCAATTATTTGAGATTCAAAAGATATTAAATAAAATAAAATAAAAAATATTATATTAATAAAAAATGAAATTTTAATTGCCTAAAGTTTAATTCTCTAATTCATATGCAGTTTATGTTACTAAGATCACAAAGTAATTGCTGATCAAATTTGCAAATTTGACATTACTTAGGCATTATATTTACAACAGTTCATCATCGTCATTAATATTCATCACATAGAGAATAAAGAATAATAAGTTTTTTTGAAGGAGTATAATGCATATATTGAAAATATGTGTTTAAAGTATTTAAAGTGTATATACAAGGTATGACAATTTAATTTTTGGAAAGTCATCCATAATATAATTGTATTAAAATCATGTGAGTATTTGTGTTTTAACATGTTTTAATTAATTTGTGTGTAAATTTCAATCTGATAGAACTAGTTGTTAATGACCTATTGGGAAGATAATAAAGACTGTCTGTGAAACTTTTGTTGTAAAAATGAGTGATCAAAATTATGAGCAACATATTAATATCACTTATTGTGTAAAAATTGGAAAAAGTGCTACTGAAACATTACAACTTTTGAAAGTGGTATAAGCAATTCAAAGATGGATGAGAAGATATATGGATAATCTCAGAAGAGAACCCTAAAAACAATAATGACTGATGCTAATATTAACAGTGTGGGATGTGGCATGACTCACCAGACAATTGAATGTAGATTAATAGCTGAAAAATTGCAGATTCATTGAGAATGTTAAACTAATTTTAAATGAAAAATTAGAAAGAGTTCTACAAAGTTTATGCCTCAAATCTTAACAGATAAATAGAAACAGTCAAGTTGTGACTTATCTTTTAAGTATGTATCTGTTTTCAAGAGTAATTAGTGCTTCCAATAAGACCCAGCAATAAAATGTCAGAGGATATAGTGAAAATCTCCAGATTAATGATACTCTGAAAAAGCACAAATATCACAATTCAATTTAATATTATACTGTGTTTCTTTGATAACAGAAGAATAGTCAACAGGATAAACAATCAAACCAATAATGCTATTTAGAAATGCTGAAAAGATTATGAGATTCGTTTCAAACAAAAAGGTCAGATGGCTTTACAATTGGATTAATGATTATGGCAATGAACCATGCCATAGTTTGTTTACAATGATAAATCTTCTGATCAAAAAAAAAAGAAATTACCCAATTAGGCCACCTTGACTATTTATCCGACTTAGCTCCTGTTATTTCTATTTTCAAAATTAAAGCTGCACTGAAGGATAAAGATTATCTAATATAACCAATTCCCAATAACATGTGAGACAAGTTATTAATAGTATTTTGAAAAATGAATTATAGGCCTGCTACCAGATATGGTAACACCATATAAATCAGTGAATAAATACACAGAGAGTAAATTAAAGTGATAATTAGACACTACTGCACAGTTCCCCACATTTTTTAAAGATTCATTCTGAGAATTGCATTATCACACCTTATACGTGTGTGGCAAAATCTTACAGAATAATCTTTTTGTTTATTTTATTTAAATATTTAATGAGTCCAAGTTTAAAATTAAATTGTATCATAACATACTGCACATATATTAAAAGTACCAATAATACACATGTAATAAAAACATTACAAAGTTTTGCTACTATTCATGGATTTTGGTATCTTTTTAAAATATATAGGGATCTTAATTAATTATAGATATTAGATTACAGTATCAAGTTTCTGTTCAAAAAATATCAAAGTACAATCAACTGTTTAAACAAAGTGAACTTGTAAACTATTATCAACTTTTCTTCAATTATTCACAAATTGCATTTTACAGAAGTGCATTTGTAAGTTATTATCAACTTTTCTTCACAAATTTCATATTACGGATTTTTATTAATGTATTTCTTTTTTTTTTTTTACAAAAATATATTTTTCTGCAAAATTTTTCAACTTTATAATTATAACTTTACTAACTCATATTGATTATTTTTTAATTCACTGATAAAATTTTCCTTTTCCTTATATTCCTCTATTTATCTCTACTTTTTCATAAAATGTATATTTTTCTGCATAAATTTTTCACATTTTTATTTATCATTATAACTTTATCAACTCATACTGATTATTTTTCAATCAATGACAAAGTTCGAGGGGGGGGGTGTTTACAGTTTTCTGTTTATTTCTATTACATTTCTGACATTTTTGTTGAATTGGCCTTCTTTGTCATTTCTTACATTTTTTTTTTTCATCAGCAAATTACAACTTGGAATTTTGTAACAAAGTTTATGCCTTGGATCCAATTCTTATTATATATCACAATAGATTGTATCTAAAAGTGCAAAGACTGATATCCCTAAAAGGAAATTATGAAATATTATTTATACATATCATAATTATAGGAAAATAAAAAGCAGCATGTATCTTATTCCTATATACGAGTGTGGTAAAAAATATGGAGACACTTCAACTATGAGCTCATTTATAGAAGTGTATTAGTGAGAAGTCTTTTATTTACAGTCCATTATTCATAGAAAGCAACACATTTAGATAAACTGACATCATTATACACATAATCAAAAACATTTTCAGTGATCTGATTGATAATTATAAGTAATTCATGTGGAGTGATCATCTTGCAAATTTTACATGAATAATTAATGTAAATGAGGCATTTATTTTATATAGTGTTATGTTTATAAATTGTAATAAACTAAAGATCAACCTTTCAAGCTAACGTACATGCGCTTTTTATGAATATTAATACTAATAAATGAATGCTTTCACTTCCAACACAAGATAAAGTCTTTTCGAAAGAATAGATGGATTCATTCTACTCTTTCGAAAAGACTTTATCTTGTGTTGGAAGTGAAAGTATTCATTTATTAGTATTAATATTCATAAAAAGCGCATGTACGTTAGCTTGAAAGGCTGATCTTTAGTTTATGAATAATTAATGTACATTTATTTTAAATGACTAATAACAAGCAAAGTGGCATCACAGTCATATTTGTAACTGAAAATTACAATATTGAAAAATTAATTATTCCTATGAAATCGACACTGAAAACGATCAGTCACATTTTTCTGAAAATGAAGTGTCATCTCAATAAAAAAAAACCATTCAAAAGCATTTATATATACTTTTTAAATTATAAAATATACTAATATATATTTAGGATTGACTAAATTTGCCTACTACTTTATATTCTTATGATAGCTAAAAAAAAAAAAACTCCATCTAAACTGCAATCAAAAGTGAACTAGAATAATTCTATATAATTATATTTTTCTTTTTTGCTTTTTTTGTCCATGGTTCTGATAAGCATCATCAGCCTAAAAAAATTTTCATGAGACTTTTGATATTCAAACTGGAAACTACTTTAAAATATTAGTTTAGTGAAGTTTTTCTTACTTTAAAAGAATAAATTTAAAATTGGTACCTTACCTGCTATTAAAATGCAAGACAATAAAAAAATTTTTTTACCAAGAATATGTATAGACATATATCATAATCAACCAGATAAATTATAAAACACTAAAACTTATTAAATGGAGCACTAAAATATCCTCTAGAATACTTATTGTGAAGAGAAAAATTGATATCAGTTTCAGAGTTATAGGCAATGACCATTCTGTGTTAACAGTGATTTTTGGGGAACTCTCTTTTGTCATTGCTGACCATAGATCAATGATTAAAATATTGTATTAAAAGAAGACATTGTGTATTCTCTAATCCAATTTTTTTCTAAAATACACCGAGCGTTAAACCACTAAACATCACATGATCATCATTTCTTATGCTTGCTCATAACTGTTATTAAAACAGGCAAAACTCTCCATACAGTAGTGATCATGTAATGTTTATTGATTTAACACCAATCTTGCCTAATAGTATAGTGGTGGCTGTGATTATTAAAGAACCAAAGACATCAAAATGTATTGAAACAGTAAGATTCGTATTTGAATCTTAAGTTTCACCTTTTTCTGTCGTCTCTCACTGACCGGTCTATCCCACCCAAATTTAAACTTTTTGGTATCGAATTGTGTGTGTAGCAATCTTAGAAATGTATAAATATATGTAGAATTCAGCATAAACACGCACACATTTCGATCTCAAATTAAACGCAATAAATAGGGATAAAATAATATAATTTAGATTTCTTTTAGTTATATAATTTTGTATAATTTTAATCATTTATTTTGGATTATAAAGTTCGTATTTATTGCTTTGTTTAAATTTCATTTATTAATAATTCTAAAAATATCTGATGTAATATTTAATTAAAAGTTAAAATAATCTTATGTTCCCTTTTTGTTTTTGAAATTTAAAAGCATCGGTCAGTGATAGATAATAGATTAATTAAAGAAAAATTCCCCAAAATATAATTAATAAATGTAAAATGTAGACAATAGAACGGCAGCTTTCTTTAATTAAAAAAACCAACTAAATGCATTAATTATCCTCAGGGCAGATTAAATAGAACCTAAAAATATCTTAACAAAAATGTGAAAGATCAAGATAAGAAAAGAGGCCATCTTAGACTTGCTGGAGACATTCACTTAAACTTTAGCTTTGCTCTCGATCACTGAGAGTCTCCAAAAATATAAAATAATTTGTTCCTGCCAAGGTATGACCGAGTAAAGCACCTAGATTATTCTCCATCGGGATATGGCCTGTCGGATGCTGAACTTTCCATTGCCCGTCATAAATTAACCATGAAGATCTGCTGCCTGAAATAAATGAGAAAGCTGCTGCTGTTATGAAATTAAATGAATATCTTAATACAAGAAAGAATTGCCACTCGTGAACTATTTGCTACTTAACCAATGGACTCGGAAAACTTCTTATAAAACAGGTACCTGTCTGTGTTCAAACTCTAGAGTACTCTAATAATATGCTATAGCTCTTCTTCATAATCCTTATCTAAATTATAAAATGTAAAACTACCATATGTATAGCTAAAACTGAATAATTAACTTAATGTGTAAATTTCTCTAATAATCTAGCTGACATCACTCTATCTTTCTTGGGTGCGTATTTCTATAATCTACATTTCTATCTATAGTTATTATTTAATTATTGCATGCTCATAATTATTTCAATTTTCAAAGTTTAAATCTATGATCGCTTAAAACAATGAATGCGTGTCAAATTTTCATTAATATTTACTTTCTTTAATAACTTAACTTTCATATAAATCGACAAGCATTCAATGTTTCATTTATTGTAATGCAGGGTCTACTACTTCGCAAATGGCTGACGTATTAGTTATAATAATTCCCAATTTATATATGTTTGGTATTTATTAAATCATCATGAATAATTCCATAGAATTACATTTCTTTGAGAGTCACCAACGTTCTTTAGTAAATGTTGATAATGTCGGACCGAATTAGAAATCCATTTAAATCTTCTCATAATCGTTTATAAGTATACATGTGTTACGTTTTAGAGACGCGATGACCCATTCCGCCGTGAAATTTCCGGATTCTTCAGGGTTGAAATTAACCCCAGTCGTCCTACACAAGCGGGCATAACGGGTGCTCCCGTAGGACTTGACAATGTCATGCAGCCAGCCGGCAAAACTGCGACACGGACCGCTTGTCCCTGGTTATGCTTATGTGACACCTTACTTCGTCGGGCCGATGGCAGAGACCAGCCCGATACTCTTATAAACCCATTCGCGGCATTGCAGTTTCAATATACTGCCACTCCATATCGCCTTTCTAAAGCGTACCACGTGTTCCTTTACTTAGTTTTATTATTCTAAACATATCACTCCGCCTCTGCATTATCTTCGTAATTCACTCTCAAATAAATGTTTGCCCTTAGTTATAGATAAATATTTTAATTAAATAAATATATGTCTGCCATTACTCTTATAACCCATACTTTAGACTCTTGCATTGCAAAGGTATAAATCCCTCCAGGCATGCATTAGAAATACTCACTCGAGAATTTTAGGTAGCTAGATTACGCCTTCAAATAAATGTATTCCTTTTGTAAACATTTCAGTATCGGAAATACCGCTGCTGAAATCCTCAATATAAAATAATGTCTAAATAAAAAAATGTACTCTTTAAAATATTATCATGTCGCAAATCCCGCTACTGAAGCTGTTAGTCCATAAAATATTATTAGATTGTGTTATTAAAATGTATTAATAAATAATTTTAAACTATACGTCTGCAGTTACGTTTCATTTATTCGATACCCATTCTATATAATATTTCCTCGATTATGTAAATATGAATGTTTAATTAATATTAGTTTGGTTATTGGCTAACTCGAGAATAAAATCATGAGTCTCTTGCATATCCCTGACCACCGTGCCTAAGGAAATATTTACTAATGTCGCATCAGATGCGTTGTTTCGTGGATTGTATTGTGGAACCGATAAACTATGTTCGAACTCAGTACCACGGGTGGCTTCGCTACTCGATGGTGCTGCTGTTCTGTATGGTGGTCGAATTCTGCACTATGTTTACGAGTCACACGTTTTCTGACTGTTACAGTATGGGTACTGAAGTGAGTTCAGACCTATATGACTATATAATTTATGCTAATGAGCTTTGATCATAAATATTATTGTGTTTTCAATTTTATTCTCATAGTTTTGTAGTTACATAGAGATAAAAGGTGGCTGATAGAGGGTTGCATTAGATCCTAAGATCTAGGTGCAGTGCTCCAAGGCTCCTCACTGACAAAAGCCACAAGCTAAAAACTAGTCTGGGGATATTCGATATGAGTAGGCTCTAGATAGGGATTTTATGCACAAGCCTTCTGGCATCCATTGATTACTCTGGCTTGCACTGAATAGCACTACTGTATGGAGTTTTGCCTGTTTTAATACACTGAGTGTCTAAACTTGATGCATACTCTTTGACAGTGGATCACGAAAGATTTGTAGCCAAGGAGCAATTAATGTTTGATTGATTTAGCTGTTCTTAGTAAAACTTGTAATCCAGAGAAAGTAAATTTATAAGAACTCATAAGTAGTTGCAACTTTTTTTGGGAAGACTGCAAAGTGTTAAATTTTCTATAAGGCAGTATCTCCAATTCTTAAAATTCCTTGATATATCATAAAAGACTAATGGTATTGAAACTCACTCATGCAATGATATTGTGCTCATTAATGCATATGCAATAAATTAAAGGGAACATTTTTTTTTTTGTTTCTTGATGGATAGCATTATTAAAAATATTTTTTCAACTGGGGAGACTTTTATTGGCTGAGAGTATATGGTCCCATATTAATCTGAGTTGAATTGCAATGTCCTGAAGGAAAACAAAATAGGACTGTAATATGATACTCTATTTGAGACATCACACTCTTATTGGAATTGAATTAATGCTTTATTCATATGACTAATCAATAATTAATAAAAATAAATGTGGGTTATCCTTCTACAATCACAATTTATTCCAATATTCTACAATCATAATTTATTTGGAATAATTTTAAAACTTTCAAATTACTTTTTTAGTCATTCTTAATAATAATTGAAAATGATAGTAAAAACAAATAATCACTAAAATATTTAATTAAAAATGCTTTTGCAATGTTTAAATAAGAAGAGGAAAAAGAATCATATTTCTATTATTTATAATTCCAAGCTGAATTTTGAAGATCCTCCAGATGTATTTCTAACTGTACCAGCATTCTTCTCTCTTGGCCCAGATTATAATCTCTCACATGTCTTCATTATCTTTCCTTACTATTTATCAATGTCAAATTATTATAATTTAATGTACAAATGCTAAATTCTTCTCATTTATACTTATGACAACATTTCCTTTAGACAAATACTTTAATGATTATTACTAATCAATTATTAGGCTACAGATTACATCATTTTTAAAATAGATATACAATTTAAATTATTAAAAATCAATATACCTATTATTATTAATTACAACTACACAAAGTAATTAATTTCACTGCATTCCTCTATTTTCTAGGAGTAATATTTTAAATACACTTACAACTCCTATTCCACTATTTATGCTTTATTTAAATAAACACGTTTTTTAAAAAATCAAGTAATTCCATGATATATGGTTCCTTCATTCATGAGATTAAAGTATGTGTGTTGGAATAGGAATTATTCTAATTTTAAGATATTACTTATAGAAATAAGAGGAATAGAGTGAGATTCCACTCAATTATTGTATGTAAAAATAATAATTGATATATTGATTTTTAATTGGAGTTTAAAATGTATATTTGAGCTAAAAATGATGTGATAATCTTTAGAATAATAAATAATTAGTAATAATTTCAATTTAAAATATAGTATATGTTGTAATTATACTTTAAATCAGTGGTCTTCAACCACTGGTCCGCGGCCCAGGCCGTAGAAGTTCTTTGCTGGTCCGAGATAGACTGGCAAGAAAGTTTTAATAACAAAATAATAAGATTTTAAACTTTTAATTAATATAAACAATTTTTATTTATTTTTTTCATCGCACTTTTACCTGATTAAAAAAAAAGAAACAGAACAAAATCTAATCAGTCATACATAAATTAATTTGTTTTTCTAGTTATCACATATTTATGGGGGGGGGGGTAGAATTAAATTTTTTATTACTTTTCTAAAAAAATTCAAAATTAAAAAAAAAAAAGTTTTTTATTATACAAACTCCATATATATATATAACTTCATCTAAGGCTAAGCTGTTTACATCTTTAAGAAAATTTATCTATAGACTTCTGCTGGTCCATGAAACCTTATCCTTATTTTTGCCGGTCCGCGAAACCTTATCCTTATTTACCAGTCCGCAGGTGTAAAAAAGGTTGAAGACCACTGCTTTAAATCATTAAATTTCAATGTTAAAATTTGTCCATACTGATGCCTTCTATATATAAAATTAAAAATAATCCAATTTAAAACAAATTTGAAATAGATAACTCACTATAAATAAAAAAATTATTTAATAATAATACATCAATCTAGCTTTTATTTCTTAATGGAACTTGTCAAGATGTTTCTTTTACACAATCACATGACCAATTACCCTACAGCAACTCCTCTCAATGGACATTATTTACATTATATTACAATAAATATAATTATTAAAATATATACATTAAATATAATTAATAAAATTCATACACGTCTTGCATTGGTGGTCGAGAGGTCAGTGCGACTGCCTTGCATTTGCAGGTAGTTGCCCGGGTTGCGGGTTCGCGTCCCGGCCGGTGCTAAGACACTCAAAAAAAAAAAAAATAAATAAAATTCATACACATACATAAAAATGATTAAACTTAATACAGTCCTTTCTTTTTTTTCTCTCCATAATATATATACAGTATTATAAATAATTCAAAAAAAAAAAACAATAACAATAACCCCTTTTAATTATAAATTTTATTAAATGCATATTATTATATTAAGTAATATTTACTAAGGCTGTAACCTTATGAATAAGCGTCTGAAAAATTTGAAGGTAGTGAAGTATTGAATAGCTTCACACTCTTAGATCTAACCACTTCAGCTTCACCTATTCATATATAAAAGTAGGTTGAAGTAAAGAAGGTTTCCCTCTTTTCTTCTGAGCGTAAGCTTGTGGCTAAGACCTGTAGAGGTCCCTACCTTCGAATTTTTCAGACGCTTATTCATAAGGTTACAGCCTTAGTAAATATTACTTAATATAATAATGTGCGTTTAATAAAATTTATATTTACAACTTTAAATTATCGTAATAGATTTCTTACTATAAGATCTTTCCATTGACTCGTAAATCGTAAGATTTCGCGAGTATTAATGTATAATAAGAATTGTGGACTTAATTAGTGAAGTATTGAATAGTTTCACACTCTTAGATCTAACCACTTCAGCTTCACCTATTCATATATAAAAGTAGGTTGTAAGTAAAGAAGGTTTCCCTCTTTTCTTCTGAGCGTAAGCTTGTGGCTAAGACCTGTAGAGATCCCTACCTTCGAATTTTTCAGACGCTTATTCATAAGGTTACAGCCTTAGTAAATATTACTTAATAACCCCTTTTATTTTTAAAATTATAATTCTAAAATTTCCAATAATCTAACACTGCCTATTTTCCCCCTAATTGTGCTGGACCTTTAACCATTTTTACATATTTGTTTACATTTTCTTGAATATATAGTTTCATAGGCATTTTCTTTCATTGTAATTTTTAACATACTTTATAACCTGAATATTTTTTGGATACTGGACATAAAATGAATTGTGAAAAAACATTCAGGTAATAAAGTAGGTTAAAAATTACAAGGAAAAAAAATGTTATGAGACATTGTGTATTCAAGAAAATTTAAATAAATGTGTAAAACATGGTTAAAGGTCCAGCACAATTAGGAGAAGGGGGGTTATTGTTAGATTATTGGAAACTTTAGAATTATAATTTTAAAAATAAAAGGGGTTATTATTATTGTTTGTTTTTTTTTAGACTATTTGTAAATATACATATTATGGAGAGAAAAAAGAAAGGACTATAGTAAGTTTAATTATTTTTATGTACATCTGGGATGGGCAAATAGCGGCCCGCTAAGAGTTTTTATACAGCCCGCCAAGACAATCAGAAAAATCCGCCTTGAACTGAGATTTCCTTCCCATGCGCAACAAAAGCTTCGTCTTATATTTTCCACTAGGATGGCCACATCAATAGATATGCGCAGTATAGATATGATGTGCAGTGCTTTTCCAATTGATCTGGTTAATTTCAATTAGGTCTTTGCATTAGCAATATATACATTTCCAACTTTAGTGAAACCACGAACCCTCTGAAAAAATGTAAAATCGGTGATGAATGTTGTGTGTTTAATGAAGAATGGACAAACAAATATTTCTTTGGTAATATAGGGAATGAAGTAGTGTGATTATTGTGTCATGAAAAAAAGGTGTGGCCCTCCGCTAACCTTCGCTTCCACAATGTGGCCCTCAGCCAACCTCTGTGGCCCCGAGTCAAAACAATTGCCCACCCCTGATATACATATATGTATTTTATTAATTATATTTAAAGTATTTTAATAATTATATTCGTTGTAATGTAATGTAAAAAATGTCCATTGGGGGTGGGGGTTACTGTAGGGTAATTGGTCATATTAAAGAGCTAAAGAGCTTTGCGAAGATTATGGATCTTCTTTATACATTGGCTATTTGGCATATGGGTGTGAAATAGATTCTATAAAAAGATATTAAAAATCCAAAAAGACAAATATGTTAGGCAAATTATGTTAAGCATGGCAGAATTGACTGTATGAATGTGTTTAGGATTTCAAAAAGTTTGACTGGTAGCTGGCCAATTAAAAATAAATCAGAAATTGTATATATAAAGTTACAATACGGATTGCTACAACATAATTTTATAAATTTTATTTTTGTTTCTAGTCACTTTTTGTTTCATCTATTTAATGTTGTTTTTTTTTTTCTATTATAAAGCAATGGGTGTTACTGTATATGCGGTAACATATTGAATGTTCGGTAGACTTCAATTTATGGATTGTAAGAGAATATCCAAAATAGTATTTAATTGTGTTATAAATAAATGTCAGGCAACAAGATAGGTGAGAAAGGTAGTATGGTATGCAGAAGATTTGGATAAAGACTTTATATCAGTATATTTATACAAAAGGTGGAATGATTGTGTTAGGATTGTTGAGTGTTATAGTGGCAAAGAATGCGATAGAAGAATATTTGCATTAATATAAAAAAATAGGGAGTTGGAGAAATGGAGAACTAACTAGTATGGAGAGTAAAAAGAGTTTAAATATATATAGAAGTAAACAGAATATTCAGAGTGAGTTAATTTACGATAATAGCAAGGAAAGTAGTTTACTGTTTAAGGCTTGACAGAATCATTAGCAATAAGGGAATATACATATAAATGGAGAAATGGAGTGATTTAGTTTGCAAGTTATGTAAGGAAGGCGTTGAAAATAGTAAGCAACTGCTAATTGAATGTAAATGCTTTCAAGCAGAAAGGGTACAAACAATGAAGTTATGGGAGAATAAATATAGTAATTATACAGAAGGTGGGTTCTTGATTTTTAGGCTGGGTTTGGAAAAAGATGAAGGGAAACTAGATATAAGGCCATAGAGTGGACAAAGATGTTGTGGAAATGAAATGGAACAGGATAGAGAAAAATATGGGAAAAGCTTAGGGTGGGAGTGGAAAGCGAAGGTGGCTAACAGGTTTCTCTGAGCATAGTGGCTGAGATTTCTGGATTCAATAAAGAAGCCATAGTGCGTAGCACCGCATGTGATTGTGTAAAAAGAAACATCTTGAAAAGATTCCATTAAGGAAATGAAAGCTGGATTGATGTATTAGATATTTTTTTTATTTATTGTGAGTTGTCTACTTCAATTTTGTTTTAAATTGATTATTTTTAATTTAATTATTTAACTATTTTCTTTAAAAAAAATTATAACATAGTTTATAAAATATTGTTAAATAAAAGCTACCATTGTTTGTATTCTAACTTATCATAATGACTCATTTAGCATCCCTAAGCATTTCAAATTTTAAGAATCCAATTTGACACTCACCAAGTTACGTATGTATTCATTTAAATGAAACAAATATATTGGACCATAAAAGTTCTCCCATTTAAGAAGTCAGGAATATGAAGCTTTTCACTTTTTTTTCTGCTCTTTCAACTTGATCACTATCTTTACAAAACAATGTTCACTTGTCTACAGAACAATATGTAAATCAATATGTATACATTTAAAACAATATGTAAATCAATCATATACATGACTAATTTCTCTACAGTAAAACTTCATATTCTTTCTAAATATTTTGCAATCATGAATAATAATAACATATTCATAGAAAATGTCTAGTTACTGGTGGTTGATTATGCATTTTCAGCAAAGAAATGTTCACGTCAAATTAATTTCACTATTAAAAAAGAATACTGAATTCACTTAATACTTTTAAAATTGTTAAATTTTTAATGTATTAAATATAATAGTAATATTAGTACATATTAAATTCTCCCAAATACTTATAGTATTTTAGAATTTCTTTACTGGCATATTATTAAAAATATATATAATTTTTGATTCAATTTTGTATGAAATAATAAATATGGAGTTAAATAAACGTATGTACACAATTCCTTTTAATAATTCCATTTTTATTGTTCTCATATAAAAAAAAAATAGAAACATATTGGTAAATAAATGAAGTAAAATTAAAAAGAATAGGTGCAAGACAAAATAATTTAAACTAATCGAATTAAAAAAATAGTTATACAGAATTACAGAGACTGCAGGTAATGAAAAAAAAAAAAAAAGGTAAGAAAAATTTGATAGATAACAAGTTTTTAGAGCTGGAGATAAAAGATCCTGGATTTTGAGTAATAAAGAAGCTACCTTTTGATATACAACTGATCTGATGATTATATGTTACTTTCACCAATGTATTTAAATAATTATTATAAAATTAATTGGTCATTTGTAAAAAGACAAACAAAAGCTGGGTTCGATTGGATTTCAGGACATTGGCCCATGCTACCTAGAGCATACCCAGGCTGCAGATAGGGGAATGGCCTTCAGATAAGCAAAGTACTGTAAATAAGCAGTTATTGGCAATGGGACAATATTCATTATCAGGAAGTGGTGAAGGAGATAGTGGTGTGCTTTACTTCTATAAAATGCCACAATTCCTATGATGGTGGATGTATAATGGAAAGTATTGCCCGCTATTAAATAAGTCAACACAATGGAGTGCTGGATCGGCAACGGCATTCTTCCCAAGTCAACAGAAGATCACTATAGGTGACAATAATGAGGAGGAAGTGGCAGACAGATGTTCATTTTATGAGATTCAGCTAGCACATTAAAACCACTTATGGAGATTATTGCTGGACAAAGAAAGTAACAGAAAACCAATTTCCCTTATAATTCCTGTTTTATTATGATTATGTCTATAGAAATCATTATGTTTTGTGATGGGAGCTCAGCTATAGATGGCTTTGGTGTCTTGCTCGGCAGGAGTAGACATGAGGCTGCTCAAATTGTAAACCTACAAAACTATCAATTGGCACATGGAGTGTCAGATCATTGAGAAGAGTTGAGAAATTGGAAAATTTGAGATGAGTATAAATAATATAGATATTGTAGGATTAAGTGAAGTGAGGTGAGAGGGATGTGGGGAAGTAAGTAGAAGAAATGTTATTTTATTCGGGTAGTGATAGATTAATTAATGAAGTTTACATTGCTGTTGAAAAGAAAATTTGGAATAGTGTGTCAAAGGTATATTGCATTGACAATAAGCTGATGATGATGAAAATAACTTAAAGTTCTAGGGATTTAGTAATTGTACAAGTTTAATTGCTGACAATTTGGAATAGTGTGTCAAAGGTATATTGCATTGACAATAAGCTGCTGCTGATGAAAATAACTTCAAGTCCTAGGGATTTAGTAATTGTACAAGTTTAATTGCTGACAACTAGTTATGATGATATTGAAATTGATGAAAAATATGATAGATAAAATTATCCAATGTGAAGCGAAAAATGCATGTATATTGCTAATGGGTGATTGGAATGCTGTTGTGGAGAAAAATAAGAAGAAAAAATTATTGGAAATTATGGTATTGGAAAAATAAATGAAAGAGGTAGCCAGCTTATACAATTTTGTAAGGAGAATGGGTTAGTGGTTGCAAATAGAAAGCTCCAGATGATAGAGAACATTAACAAATTCATTATATATTAATTCAGGATAGTTACAAGAATGCTATTAAGGGTTCACATGCTTTGTCTGGTGTTGATATAAACTCAGATCATAATTTGATTATGAATAAATTAAAAATGAATTTAAAAAGAATAAAAAGAGGGCAAAGATATGTAACTTAGATAAATTGAAAAATGAAAATTTGGTTTCACATGTGAAAAGGCAATAAAAAGGATTTATAAAGATGAGGAATATATTAATAGTTCTAACAAGTGTTGGTATAAGATTAGAGTAGGATTATTAAAACAGAAAAAAAAAATGAAATAGGCATTATTCAGTTAAAGAAACGTAAACAACCTTAGATAATGGAAGGTAAGCTGAAAAAGGTGGAAGTGTGGAGAAGATGGAAGAATGTCAATATTAAGAAAGAGTAACATGCAAATAGAAAAATTAATAATCAGCTAAGAAGAGAAACAGATTTAGCGGAAAAAAATGGTTGGAACAAGAATATAGAGACAGAAATGCTTCAACAGGTAAAAAGATATGATCCTGTATTTGATAGAATTAGACATGTCACTTGAGAGAAAATGATATGGTTAGCAATAATGGAAAGAGATTAACTGATAGCAAAGATATGTTTAAAAGATGGGAAGAATATCTTCACTGTCTATTTAGAAGAGAAAATAAATCAAGTATAAACTTGAAAATGAAAAAAATACTGAAGTAGATGATAAAGGTATAGATATATTGCCAGATAAAGTAATAAAGTCAATTAGACAAATGAAGAATAGTAAGGCTGTTGGAATTGGTGCAATATCTATAGACTTTTTAAAAGAATGGGAGAATTTACTATGAAGGAAATAATTGGAATTTGCAATTTGATATACAATAGTGAACTTTGGTCTGAAGATTTTTAAGACTATAATGATTCCAATTACTGAAAAGAAGAAAGTTGTTAAACATGAAGGGTACAGAAGAATAAGTTTGTTATCTCATTCTTCTAAAGTTTTATTGAGGATTATAATTCAAAAAATTTATGGGAAGGTAGAGTATTATATTTGAAAAGAACAGTTTGGTTTTCAGAGAGGGAAAAGTATAAGAGATGCTATTAGTGTTGTTAGAACAATTGCAGAGAGATATACTGAAAAAGATAAAAGAATAAGTATATGTTTTATAGACTTGGACAAAGCATTTGATAGAGGAACATGGAATAAAATAAAAAATATTTTGGAAAGAGAGAAGATTGATCTGGAATATGTATACTGGGTAAAGGATAATAATTAGACTGGAGAATAATGATACTGATGAAGTGAATATAGAAAGAGAAGTTAGACAAGATGCAGTGTATCACCTATTCTTTTTAATATTTATTTAGAAGATATGTTAAATACTTATTTGAACTGTGAAAAAGCAAATGTTAAGGGTAGAATAATAAAATGTATAAGATTTGTGGATGATATGACTCTTATAGCTGAAGATAAAAAGTGACTTCAGAATATAGGATATATGGAATATGAAATGAAGATTAATGTTGAGAAGACTAAGTGTTTGTGGATAAAAAGGAATGCAAAAAGATTGCAAATTGAAACCCATGATAGCATGGTTCAACATGAAGAGGTTTAGATATTTGGATAGTTGATTGAGTGAGGATAGAAGTGAAGATAAAGTTAAAAGAAGAATAACATTAGCAAAGGAAGCATTTATTAAGAGAGAGAAAAGATTTTGTGTATCTTTGAAGAGAGAATTAAAAAAAAAATTAATTAAATGTGTTGTGTGCACTATTGTATCATTGTGAAACATAGGCAAGGGTAATAAAATTAGGAACAAATTGGAAGCCTTTGAGATGTGAACATGGAGAAAAATGTAAAAAATCAGATGGATGAATAAAATAACAAATGAAGAAGTTTTGAAAATAATAAATTTTTGAAAACAGAAGATTGATTGAGAAAATTAGAAAGAGAAAAAGCAACTGGATTAATGAAAGATGTTTTAGAGGGAACGCTGAGTGGAAACAAGAAGAAAGGATGGAAAGCAAGAAGAAAGGATGGAAAAGATTGACATTTTTGGATGATATGAGAGATGGGAAGAGTTACATGGAATTGAAGAACTAGGCAATAAAAAGAATAGAGTAGGAAAATGGATGAATTGATGATGAGACTACTCTGGACCTGTCAATGGGAGAGAATACTATTGATTAATTGATAAACAAAAGACATACTATTATTGTTTGTTTGTTTTTCCTTAATATATATATATACATTATTTTAGAAAAAATACACATAATCTAATACAATATATATTAGTTCTAAACAATGGACAGCAAATTTTGAACACCCTACAGGAAGTTTTATTCTTTTTTTTAAACAAAACAAAAAAAAAAAAACTATATATAATCAACAATTATTTAGAAGCAAGTTCATTAAAACTGTCAGAATAATCTATGTTAGGTGTTACACTACACATTTTTTATATTTTAATACTTGAATGCATTCATGGCTTTGGGGGTAAATTTTAACTGTTTTCTTCTTTTGAACTTATTTAATAAAAATTATATTAGATAATTTTGAAAAAAAAAAAATTGATAGATAATTCATCATTTTCTTCTATTTCCTCTCATAAATATGAATAAAATAAGGTCATATATATATATTAGTACAAATTAGTTGGCTGTAGAAAAAAAGTTTATTTTTAACTGAAAAGAGACTGATTCCTATTTGATATCTTAAATGAAACAAGCAGTGTAAAATACTTCATATGTTCATATCATTAAAGCTGTGATTATTATGTGATTATTCTAATAGCAAATGAACATTGATGGCTATTCACTAACAGCCAATGTAATAAGTTTACTGGCTTTTTATTTTTGAGTTCAAGACAAAGAAATACCATGGATTTTTTTTTTTTTTCAGATGCTTGACTGTTCTTGACTGAAATATCAGTTGAGTTTTCCCGAAGACAAAATGAATGAAATGTGTATATGCATCTGTTTGTTCTTTCATATATAATTCCAATTATGACAGACTAAACTAAATTATGGCTTTTATTCAGAAAGGTTATAAAGTCATCAGCCAAGATAATGGGTGATAACTAAAGACTGAGGGTGATCTCCTGAATGCCAACATATTATCAGACTTTGTGAAATTAAAAGAAAAGATGAATTTACAATTGATTTAAAAAGTGGACATATATTTTTCTATAAATGTGTAAATATTGGAAGCATATATAGGATGAGACTCATTGAAAATAAAAATATACAATAACATTATGAAGATTACTGGTATAAAAGATAGTGACAAAAACAGTTATTCAATTCAATGGAAAATATAAAATGCAAATAATTTGGGCTTTTGCCCAACAAATTCTCATTGTAATAAAGGAGTTATATATATAGATGTATAGATTTGATCACATTAAGCAACATTTTAAAATTGTCATGAAAATCTTTAATACTAGAAATGAAAAATGATTGAAAGAAAGCATAGAAGTTAAGTTGATTACAGGAATAAAAATAAGAGGATGAAGACTTATGAAATTTGCAGGAAAAAAAATATAATAGATATTTTTTGAGAAAAATGTCAAAAAAAATTGATATTTTGGCTAACATAAAATATTTACAGTTACATAAATTACTAACATCTAATTTACTAAGTAATGGCTTTTAGAAAAATTCAAACTTCATTTGCACCTTTGCAAATAAATTCAGCTATAAGTAATATACATATAAGTTAAGATAGAATCACAATCTTTCGAATGGTTTTATTCTATTCTCTTCTTCAAGTATTGCTAGCCTGATTAGTGATATCATTAACATGGGAATCAAACTGAGGATATTTAGATTCATGAATGCTAAATTTATGATGATACTTTAATCAATCATACTATTCTGTCAAAGATGATAGTCAGAAGAAATTTTATGTATTTATTTATCAGAATCCTCCTGATTTCTCTATTTTTTTGTTTTTAAGAACAAGGTTAATGAATGGTTTTCAAACATTATAAACTATTATGCTAGACTGATTTATAGAATTATTTGTCATTATTATCCAAACAGCTTCTTTAATTTATTTTTTATTTTTTCTCTGCCAAATTATTCATTTTCTAATCAACTAATTGACAGCTAATTTTACTGATATGACTTTCCACATTTGCATGACATTACATATATTACTTAGCCCCCATCTAAAACAATTAAAAACAAAATATAATAATTAAAAGACAAAAACAGACCCTGAAGTAATAGGTTATGCATTTACTAATAAACATTGATTGATTGGGAAAACAAACAATATTGGGCAGAAAGAAAAAACTAAAAATAAACAAAATTAAAAAAGCTGTTCAGGTGATAATGGCAAATAATCTCCCTCATAAGTCAATCAACTGGTAATAATCCATGTTTGAAAACCATTCATTAACAAGAAAAATTGGAAAAATCAGAACTCTTGTAAATTAAATACAAAGGAGAACTCTCATAGACTAAATGCATAAAATTTCTACTAAGTCTTTGATCAGTATTTACAAATCTAAAAGACCCCAGTAAAATTCTCCTGGTAATTCTGTTACTACATCAGAAATAAAAGAAAAATAATTTTATTCAAAATGTTATGTTTTTTATAAATAAAGCTTGAATTTTTCTAATAACTTTTAGCAATTAAACTAGATATAGAAATAGTTCACCATATAAATAAAATGTCATCATTACTAACTTTCAAACATATTTAACAAATAATAATTATTTCAAGGATCATAATGATTTTGAAGATTCAACACTGAAATTTATTGTATATTAACAAAAGTGAGAACAAAAACTAAAGAAATGCAATATTAAATTCTATATCTTCAGAAATACTCCAACGAATTTAAATTAAAAGTTGAAATTGTTTTAAAATATTAATAGACTTCGAAGACAGATTAGATTTGATTGAAAACAATAAGAAGATAATTGAGATTCAATTAATAACTGTTGCTAAGTTAGCTGGCATAAAAAAGCAGCAATTTCAATTTTAAACTGAGTTAAAAGAATGTATAAAGAAGAACAAATTTCAAAATGATCTTAAGAACTGGATATCTAAAATTCTGTAAAATGGTATTTAAAAAAATCAATAATGATATAAAAATATATAACTGGGAATTGGCAAGGAAATCTGTAAAAACAATTTAAGTCTCAAACATGTAAAAAATATTGGAAATTTGGAAAAAAGGTTGTTTCAACAATAAGAAAAAAAAATTGAGACTATTACAAAAATGAGGAATAATATCATGAAATTTATAAAGGAGTTTTATGAAGAAATATAATAAAGAAAAGGAATAAATGTAACTCTTACAACACCTTTTGGATTGCTGAGCATTTTAAATGAAAAGATGAGGCATGCAATGATATTTATGGAAAAAGAAAAACTCCAGAAAATAATAAAATTGTTAATATCATACAATTTTAAGCAAATGAAGAAATAGGAAAAAAAAAAAAAGGTAAAATATATACCAAATGTTTATGCAATACTAATATTATATCAATAATTATGCGTTTATAATGCTCGTTAAAGAAGTTATATATATTATTAAATTTATTTAAAGCTTAGCGCTTTCAAAGCTCTATGGCTTCATTAGATGTGTGCAGTTGATAGTGATGAGGGGGGAAAATATTAAAAATTATAGATCTTATTAGTCTTCTATCAATTTTATATTGGATCTTTACCAAGATAATTAATTACATTTTGCTAATAGCAAACTCTGGACCCAAACCAACCAAAAGAGGCTGAATTTAAAATTAGTTTTTAGCACAATGGATCACATCAAAGTATTGAGAAATATAAAAAGAACTGATGCATATGGGCTATCATACTTTGGATTTATGGATTATGAAAAGACATTTGTTTCTATAACCATTCCAACAGTGATTAAAGCCTTTGAACCATCAAAATGCAGATCCAGGATATTGCTACATTCTGAAGAATATTTCAAAATGATTATATTATAAAGCAATATTGATAAGGATGCATGACAAATAACTCCATATTTCCAAAACTTTTTACAGCAGTTTTAGCTAAATGAATATTTAAATCATCTTAGAGTTTGCACATAATGTGATTGCTTTTGCAAATGCTTTCGAGCTTCTAAAAATATTGCAAGAAATATGAGAAGGTAAAAAAGGAGAATGGAAGAATCTAAATATTAAAAAGACTATAGTAATATTCAGTTGTTTTCATAGAAGAAAATAAAGATTAATAATCATGAATTAGAAGTTAGTAACTACAAATATCTTCATAAAAATACTGATGAAAAGATAATGGATAAAAAATTGGATAGTGTTTTTGGAAAAAAATAATTTATATTAAAAGGAAATATGTCTATGTATTTAAAAAGGGTTTTAGAAGATATGTTTCACCAGTTTCTATATGGATTTGAAACTTGAACACTTAATAGAAGAGTAATATAAAAACTTCAGATCACACAATGAAATATGAAATATGAAGAGATGTATATTTGGTATAACAAGAAGGAATCAAAAGTGAAATATATAAGTAAGAGAATAAATAAATATCATTGATATCATTAAAAGAAATAACAATCCGAAATGGAAACAGTAAAAAAAAAAAACCTAGAAAATTAACCAAATGAGATGGATGGATGAAATAAAAAAAATTGCTGCAATAATGTGGAAATGAGAGGCTATGAATGGAAGAAATTGATTTAAATATGGAAAGACCATCTTGCAATGTGGTTAAAAAATAATGATAATAATAATATCAAATTAATTTTTTTTAAAAAAAAGTTTTTCATATATATTAAACAAATAATCATCCAAATGAAACTATATTAGAATCCGATATGATAAATTAACTGGCTCCAGAAGATTATTCATCATATCATCTGTCCACTGAAGCTTACGCTGAGATACCAGGCCCATTTAAATAATCATTTAAACAGAAAAAATATAATACAACCCTAAAAATATAAAGATAAAATAAAAAAATTTGAAGCATAAATTAATCTGTATGCTATTACTAAATAGTTGAATGTATTTGAAATAAAGTTTGAAATTTTCTAAAAATAATCAACAATTGACAGTCCATTATATAATTACAATTACAATACCATCATTGCAAACTTTCAAACAAATAATGAAATAAAAATGTAAACAAACTGATCTTAATAAAAAATCTCAGAAAATTAATTTAGCCATAACATTTGAGAGTATTTGCTTTCTTGCTTTAAAAATTTTTCTTATCACTATGTTCTAAATCCAATTCCTGTTTCACAGTAACAAAATCAATCTTAAAATTCAAAATAAACTTATGCTTATAAGTCATATTACAATTGTGGAGCTTGTCCTAACACATACATAGGTCCGGAAAATAATAAGAACGTAAGCATTTATTTCTACACTGCGCATCATCTCTGAAGTTTCTAAACAGGCATATCCATAAGTAAAAAGCCAAAAGACAGTGTGTTTCCCTCTACAATACATTAATTCACCCATTATTTCCATTGGTTTGTTTGTTTATATATATATATTATTCAATGATGGTTATTTCCAGATCCATCCCCCAGATAAAATGAGTCTTCTTGTCCAGATACATTCTTGTAAGGCTGTTGTAGCATTTTCATTAATTGATAATTTTATAGCTATTTCATTTTGAAATTTTATTTTTTTGCCACTGCATTGTAATTATGTTTTCTACCTCATAATAAAAAGTAAAATAATCTAAAAACAAAAAAAAAATTTTTAAAAGAATCACTTTACTTTCACTTTTTCACTTGAAAGTTTTTGTTTTTTCTATAGCATTAATCAAATGACTTTCAAAAAGACTGAAATATTTTTTCATATGAACATCCTATATTAAATCACACTATTGCATTTGTTGTAGTATTTTCATTAACAGAGCTTTTTCATTTGGATTTTTTTTTTTTTTTTTTTGACATTCAGGTTCTGTGTTTTATACCACACAGAAAAATGGAAATAATTTTCTAAAAGCAAATTTATGCTTAAAAAAAAAAAAAATTAACTTAATTTCTCAGTTGGAAATTTTTTTCACTATCATTAATCAGTTTTCTAAACTCACCTTTTCAAAAAAATTCTAAAATGCCTTGTGCATGTGTATCCTATATCAACTAATGGTGTGTAGCATTTTTGTTTGTTGACAGTTTTACAGCTGTTTTGTTTGAATTTTTTTTTTATGATTTTTAACTCTGATTTTCAGACTTATAGGTAAAATTATTATAAGTTTGAGCAGAATAAGTAAAAAATGAAAATACAGTAAACTTTAACTATCAAAAGTACAAATAAAACTGGCAACAAAAACCTGCATGGCAAACATATCTACTGTTCTAATGTTTATTGCTGTGTGTGTTTGAAAAAAAGTTTTCTTTGTACAACTGATTCATTCTAAAAACTTTTGATAGGTCCCACTGTATAATAGATTTTCTGCTTTTCTAAAATACCATTAATTTACTTTAGCCTTTGATCTTGATAATTTCTTAAAAGCTACTGAGCTTGATAATTTCTTAAAAGCTAACTGGTTGCTAATTTAAGAGATTTATAGCTTCAATAGAAGGGGGATATTTATTTTGTTTTAACAATTAAGTATATAAGCTGAATTCTAGATCCATCATTTTGCAAAGAGCAGGGGGAAAAAATCAATAGATATGTGAAAACAATGAAATAGAATTATAGATAAAAACAATATAATGATAGGTTTAAGTAAACTCGATAATTATAATTCAAAACATTCTTCACTTGCAATTTAATATCACATAATTACATTAGAGATTAATATTAATATAAAAAATTATTTAAATGGCTCAAGAGTTCATAAAAAGTTTGATCACCAGAAATACCAGCATTGGAACTGATCCTAGGGTCCCACCCCCCTGTGCTAAACTGAATGGCATAATAAAATAATCTTATCTAATTATTAATTTTTATAAAAAGTTTATTTGACATTTATTTGCTTCAGACAAATTTTTATGCTTCAACTAATATTTTTTTTTTTTAAAAGGTAGGATTTATTGGAAAAAACTATTATGAGAATGAGAGTCAAAATCCATTTTAAACAATTAGTAGCAGGACGATAATAGATAAAGAAGGAATTTAAAATAAAATAAAATTCATTTTTGAATTATAAGAATTACAAGAGAAAAGATATATATTTTTAATGTTTGTTAATAAAATAATATCATTGAATATTAAAAAAAAAAAAAAATTGGAAAATATTACACCAGGATCATGATCTGTTGTTATTAACAATAAATGCATAAAAAGAAAAACAACAATTTGAAAAACCATGGAAATGTATTTGTATAACATATATTATAACTCTAGTTTCAGGACTAAAGAAAGCAGATAATGGGTGTGGAAAAATGATACAAGCATAACTGATGAATCTAGAATTCAACATATATATACTTTTATAGCTAAAGTATTTTTATTTTCTTTAAAGCAGCTTCAACTAGCCATTATATAGGTTTACAAATAATTTATGATCAGTAGTTTTTAATTAAATTATTTTAAAAAATTAACATTATGAATCACGAATTTATACTTGTTTTAACAATTCTTTTTTTTTTTTTGATCGCTCATATTGTCTATTAAATTTGAAAAAAATTATATTTCCTAATCTCTAATCTAACCAAATAACATATATCAAATATGTTCATAAATATAAATTAGATTTGTCATGCAAGTGAATCATATTATCCAGACAGCAACTAATTTCTTTCAATCATATTCTATGCTTATCAAATGTATAACCAATATAAAGAAATTTATAAAGCTGAAAATAAATCTCTAATAATACAGTCTTTTGCCAAAAAAAAAAAAAAAAAACTATACATAACAATTCAGCTGGCCACCAGGTGTTGATTTATAAATGAAAACCTAGTTATTCAAAGTCAGATATATCCCTGACTGATCCTAAATGAAAAAATATCTATTTAAAAATAAAAAAAAATAAGCAAATCAAGATGGATTAAATGTAATATAGCAACATATGCTGTTTACAGGCAGATATAACCCTGTCTGATTCTAAATGAAAATATATTATTTATTTTAAAATAAATAAATTAATAAGCAAATCAGGAAGAATTAAATATAATATAGCAAGATATTGATTCCATGATGCAGTTTGGGTGGAGATAGTATCATATTCTAATTTACATATCATTAACCGTCTTTTAAAATGCCAAAAAACATATAAAGTTTGCAATATTTTATCACTCTATTGACAATAAAGCATTTAACATAATTCAATTCCCCTCTGCAGTGATTAATATTTCTTAGATATATAAACAAACTTTTTATATTTTAATAAATTAAAATACAGTACATTTATTTATATCATCTTATTTGCTAATCAAATACACTGGAAGCTTAAAATATATACTGCAGTCAATTATCATTGCAATCCAACTGCAATTGATTCCAAGTTTAAACATGTTTAAAATCATGGTTAATGCCAAACACTATATATATATATACATTTTAACGCATATAGATATACAGACATAATTGTGATAATTTAATTTTAAAATTATGCATATTAAGATAAGAAAAATATAAAAATGTAGTTATGAAAAAGACAAGATAATGCAGTACAATAATAAATTAAAAAAGAGTGCCATCACAAGACTGAGTGCATGAGATAAGAAAATAATTGAGAAATAATTTATCATAACATTCATAGGGCTGATACATACAAAATTTATAAAAGTTGCAGAATTTTTGTTTTTGACTTATTATTTTTTCAAACCATGAATATTGAACATATACACAGGAAATATATTCATCTTTAAGTTTACTAAGTTCAATTCATTACGAACATTAGAAGCCATTTGGAAGTTTTAAAAAAAAGACAATGAATAACAAGTTAAAGATGAATTTTGCAATGATTAGACATACCAATCTGCATATCACAAATATGTTCACATATTTGAATGTAGTGTGATATATTTTATCTCTTTGAGAAATTTTTTTTTTGCTGAAAGACTTGGACATATTTTATTCCATCATTAGCCATATCACTCCCAAAAATAGTATCTTCAGAATGTCTTTAAAATAATTGTTATAAACCACATGTTCAAGTTCACCAAAACAAAACAATTTTTAAAAATTATCATAATTTATTCAATTCACACGCTCAATCCCATGTGCCTCTATAGCAGTAAATATCATCACATCCAGCAAGCTAAAGAAGATACTAATTGGTTTTTATTTTTGTGAAAACATTTCCAGAATCAAACTTTTTCAATCCTTTTATATTCGATAATAGAAAATCATGTCAAATTTTCATGCAATATATTTGACAAAATGTTGGCTTTACAAACAACTAATTGCATTAAAGTAATAAGTTATACTACTATGATGAAATGTCTCATCTTTTAACATGTTAAATGCATAGTAGCATACTGAAATCTGAGTTGCATATCAACATTCACCTAAAAAGCTTTTCTATCTAAAAATCTACCAAAATATATTTAAATTGATTCCCATTTTCAAGATCGTAATCATTCAAGCTAAAAGTGTTTGCTAATTCCATCACTAGATGATGAAGTACTTGAACTTTTTTTTAACAATTCCTTAGCAAACCAAAGTCTTTATAGATTGTACTCAGAATATTAAGAATATTCTGTAGATCATTCTTCGAAATAACAATAATAGCACAATCATCAGCATACTGAAAATTTAAAAACCAAAAAATTCAACTTAATCAGCTTAATTTTATATTCCAACATTAAACCTATATAATATTCTGATGTCTGCTTCATAAAGTTGCTATAATAAATGATTCCAAAGATCATTACTATCATCAAAAAAAGTTGAATTAGATTATACTTTTGTAAACAGGAAGCCATGCATAAATTACAAAAATATAAGCATAATAAAATTTGTAATGATTGGCATATACATTTGACATATTATAGATTGCTTTTAAGACCTTAACTAATGAAATTTCAATTAATTATTTTCATCAATTCTATACAATTAATTACACATTTTTTCTAGAAATCTTTTTATTTTTTACTTACACAAGTTTCAAAAGGCTTCCCAAATAAAAAATGTTCTATAAATAAATAAACCTCAGAAACATAATTTCAATTTATAATTGAAATGATATCTAAATAATAATTATTTGTGTTATACAATAAATAATAATGCATACTTTTCAATCAATTAACAGTTAAATGGTTACATTTGACAATTCAAACACAAAATTAATTTAAATTTTATAGTTTTGTTTATTTTTCATTTTATTGAACATTTTGTTTTAATATACCATACTAGCCTAGTGGTTAGCATAGCTGGCCCAGTTTCGCTTCCCGGTCAATGCATTTCACATATAAATAAAAAAATACCATACTAATATTATTTTACATTCATACTAGCCATTTAATATCTATTTGCCACTAATAGGTTTCAAGTTAATATTTAAAACAAATATGTCAAACTTAGTTATATATGAGATAAATTATAAAAATGGGCTTCCTACAAGAAAGTACTATAAGTTACATCATAATTGAGTCTGTATATTAATAAAAATAAGACCATTTACATTCTACTAATGGAAATAAAGTTTAAAATATTATGTTCTATATAAAAAAAATTCTAATAACTCACACTTCTAATATGAGTATGAAGAAAATTTACTTTAATATATCACAATAATTTTTTTTTAAATGAAAAACTAGTTCCTCTTTTTATAAGTATAAATTATTTAATAATTAACTTAAAGTTAGGATGTGTGTTTAATTAAAAAACAAATCAGATATATTAATTTTTAGCAAGGGATTAGAGATAATCTGCAGTTTAATAAATAATTAGTGATAACCATTACTGTATTTATTTAAGCTGGATTGTGTCAAAGTTATAGGTGGAGAAAATTTTACACTTGTAAAACAAAATGTAACAATTTACTATTGATAAATACTGTACATATATTAAAGATAAAGTACATATGAGATATGTGACCTGAGAACAATTGATAAGTGCTGGTTTGGCATGAAATATACCTTGAGGATCATTTGTCTTTTATTGTGTCTTTATTCATATGTTTTCAAAAGACTGTGTGGTGGTTAGAGATTATTTAATACATTTATTGAAGTTTTTAATAAGCATTTTTCAAACTTGCTAAATACATTAGAATTTTTTTAATACCCATGAAATGACTTTTTTCCCCCCTAAATTTTTATCAATAATTAATCAAGGTTTTCTAAATATATACAAATAGACCAGCATTTTTCAACTGGTGGTCTGCAAAAGAATTTTATTGATCTGCAAAAAGCTTATAAATTTGTTCATAATTATTCAATTTCTTTTTTACAATCTTTTAAATTATGACTAATTTTATTAAATTTATATTTTAGTTCTAAAATTTTCTTTTATTTGTTAGTTGTTTTATTCGTAGAATTTAGAGAAAATAAACTAAGAAACAAAACACTATAAGAAATAGCCAAAAATTTCAATTTCCTAATATCAGTCATCTCACAGTAAATAATGCTCCATTACAATTTTACACGTGCACACTTAATACGCTGAGGCGGATTTTGGTATGTATAAAAATAATTTAACAGTTGTCAGTCGTATGTAGTTTATCATAGCCAGCCTATCGGAATTGCACTAGTATGCATTGATAGGAATTATTATATAATGGGTGTGTACTACAAATTAAAGACTTTGGTATGTATAAAAATAACCTAACAGTTGTCAGTCGTATGTAGTTTATCATAGCCAGCCTATCGGAATTGCACTGGTATCCATTGATAGGAATTATTATATAATGGGTGTGTACTACAAATTAAAGTATATTAAGTACTTGATATTTACTTTTTTGATAAATGTTAAACATTTAAAAATGAATAATAGCAAAAAAAAAACATCAAAAACTATTGCAGACTTTTTTCAAAAACCAAGTATAAGTACTTCGAAAGCTAATGAAAATATTACTTCTTTATAAAATGATTTGCCTCAGACAAAACAAATCTAGTTTCATTTCCTGGCCTGAGTCAGAAGATAATAATTACCCATATCTTAACAGATTATTTGCAGAAAAATTTTATCCAAGAATGTATGAAGCCAGAAAAATGAATGCATCATTTACAGATCAAACATTAAAATTTATGAAATAAACCAATTGATTTTTTTTAACATAAAAGCGCTAAATTGATAAAACAAAACTCATCTTTTAAAAAATTTATTTTAGTTAATAAGTCTTTTATAAAAGCATTATATTTAATTTCTTTAAGGATTGCTATATGCAAAAGGCAATACTTGATTGCTGAAAACTTAAATCATGTTTAATAAACGTGTGTTCTGAAATCCTAGATGCAACTGCTGGAGACAAAATGAAAACTTTGCAGCTTTCTAATTTCAATGAAGAGTTAGTGAATTAGTGACTAATGTTGAAGATCAGTTAATTCAAAAAGTAAGCAAATCATTGTTTGCAATTCAAATAGACGAATCTATAATGTTACAAATAAAGCCATACTTTTATGTCATGTTCATTATATTTATTACAAAATCAATGATGTAAAAAAAAATTTTTGTTGTGTTGAACTTCCTAATCAGACAACTAGTTTAGATATATTTAAAGAAATTGAAAAGAACTCAATTGGAAAAATTGTATTGGCTTAAGTACTGATGGACCAGCAAGTATGCTGGAAAACATTCAGAAGTTGCAAAAAAAAATTAAATAGTGGATGCCAAAATGATTTTTACTCATTGTGTTATACATAGTTAACACTTAGTTGACTTGAACAATGTTCTTAATCAATAATAATAATAATAATAAATTATATTAAATGCAATGCACTAAATTCAAAACTATTTTCAAATTTATACAATGAAATGAGATCTGGTCATGAAAATTTACTATTTCATGCAGAAGTATGACAGTTGTATACAGAGAGGGAAAATATTAACAAGACTTTATGAATTAAGAAAAGAAGTTAAAACATTTCTAGAAACAAAAATTCAGAATTGAAAAATATTTTCTGTAACAACAATTGAATTGCTAAATTAGCTTACTTGTCGGACATATTTTCATTAATAAATAAATTAATGATATAATATCTTTATATAATAGCAATAATATATTAATAATAATCATACACAAAAAAGCTCTTTTGGCAAATATTAATTTTTGCCCATTTTAATATGCTTTAACTAATTTACAATTATGACCTACATTGCATATATAGTGATCTATCTTTTATTATAAAATTAACTATAACATATTAAAAACATATATATATATATATTGTTGCTATTTTTGTCTTTTTTATGTCTTGAAAATATTGTATAATTTTAATAGGTTATAGTTAATTTTATAAAATAAAAAAAAGATACATGTTGCTATGTATGCAATGTAGATTGTAATTGTAAATTAGTTAAAACACATTGATATTTACAAGAAAGAGCTTTTTTATGTATGATTATTAATATATATATTATTGCTGTTATAAAAAGATATTTTATATTATACTGTTGATTTATTTAAGTATATGTAAAAGCAGCATAATGGATTAAACTTCTTCCCATTTTCAATGAATTTCATTAATAAATGAAACAAAAAACACTTATTTATAATTGTTAATAAAGAAGAATATATAAATTACTATTAAAGTTTATCGGCTCAACGTTTTCGAGGATCCATGCCTCATATTCATAGCCTTCATAAAATGTATAATAAAACATATGTAAATATGGATGTTTCCATTAATGTAAAATGCCTCCTTTATTTTTCTTTTGTGATCGTTTGATTCTGAGCACAATATTATGGGATTGGCAAAAGAAAAATAGAGGAGGTGTTTTACATTAATGAAAACATCCATGCTATTAATAGGAAAAACACTTGCTTCGAAATCTCGAAGAAATGGGCTACATAATACTAGTTTATTTGAATATTTGCATATATTTTATTATACATTTTATGAAGGCTATGAATATGAGGCATGGATCCTCGAAAACGTTAAGCTGATAAACTTTAATAGTAATTTATATATTCTTCTTTATTAACAATTATAAATAAGTGTTTTTTGTTACATAATATTGAGAAGTAAAACTATATTTATTAATAAATGAACTACTTTTGATTTATGGAATAAAATTGATGCATTCAAGAAAAAGTTAAAACTATACTGTAAGCAGTTAAAAGAAAAAACTATGATAAGTTTCATTCATTTTAGAATTAATAAATGAAATTGATATAAATATCAGTGCAATGAGAAATACTGTTTATGGATATTTAACATGACTTGGTCATGTGTTTGATCAATATTATCCACAGGAACAAGACATATTGAAAGGTAATATGTGGGTTTTAAATCCATTTATTGAACAAGAAAATAACCTAACTGAATTGGAACAGGAAAAATTAATAAACTTAAATTGCTAAAGTTATTATTTAATTTGACAAATATAACTCAATTTTGAGTTAAAATTAAAATTGAATAATCAGAATTACAGAAAAACATCTTAAGAATGTAATTGCATTTTTGATCACATACTTATATGAATTGATATTTTCAGAAATGACACATAAAATGAAAAGAAAGAAATCATTTATTAATAAATCTAGATTTGCACTTAGCAGTCACAAATATATCTCCATGTTAATTACTAAAAAGAATCAGTATCAACTGCATTAGTTTTTGGTTTTATAATTATAATTATGTTTCACTCATTTAAATATTATGCTTTGTTTTGCTTCAGATTTTGTTTATTATTATTTCAATATTTTGTTAGTTAATTTACTTGTATATAGATAGTTTTGTCGATTATGCTGGAGTTTTTTTTTATCATTCTTTGAATATATATATATATATATATATAAATTTGTTAAATACTACAATAATTACATTTTACTATAGAAACATCCACCCTTTCTTCCATTTGTTTGTTCAATATAATAAAAAAATTTAAAATTTATTAGTCCACAGCATGTAGTTAGTTGAGAAACAGGTGGACTATCATTAATCCAAACATCATTAATTCTAGAACTTTTATAAAATATCTGGATAAATTTATGATTCATTGCTTTAATAACTGTTATGCAAAATTTTTGTGTTGATATAAATATAAGTATATTCCTTTAAAGAATTATATTGTTCTAACAAAAAGCAATTCAAAATATATCAATTATAGATATTAAAATTAATGTATATTTGTATTTAAGGTAGAGTTTGCATTTATAATTTTAAAAACTCACAAATCCAAAAAAAAAAAAACTGGAATCAGGTATCTAGAATTAATAATAGTCATTAAAAAGAAAAAAATCTATGATTCAAAATTAACAAACAAAATATTTGGATTTATATAAATCAAGAGAACTTTTATTACCCAGTTGTATCTTTCATTCCAAAATCTTGATTTCCCCCCCCCCCCAATTATTCATATCATGATAAAGTTAAAATAATGTTGAATTAAATTATTTTAGAATATTTAGTTAAATAAAAAGCAACCTTTTATTTCAGTTTTAATCAGCCATTCATAACTATTCAGTTCTTTAAGACCATTAATCAATTTCTTTTATCTTTTTAACATTTACTAAAAATTTTCATGATTCAGTGACATTAAAAATTAAATAAACGAAATGGTTACTTCATTTATAAATTAAAATTGAGTTTTAGTTTTATTTTTTAAAAAGGAAATTAAAATAAGGTTTAAATTAATGGTACTGTCAAAATTTTATTCTAACATAAATTAAATTAATTATAATGATTAAACAGTTTAAACATTGTAATTTATTTCAATTTTATATAAGTTATACTTTCATTTGTGCTAATATATAATGCAAATTGCAGTCAACTCCTGCAAAATATTAAATTTATAAAAAAAAATTAGAGATGTTAATTATAATCTAGGGCAAAATTTCAAGACCATGACAAAGTTAATATTGTAAATCAAATAATCCATCAGAAAAATCTGAGACTTATGTATGTATATTAAGTTTTCTATCCAAATATTTATTATAAATAAGTAATAACATTTGACCATGAGTGATAATTGCTACTGATTGTCATTCACTTAACACAAAAATACAGCATATTTAGACATATGAAGATGTCATTTTTGTAAATTGATAAAATAATGCTTTTTAAATTATAAAAGCATTCTTGCTTGAATTACATTAACACTTACTTATTTGGCATATGGATTTTTTTAACAGCTTAACTATCAGCAAAATGTCATTAAGAAATCCATAGATTCCAATCAAGAGGTAAATTCGCTTGTGGCTTTATTAAGTTTGGCTTCTCTATAGTCTCCCAAATTCTCAATTATTAAAAAAATTCTTAATGTGATTCTTTCAAATACTATATAATAATTACATTAAGCGATAACTTTTTGGAACGTTTTTGAACTTAGTTCAGTTTTAAGTATGCAATAGTTTTGCTTTTGTGTCAAATTTTTGGAATAGTTTCTGTATAATACATAGCTAGTGAATAGTTTTCCAACCATGTTTTGAATTTAAATACAAAATTTTTTAGAATTTCTGAAAACATGCTACCAATTCCTGAGGCCTTTTCTGGTTTAAGACTATCGCGATCAAGTTCAAGTTCACTAACATCTAAGTTTTATGAAAGTGATATTAGAGAAACAATGTGAAAAAGAAGCTTACAATTCTACTCTGGTTTCTCATTCTATCAATCTTAAATTTAGAAGTCTTGACAACCTCATTAGCGGTGATAATAGTAGTTCTTCTAGAAGTACTTTAATATCTACCAAGCACTCATAAAAGTGGTCAGAATTTATGATAATCTTGTAAATTTTTGCTTCTCTATAATCTTTCTTCATTTTTCTTTTCTGGCATCATTCGGTGATTTTACCTCATCTGGAATAAATAGCTTTTGACTCTCCCAAGTAGCTGTTTTTATGAATTTATTAAATCTATCATAGCAAAGAATGAATTAAAAAGATTCTATTAATATTCTGTTCAAAATACTCAGTATATCAACTCCAATTAGTTTTCCTTAAATTACATCTCAGAACCAAAATGTATTTCAAGATTGATTAGAATTGGTATATTTTGTCTATGGGGGAAATGATCCAATATCAATAGTTCAGCAGATAATGGTAAATCATTTTTGTTAAAACAAAACACAAATCAAGAAATGTTTATCTTTACCATCTGCATGAATGGACTGTTCCTTCTTGCTTGACATTTATAATTGATGTTTAATTCTTATTTGCATATTTCCAAAGACTACAATGAGAAATGAAATCTATAAATACAAAAGATGTAGGAAGATTTGGAAGAGGACAGTAGCATTAATTTGAATTGTAAGGTTATACATTTTTGTGACTTTTGTTTGTATTAATTCATGATGCAAATTTTAGTCAATTGCTGTACTATATTCAAGTTAGAAATAATTTATTGAAATTTTGATAATACAAAGCCTATATTTGAAAGTCAATTATTTTATTTCCAACTCATTTGGTCACGATGGGAAGGGAAGTTCACAACTTTTTTTTCTGGCTAAAAGTATTATTATAATTACAATTTTCTAAAAAAATAACAATAACTATTTTCAAAAAAAAAAAATACAATTTTCATTCCCAAATCAAAAAATAATTTCTGTATATGAAAAAGTTTAAAACCTGACAGAAGAAATCATAATGCCATTTAAAAACAAACTATTAAATCTAAATTATAATTTTGAAAGAATTATAAAAAATACACACAAGTGATAAGCAAAAATAAATTAGCAATTATAAATAGTGCATTATAAAATGTTATTGATTAATGCATTTTCTGCTCTTAAAAAAAACCTTTCATTACCCCAAAATATTTAATTGTACATTAACAATTTAAAACTAAATAAATAATTTCAAGCACAATTAAATAATTTACTTATTTAAAGTAATCTTTAGAGTATATGTTATAATAATTCAACATACTTTTAAATCTAAGATTATAAAAACCTTAACATAAAAATTTCCAAATGACTTTAATATCCATTGAGTCTTACACAAAATATAACATGAAAAAAATATATTTATAATAGGCAAAAAATAAATATATAATATTTTTGATAGATATAATAATTTACAGCATTCTAATATATATATATTCCAATTTTTAGAAAGCATAGACAGAACAATATAGTAAACACATTTATTTTTTATTTTTGCTATGAGCAGAATTATAATCTGCAAATGTATTTCTAATTATCTATTTGTCTCTCAGTTTTAATATGAAGTATATTCAAATTACAACAGAAAACATTTCATGTTATTCAATTATTAAATTCTATGGCAGTAACAATCTTCAGTTGCAAGTGATATAAATCTGATTAAAAAATTCAATCTTATTGCAAAAAAAAAAAAAAATCACTACTTTATACTATAGTATTTATTTAAGCTTCATTATAGAGAAAATAATCCTTAATTATACAAGTTAAATATATATTAATCTACTTTTCTTATTAATTATAGAGCAATTTAAACCATCATTTAAAATAAAAATACAAGATGCAGATGTCAAAGAATTATGCAAGCTTTAATAACATGAACTAATAAATCATTCATATATAAAAGATGTGGAAGTCATGCAATCTTTATAACAGTAAATTTTAGCTAATTTTTTTTAATTGATCATTTACTCACTTGAAAAAATGCTTACTATAATAATGAATTTAAAAAGGAATAAATTAAATCTATAAAATTGTTAAAAAAAAAAAAACTTGTTTACCAAAGGTTAAGAAAACTCAAAAAAAAATTTAACAATTTTTGTAACTTTAATTAAATTTAAAATACTTCTATTTAAAAATACTTTTAAAAAATTAAAAATTCAGTCAGGTGATGTACTAGTACCAATAACAATTATTAATAAAATTAATTTTTAATACAAATTCCAAATATATGTTGCTGTTTTTATAGTTTAATCATGTTAGTATGTTGGCAATCCTAAAAATTAAACAACTTTCCTTAGATGAATGTAAATTAAAGTTATATATGCTGGCACACTCATAAGAAAAGCTATAAATTGAATGAAAATTAATTTTCATTCAATTTATAGCTTTTCAGTATGTATAAAGTTTCCATTTTACTAATTTTCATTCAATTTATAGCTTTTCTTATGAGTAAGTCAGCGCGTATAACTTTAAAAGTAATGTTTGTAATTTACTTTTTAAAAATGGAAAAAAAAAATGCAATTTTATATAAATTGTATTAAGTTCATTCTCTAAAACAATAAATAAATACATGATTATAGAATAGTATTCTTAAGCTTGATAATCTTGTCAAAAAATTAATATACTATAGTTGTATCTGGAAAATCACATAAGATATAAATTTTACCAGAAGAATCAATTATTTGGTAAATTAATTAAATGAAAAGAAATATTAAATTCTTTTAATGTTTGCTAATTAAATACTTTGTGTTAAAGAAATGTGAAAAAAAATATGGAATATTTTTTGTGTGAATTTAAAAAATACTGTTAAATTTTTAAGCTAAAATATTGAAATAAATAATTTTAAAATATTTACATGCATTTGTTAAATAAAAAAATCAAAAGGAAATTTTAAAAAACTGCTCTCGATCTGGAATAATTATTCAACTTTCCATGAAAAGTGCACTAAATTTTAAATTTTACTTCAAGAATATATATATATATGATGTTTTATGTTTAAAATTTCAATAAATTTTTCTTTCAGGTTTATGAAGAATAAAAAAATATTGAAAAATGCTTAACTAAGACAAAAAATGACAATTACAATAAAAATTTGTATTGTGGAGCATTTATAAGATTCAATAAAAAAACATTTGCACTGTATTTACATTTTATTGATTATGAAAACTAAATTCTATATGTGCTTCAGCTGTCAAAAATGATATAAATTTGAAGAAACTGTAAAGACTTGTATTAATATATTGATAGGAATTATTTTATATAACTTTAGAACAGATTATAAAAAATTTATATTGGGAAAAGTCAGGTCTCTACATTTCTATTTGTCATTTATTTTTGAACCAACATCTAATAAATTGAATTCAAAATTAATTTAGTTAGATTTAATAAGTTTGAAGACACTTGGACATCAATTTTATTAAAATTAATATTAAACAGATAATACTACATATAAACATCAGAAGTAGGGAACTAGGGCAAAAGGATGATTATAGTATTAGGTATAGAACATGTTAGTTAAATATATATATATATCAGCTAAAGAAATAAATATGTAGTATCAGCTAAAGAAACAACAGAAAAATAGAAACTTGTAAAGGAATTATATTCCTTTTTCACAATACTTATATGCTTCAACTTATGAAATATAAACTTTCGGTTCAAAAACAAAGCAGAAATTGTAAGCAAGACAAAAGATATTTTTAAAATGTTAGAAATAATCAAAAACGAAAAAGAAAAAAAAATGAATAACTTCAAACCCAAATCAGCATGGGATTTGAGTTTTCATCACCAGATTTTCAATGATATGGATGGCTGAAAAGTTGGAGGTTGCAGTGGATTGAAGCCTGTCTATTAAAGTATGAAGATTTGCTATCTTAATATAAACTGAGCATTGATTATATATATGTGTGAGAGATGATAGTCTGGACCAACTGATGAGTGCTGGTTTAGCACGAAATACGTGTATTGGTGATTATTAATCTTTTCTACATGTGTGTGGTTGTGTGTATCAGTTGTATGAGATAGTGTGGATAGTTGAAGGGTACTTGAAAATCTGAGTTCAAATCCTCTATACTTACTAGATGTATAGTAAAAAATAATCTATAGAATAAAGTAAGGGAGGAGGGGGTGGATCTTCCTGATACAAATCTAATTTAGATTGGAATAATGAGAAGTTTTCTGGATAATTATAGAAAAGACATTTGTAATAATACTAGTGATTCCTTTATCCTGAAGTAAACTATTAATATCTGAGAATACATAAATACACCAGTTAAAATAAAATCTTCATACAAAATTAAATTTAAAAAAAAGGATTCCAAACCTTTTAGTGAAAGTTGAAATTAAAAAAAAAAAAAAAAAAGAATCTATGTAGATAACATATAATACAGACCATTTACAATGCTAATTATAGATAAGTGAAATATCTTCTACCTATAACATAAGACAATACTTTTATATAAAACAGAAGACATCTTTTATCTTTGAACCCATCATACATATAAAGGAAAGTCTGAAACACAGGCTAAAAGGAATGAATTTTTAAATCAAATCAATAAATTTATTTCTAAAAAAATTTTAATTAATTGATATTTTTAATTGATTTTTAAAACTTTGTCAGCAATGATTCAAATGATGAAAATAATTAATATTAATGCTAAATATATGTGTAATATTTTGAGATTATTCTCAACGCAACTACTATTATATATAATTGAAAGACCTTCTAGTGTTAGCATAAAACAAAATTTTTATAGGTAAAAGATTACACATCTGTTACTTTTGCCTCTTTCACATATATGGAAGAATATATGAAACACTTAAGACTAAAAGAAATGAATGTTTAAATCCATCAAGAAATTTATTTCTAAATATTTTAAATTAACTGATATTTTTAATTGACGAATCTGAGATTTCATATTTAAAACTGTGTCAATAATGAATTAAATAAGCGATCACCAATCTTTAGGACCTCACATACCACTAAATTCATAATTTTAAACCCCATGAACCACTAATATGAATTTTTTAAAAAAGATAAATACATTTATAAAATAATGAACAGGGAATTTCCATTTATTAATATGAAATGCATTTATTTAACATAATAAAATTATTAATGCTGCTTCAGTATTATTGCATCTCTCTTGTTTCCCATCTATAGTACATTTAGGAAATTTAGTGCAACATAAAGGTGAAAATTATCATTCGGAATTTAAGAATTTCTTAGAATATTATTTTTGTTTTATTATTAATAAAACATAAAAAATGCAAATAATGTTCAGATTTTTCTGCAGACCACCAAAATTTTCTCGCAGACCACAAGTGGTCCACAAACCACCAGTTGGCGACTGCTGATTTAAATGAGGAAAATATATAATATAGATTATTTACAGTGCTATATACATGTATAATGTTTTGTGATATCATTATAGATCATTAAAATGCTCTCCAATCACAGCATAAGATAATACTTTTTATTGGTAAAGAGTATATGTATTTACCTCAACTTTCTTCATATATAAAAAGCAATGTCTAAAAGACTTTGGACAAAAGTAATGAATTTTGAAATTAATCAGGAAAAGTATTTCTACATATTTTAAATCAATTGATGCTTTCTCATGCATCATTTATTGAAAAGCTAGTTACAAGCTATTAGCATACTCATTATATTACATTTGTAAATACAAATTAATTAAATCACATGATATAAGACTGGGTTTCTTACTGTTAAAGTTTTGGCGATGTTATATTGCTAAGCTATTAATATATGGTCTATCTGAATTTAGTTCAATCCCATATAGCCATTTAAGTTAGATGACTGTATTTGAAGATATATAGATGTCTGAAAATTTCAGATTTCCTACTTAATAATTAAATATTCGATAAATGCTGAGCGTGAGTTTGTATTTTAGATATAGTGTCTGAATATCCATCCTAGCATCTCACTGATGAGAGGGCCATTATCTCAAAATTGGTTTGGGGATAGGGATAATTCTAGATAGAGATTTTAAATGTTTTCCCTTGAGATATTGATCAAAAAGCTTGTTTAGAGCTATTAGCATGTTCATTATATTACTTCTAAGTATTTCAGACATTTCTTTATATATATACAAAGAAGGCAAAAGTAAAAGTGTATACTGATAAAAGTGTTGTTTTATGCTAGTTAAAAACCATTTCAATTATTTATAATAACAGTTGCAGAGAAAGATAATTTCAAACCTTTCATATATATTTAACATTATAAACAGTCTATATTACATATTTTCAGCATTTAAATCATTGACAAAGTTTTTAGAGAAATCTCAGACTTTTCAATTAAAAATATCAATTTTAAAATGTTTAAAAATAAATTTATTAACTGATTTAAAAATACATTCCTTCTACTCTGTTTCAGACATTCCTCTGTATATAATAGATAACCACTCGATTAATTTATCAAATTTACAATTATCTATATCATATAAAGTTCCATTCATTATTTAAAATCATTATTCTATTAAACATTTACATTTAAAAAAATGAGAATTGTCTAATTATAAATAAATAATTTTTTTTAAAAAAAAGATTATACATAAATACATTAAGCAAACTTAAAATTGATTTATTTAATAAATAATTATAATGTTTTTTTTAATATGGGTTGTTGATTTGTTCTAATAAAAATAACTGAATCTAAAATACATAAAAATATTAGTAAAATGTTTGATTTGAAGTAAAGAGACCAGGAAAATGTCCTATTAAGCAGATGAATCTCTTAAATTCAAAATTAAAAGACAATAAAAAGAAATTTGAATTTAAAAAAAAATTAAAAAAATACTTAAAACCTTTTCCAAGCATTGTATATTTTTGAAATGAATGAAATCATCTCATGATATGGCCAAAATAGAACAATTTCAACTTGATTATTTATGCAATAGAATTCAAGTCTAATATGGTCAAGTATTCATGTAATATGTTTCTTTGATATTATTATCAATAAAATTCTCAAAAGCCTTTGATAATAACAAAAGTAGTATCCAATTATTACATCCATAGACACAGGATTGAATAAGACTGATCTAAATTTTTAAAAAATCCTATTTTAAAAAAAATATTTTCCAGATTTTTCTATTGCTACATTATTCTGCTGGTGACTATTGAATCTTTTATTACTGATGAATGATCTAAGAAAACAATCTTTTGACTATTTTATTGCCTTCATTAAGAACTATAAAGTTAATTAACCCAATCATCATAATCTTTGTGTTCCTCATATATAGCCATAATTGCAACTTTTCATAATGTTCATTAGTTTTCCTAAGAGATTTATATTTTCAGCTAAAATTTTGATGTCATCAGTTATTTAGCTAAGGTTATTACTATTTCTTCTATCAATCCTAAATCAAATTTAAATATTTTTTTATAATTACAAGTGAAAATGCAAAAAAATACTTCCTGATCTATTCTCCATTATTTCATTTTATTATTAGAATATTTTTTAAGTTTATCAGCTTTCAAAATTTTATCTATAATTTTAAATGCACATATTGCCGATTTTGCTTTATTGCATTTGAGACAACACACCTTGTGATTTATTCTATTCTATCGAGCACAATTTGCCTTATTCAGTCTTCGAAATTTCAAGAATTTTTTAAAAAGCAATTAGTTTTGACAAATCAATTATTCTGAGCAATTATCTAAAGGTTTAGGATAACATTCTATATATAAACAAAACTTCTGACTCAATTCATTATTGATGAAAATGAATAAATGCTATGTATTTAAATCGAGATTTAATTATGAGCATTCTGAAACAAATCTTTCGTCAATATTTTTAACTTATTTATATTTTTTGTATACAAGTTAATTACAAACTTTTTTGGAAACTTCATTCACTCTTTTTCTACATAATGCCAATTTTTCTAATTTGTTACCTCACTCTTTTGCAATACCACTTTCACAGTATAAATCTAATGGCCATTCATACATTGCCGTGATACAAGAATTTATTCAAGATTCATAAGCAGCTGTTCTACAATCTCAAAAAAAAAAAGGAGGGGCATCAACTAATTTATCTAAAAGTGCTTCTCTATATTAAAGATAGGAACCAAAAATCCAGTTGATGAAATCAGTAGTTACAATATTTGGCTTAAACTGAAAGGCATTTTCATTGATATTTTTAGTACAATAAAAATAATAAAATATAAAAGCAACTAAAAACTTTAAACAAAAATTATTATACCAATTTTTATTACCTTGGGTATTTGTTTTTTAGTTGACAAATATAAATTGGGGCTCAATTTAGAAAAATCTAGTGTATGGTCTATGTACTCAGGATGTCAACATAAGCAATACTTCAAAGGAAAGCCTAGCTCATTTGTGGGATTTCTTTTTCATTTGAGTAACTCTGGAATGCAATTGCAGATACAGGAAATACTAATGAATAAAGTTGAGAATTCTTTCTAAGTCATATTTATCACTCTATGCCAAAATGGCCCTTTTCTATCTCCTTATGGGCCACACACTATACACCTATAATATATATATATATAAGCTTTTACATCTGAAATCTATTCAATATGTAGGAGATTGTTGTGGGGAAGAAAATGGCATCAATATCCCAAGTAAGATTCTGTCCCCTCTATCTCAAAATGGATTGGGTTTATATTCTATAAAAATTTTCCAAATTCAAAAACAATTTTATATCATCCTATGCAAGGATATTTTCATATCTATAAATAGTTTTTAAAATTACACCCGCAGTCAGGCCACCACTTCTCCTTTATTATATATTCCCAATTTAATATATTACAATCCCGATAATAAAATTAAGTACTGGGACGTATATTCAATCTGTGCTTCTTAATCCAATGATAATAACAAATCTCTTTTAAACATAACCAATAAGCAGTTGACTAAAAAATTCAAATACTAGCCATTAGAACCAAAATACTATGATTTTATCCTAACACTAAATCTTGAAACACTCCTTACCCTTTATTTCTACAAATATCAAAGGAATTGCACAAACACTGAAGATATATGCAAACTATGTAAGAGAAAATCAAAAACAAAATCACATTTTCTATTCATAAAACAGGCAAAACTCACTATACGTATTGCCACCCACAGCAAGCTAGAGTAATCAATTGATGCCAGAAGGCTTGTGCATAAAATCTCCATCTAATGCCTACTCATTCAATATCCCCAGATTAGTTTCTGGCTTGTGGCCTTCGTCAGTGAGGAGCCTTGGATCTGAGAGTACTGCAACTAAATCTTGGGATCTAATGCAACCCTCCAGCAGTCACCTTTTATCTCCACTTAACTACAAAACTACGAGTCTTAAACTGAAAACACCTAGATTTTTCAGATTTAAAAAAAAAAAACAATAATTAATAGGAATGAAAGAAATTTAAAAAGAATTATTATACAGTATTGTATTAATTAAACAGAATTTGCTAATTGTTAATTTATTAACAATGATTCTTTAAAAATATTATTTTTAGAAAATGAAGTTTAAATTTACTATATAATTCTTTAGAATTTATTAATGAAATATTTTAATTTAACATTAGTTTATAAATAATATTGTTTCTTCATTACTTTTTAACACTTCATCAAGCTGTTTTGTATATTTTGACCTAATGTAATTTTTCTTGCACTAATTTCAGTTTAGAGATTAATCAATATCTGTCTAACTTTTGATTAAATTATCCAACAACTAATTTATCAAATAACATTTCTCTTTTTATCTTTTTCTACTGTAGACAATTAATAAACTAATAGCACATAATACATGTGACTTAGCGACAATAACACTGATTTATTCTTTTCCAATAATTAAATCTTTTTATTAGTGTTAGATGCTGGATATCTCAGTACAGTCCACAATCCATTATTCTGTTAAATAGAATTAAATAAGCAGTATATATAATTCCAAAATGAGATTTTATTTCTGTACATACTGAGCTGGAGCAATCATGATGAAAATATATTAACACAATTTGCAGACTTTATACATATTTCAAACATCATGATGGCTGATATAAAATTTATGCTTGGTCAATAATTTTAAAAATGCTGAATTAGAGTGTCAGATTAATCAAATTAACTGGTCATAATTTTTATGAATTATAAAAAAAGTGTATTATAACCTAGGGAGTGTCCACTCTTATTAAATAAGATTTTAGCTTCAAAAGAAATTTTAATAAAAACTCAGAATATTACAAAAGGAATGGGAAAAAAAAAACACAATATAAAGAATTTTACGTAATTACAATTTGGTTAGAATTTGAAAAAATAAAACACTACATATTGTTAAGAATAAAATATTGTATTGAATATGCCTGTCAAAAAAAATAAGATATTGAGAAATTGTAATTTGAACATCTCACTAAAGATTAGAGCACTGATGACTAAGTGACCATGTAGCTGCAAATATATCTGGAGGAATATTTTTTTTGTCTCTCTATTTAATTCTATCCAGTTTGTTTTTAAATGGTTCATGTGCCTTCTTGTATCACTGTTGAAAAGATATAAGCATCTTGTGCGTGACAGAGCATAAAGCATGAATGTGATCGTTCTCACTTCTGCAAAGCAAGTTTTTGGGGAAAAAGTTAAATCATCAATTGAATTGTACTATGACCAAGCATCTAGTAGCTACTATACTTTTTTTTTTTAAAAAAAGATGTTTTTGATCTTCCTTGATATATAATAAATATATAGTTTCTGTGTTGACAAGATTTCTCTTATACTTCAAAAAGTATAATGTAAGCAAAAACCACATGTTTATTTTGAGCATAAAATCAAAATATTTTGGCTCAAAAGTCCTCTTATCAATTGCCTATTATTAATGTCAATCATTAGAGAGTCAGCCCCTTTATGTTAGAATTTTCCAATATTTTTCTCTTGTGGAAATATTATCTTACTATTTGACATTAGGTTAATTGGTACTAGAATTGTTTAAAGATGTTTTGTGTATGGAGAAGGCTTATCTGTTGGTGTTACCTTAAGTATCTTCTCCAGATGAGAAAATAATCTTATCATGGCTGATATACAATTAAGAGTTTTTGGATCCTATATACATAAAATAAGATTTTAAAGTCAAAAAATATATCTTACCAACTTAATAACATTGTATAAGCATTACATCATTATTGTTTATTAAAAACCTGTGAATGGAATGTATTATATATCATGCCAATTATACAATTAAAATTTTGTGTTTTTCAATGGTATTAAAAATACTGAGTGAGCTCATTTCTTACAATTCATATGAATTCTATCTTCATTATGAAAAATTACAATTTTCCAGCCGATTTTGATCAACATGAATATAAATAAATCAAATGGACAAATCTGTATTTATAAATAATATTTTGGATTAATAATGTTTGTATAAATTTATTCTTTATTTTCTTTTTTAGAGATCTTTTTTGTTGTTGTTTTTATGTGCTCACTCGCATGAATAATAATATATAAAAATATTAGTAAATGTAAAAAAAAAAAATTAAAAATTAAATTTCATTTCTACTTAGTTGAGTGATTTTTTTATCTTCAAATATTGAAAATTGTTAAAAATGGACATTTAACATTAGTTGTTTATTTCCAATAAAGATTTTAAATTTGATGAGAATTAATAAAAATAATTAAGACTGGTCTTTAAAAAATGTATGCTGATTAGTTAGCATTCTGGTTAATTGCCCATGGATGCTAATATAAATGATCTAAATAACGAAGAAGTAGTCTGTCTCAAGCTTCCTGTGACTAAACTAAGGTAGGAAGAGAATACATTAATCATATAAGATTCTTTAGGATTAACATTAATCAAGTAACAAAAACAATATAAAATAAATAAAAATAATAATAATAAGTTCAGTACTGCCATGTGAGATAATTAAATATATGTAGAAATATTTAGATATTCAGAAAACATGATTTGTATTTTCTAAACTATAATTTCTGATTAATTGCCATCAGCATTTTCTACTATTTTTGATTCATTATAAGATGAAGATTTCTCCAAATTTAAATTCTGATCCCTAGCTTTTCCACAATAGATCAGTAAGCTTTTCATCCATTTTGTATGCAATCTCTTTCTAGGTCTCCTAAATCACTTAGGATTCAATTTAAATCATAGACTATCAGCTTTTCATCCATTTTGTATGCAATCTCTTTCTAGGTCTCCTAAATCACTTAGGATTCAATTTAAAACATAGACTATCTATCTATAATCATCTCTTCTAGAAAAATTGTCAGCACAGCTCCATGTTAATCTCTTAATTCTTTCAATGATGTCAGTGATATCTGTTCTCTCATCCATATATTTCATTTTCAATCTCTCCTTGTTATTCCAAACATATATCTCTCAATACCTTGTTGAGTAGTTTGAAATCTCTATATTGCTCTTCTGTTAAGTTTCCAAATCGCAGATCTATAAACTGATAAAACACGTCTATTAAAAACCTTCCTTTTCAAACATGTAAGCATATTACCTTTTAATAGCAAGTAATTTCTAACAAAAATTCCTCAATCCAATTTTAATACTATGACTAATTTCATTCCCTACATTTCTGGCTACGTTAATAATCTGACTATGGTATTTGTAACTGTTAACTTCGAATTTATGATCATCATTCTTTATAGAAAATATTCTTCTGAGAAAATCCATTGAACATTATAGTAATCTCTTTAATATATTTATCTTTAGTTCTATTTTCATACTTTCTTCTAATAACTCTTGCAATGTTTCAAGCTCTGAAGCATTATTTTAAAAACAGTCACATCACCTGAAAAATCTAGATGACTTAAATAATCTTTATTTACTTTTACTATATCACTATTACAGTATAAAAACCTAGCGCTATATAAAATAATATCTCATTATATAAGTTTAATTTCAATTAAAGAATGATGTATCGTAAATTGTAAAGATTCCACTAGCATCATTCATTCAAGCATTATAAATGTAATTTAAAGTGATTGCTTAACATCTTCACACCCTCATTTCCATACGATTAAGATTTTCCCATACATAAATGTTTGGGTCGAAAGGATGAGTGGATTCATTCCATATTTTCTAAAAAAACTATATCTTGTGTCTGGAAAAGTGAGAGTATTCATTTATATTTTATCTTTAAAGTGCATGTGCATTGGCTTAATCACTAATATCACTATTATCTTATTTCATGTAAAACTACTGTAAAAAGTTTTGGATATAGAACTATAGTTGTATGCTTTTCTCAATGTTAATATTCTTAATATAGTAATACAATCATTACTGTTCCATGTTGATAAATTTTCTTTAGAATATAACAACATATTAAATTTATATATTGATGATCCAATGCTTTAATCACCATAGAAATGCTTATAAAATCAAATGCATCAAAGCTTAATGGCAACACATATTCATTGAACTTTTCCACAATTGTGCATTCATCTTGTTCTTTTGATTGGTTAGAATGTTAAGATTTGTTATAGATGATTTGTAATTATCTTAGTAAAGGTTTTGCACAGAACTGATAAAAAACTGATAGGACTGTAATTTCTAATTTCTTTACCATCTTTCTAAAATATCAATATTACTATTGCATTCTTATCATATGGTACATCTTTATTATTTCATATATAACTTTGCCAACAATTTTTCTATTTCTAAACTTGCTTCTTTTCCGATATTGATTATAATTCAATCATTATCTGAAGCTTTCCTCTTCTTAGATTTAACTGCTTGTCTCATTTTTTTATTTAAAATACTAGGTAATTCAAAAGACATATTAACTGTAAGAGATCATTTTTCTGGTTCTTTATTGCTATATAATTCTTTATAAAACTCTTCCACGTATTTCATGCTGTCATTTCTCTTTTTAGTAATAATTTCATTTTTTCTTCTTATTGCAGAAATAACTTTCTTACCAATACTAGTAGTTTTACACTTTTAAGACATATTTTCTTCTATAGCTTTTCTTGCCAATTCACAATTATATTTTCTTATGTCATTATTAAATCTTTTTTGTTTCATATTCCTTCTTTTCTTTATATTACTCTTTTGTCTCAGTAAAAAATTCATTGGTAAATTTGCTCTTTTTTTGTACTAGCTATCTTTTTTTATATATAATGTATATATTCTTTATTCTTTACTCATTCATTTATACAGCTTAAATATGGATTATAATATATTTATATAAATGCTATTCTTCTCTTATTAAGCCTTAGTTGTGCTTCTATATAGAAAATTTTCATAAAGTTACATAAAAATATTGATTGCATCATATTATATACCATTGCTATATACTAAGTTGCAATTTTTTCCTTTTTCCCCATTCTTTAATATATTTTGTAATTTGATTTCTTCTTTTCCTGCTATACAGAAAGCTTTTTAATTCAATAAGTAAATTATTGAACCATTTACAATCATAATGATTTCTTATTCTAGTTCCATCTTTAATACAATGCTTTGAAACTATATATTGAACCTTCAAAGGTCCCTTCACAATTTTTATAAAGTTATTTAAAAGTTTTATAGGATATAGCGCACATATGCAGCTATATTGTAAAATTCTGTGATTTTAAATTTTGTCTTCAATAGATTTTATTTGTTAGTTTAAAATAAGTTCTTCTGAGCTTTTTTTTTTTTTTTAATATCAAATTGTAAAAACATTCCAAGTTAAAAGTTTTAATCTTTGGTTTTGTTTCGTTTGTTTGTTTTTTTTTGAGAAAACTTTTAATTTTGGAAAGTTAATTGCATTCCTGTTTCTTTTATTTTAATTACAATCCATTTTTAGTTTAATTTAAAAAGCGGAGATTTAATTATGTATTGTTTGTTTTTATAAGATAATCCTGGTTAGAATTATTAATTAAGGTTGATCGGGAGATAAAGATTTGCCCTGGGCTAAGTCTTATAATTAAAAACAAGAAATACTATGCGAGACATAGAGAAAGGATATAAATACCCCAAAAATTTTGGACAATTATCCTTGGCTTGACCAAGCTAATTCTGCTTCTAATTCTGCTTCAAAGTGATTGATTCGGCTTCTTATAATTCTACTATTCGTTTTATATTAGCCTGCTGAGATTCATACTGTGTTGACAGTCCGGACATATTTTTTTCTTAAAGTTTGCTTCCACAAGATGATTAAATTTACTGCTAAGTGTATTCAAACCTACAACATGCCCTGTTAACTTACCTAAAGACAGACTCCTGATTCCAAGCTATTCTTCCAGTCAGGCCAGGAAAGTCTGAATTAGCAAGGATACCAAAATATGCCTCTACACTTGCCGCCGTGGAGAAATGAAGACACCTGAAAGTTGAATTCAAAATAGCTATGTGCACTCTTTGAAAAACTCCATGGACTCTGGTTTACCATAAGGTAAAATATTTCTTATTCTTTCCAGGGTATATAAATCTATTTAAATCTCCACTCAATCTACAATAAATCTATTGCATAAAGTTTTACCAGTTATTTAATCTCATAATTATTATATGTTTGCTTTTCTTTGTATTTATAGTGTGTCTTGGAATCTTAGTTTTAAGATTCCAAGTTTGTTTTCAATTTTATTTATTGGAGAGTGTATTGTGAGATTATATTTTATATGCTTACTATGTCTTCCTTTTTTATTATTAACCCTTACTAAATGCTCTGGCAGTTTTTGTAATTTCAGTTTGCTCACTTGTCTCTATTTTATCGTCCAATAATTAATTTAAGTTAATAGGTTTGTGCTTCTTGCAAACCGCGAATCTTTTGGCTGGCGGTTCATCGCATTTGTTATTCTAATTTTTCTAAAGTTGGAGATTTTGTTTCATTTCTAGATTACATAAGATCATAATCATTCTTCAAGTTTTTTTGTTTTGTATGTGAAATCAATCACGAATTACCTTAAACGTGGTACATCGTGAGCTGTCCTACTGGCAAATGATGTTCTTGGTTTCAATGCATTATTCCGGGCCAAGAAATGCTCACTGGCAATATTTCATTGATTTCATACAAGACCGTATTGTTTTTTTTTATATCTCTGAATTAGGAAGCTAGAATTGTTGTTCTTTTATAAATCGCCAGCAGGAAGATACTATCAATTCCCTTTTAAATTGTAGGTGAAAGAACAAACCTTTCTGCTAAAGCGTTTAATGTTTTCTTATTTGCAGAACTCATATACACTCTCTGATGAATACACTTATAAAAATCTAGGTCAAACTTTCATATTCTCTTTGCTAGATTTACTTTATTTTGTTTATTGAATTTAATAAAAGTTTTCAAATTAGTTTAAATTATTTTGGCTGATATTTGTCTATGTGTTTCATTTTCTCAATTGTCTGAACAATAGTCAAGATCTCTTGCTGTCTCCCTGGGTCTAGTCAGTGCAAACCATCATCACCATCCAGTTTTGATCACGATAAACAAATTTTCCAGATATGCAGTGATCTATTGGTGCCCTCCGTGATCAAAGATAGATTGAGTGACCATTACAATATATACATCGTGTTTTTCTTAAGATACATTTCAAACTGTTTTATATAAGTTTTTTGAAAATACTATCAAAAACAATTTTTTTTATAATTGTACATTCAAAAAGTTTATTAAATAATAAAATTATTTTTATAGCAATTTTTTCCATATAATTTTCTTCTATTAGATCAATTACAGTATTCTTTTTTATAGTAATGCTAATCCATTAACATTAGAAAAGATTGCAAAACCATAAAAATTATTCCATATCTCAATAAAGATTCATATAAAGATTTATATATTACAATAAAAATATTTAAAGTAAAAATATCTTTGACTTTGTAAAATATTATTATAAAATATCTAAATTTATTCAATAATATGTTAATATAATGTTTTCAAGATTATTTTTTGATTTATTATCATTTTCAAATATCTAACATAGTTTATTTGCTCGACTTTTATAGTTATTATTATCATATACACAATCAGATAAATGTAAGTATATATCAATATTTTTATATATCATGTGAGGTCAACATATCAACATACATTATGTTTTTTCTGCATTTATATAAATCCCTTTGTTCAAAACACCCAAAAAACAATTTTGTTCAAGCTTTCTTGACATTTTTTAATTGCAATATTAATATAGTTATTCATAATCATAATAACATTTATCCTACAATATTAATATTTTTTAGATAATTTATGAAAATTAAAAACAACAATGTATTAAGTATAAACCCATGAAGAACTCCATATAAATTGTTTTGCCCATTATTCAATACATTTTATATTTTTGATACAATATAATCTTAAAATAATTTTTTAAAAAAGAGAGTAATTTTCCTCTAATTCCACAATTTTCTAAAACTGAATCAGTTGTTTATATTCAATAATGTCAAAAGCCTGATGAATATCTAAAAAAAATTAAAGTTACATATTTTTTTATCACTTAAACCACTATTAATTTTATCTGCACAATTCTTCAATAATATATTTGTTTCTTACTTCTACAAATCCATATTGGTTTTTATTAAAAAAGTTATTTTCATTTACAATTTTTTTGATTATTTTATAAATATAATTTTCTATTATTTTACCAAGTGAAAAAAAAAAAGATATAGCTCTGTATCACTTAATAGAGTACCAATTATCTTGCTGAGTTTAGTCAAATCTAAACTATATTCAAAATCTGTTGACATTTTAAAATGATTTGTTCTAATTTAAATTCACTCAAGCATTTCTAAAGATTAATAATATCAACAAATAACACTTTCTTAATACATTTCATCTTTCTAGTATTGCATTAAACCATTTATCTTATATCTCTCTAATTGATAATCAATTTCTGCATTGAATCTATTAAGAACATTACAATCTTGAAATACATATTTTTTTATTAGTCAAAATATAATTCAATTCTGCAATACCTTTATTTGAATGCTTCTATGCCGATTTAGCTTTTAGCATCTTTCTCAAAAAAAAATTATAAAGTAGTTTTCCTGTGAACTTCACAAGTCTAGGTCCTCTCCCACAGCATTTTCATTTTTCAATTGTTTACTATTACTAGCATTAAATCCTCCCATGACAAAAGCACTTGCATATCTATATAAAAATCCTCTATTTATTTGTTACATTAAGATTTGGTCGAGCATAAACCTGAATTAGTTGCATTTGGTATCTTCCATTAAGTTGATAACTAATCTTACAACTTCTGTCTAATATATCGCCAATTTGTGCAGTTCTTCCATTTTTATTTATAATGTGCCCTAGTCCTCTTATGCTTTCAATATTTATATCTTTGTAATAAAATATACATCCATTTTTTAAATCAATAGGCTTATCATCTTCTCACTCCACAAATTCCAATAATATTCTATTTAATATAAAACAGTTCTTCCAATTCATGCAATCTGCAGTTCCTAAATAAAAAGTCATCAAATGACAGCCTGGATCTGCAATCCGGGAATTCTTAGCACTCTCCACTTTCAGCTGCCAACTGCTGCTTTGGCTGGGTACTTCTCAGCCTCCTGGAAATAAGGACCATAATTTAGTTTTGTCTGTCATGATTGCAAATAATTTTAAAAAAATAAATTCACACACACATTCACCCAGTCTTCAAGAAAACTTAAATGATTTTTCATTTAAGAATTATAATAGGTTAACTGAGAAGAAAAACCATGATGTTTCTTGATCTTGAACTCAGAGGTAAAATTTGTTGATTAAAAATATAAATTGTGATTTGCTAGCAAATTATTTTTACTTAAGAGAAAGAATTTTGCTTCCATAATAAAAATGAATGAGAAAGTATTTATTAATTCGAAAAATGTCAAAACTTATTACATAAATATTATTTATGAGTTTATAATTATGAGAAATTGTTATTAGAAATCTTGAATCCTGTTGAATAATGATTTTAAAAATTCATATTACTAGTTACTTAATAAATACCTCAAATATTATTCAAGTGATTTCAGGTAGCTAATAATTCTTAATAATTTCACATAATTATGAACTCATAAATAATATTTATATACTTACTCTTAGATACTTTTTTAATTAATATATACTTCTTTCCTTTTTTTTTTAATTGTTATACCAAATATTTTTCCACTGAATAAAAATCATTTACTAGTAAAATAAATTAACACTATTTATTTATAGGAGTCTAGAGAATATACATTTAAAAACCATGCTTACTTTTCATTTTAAATACTCCAGGAAGTTCTACTACATATTACATATTTCCTTATATGATTAAATCAAATAATTTTTTTACTTTCGGGAAATATATATATTCTAGCACGTGTGCGGCGCAACTGTTCCCAAAAGCTATAAAGTGTAAAAGAAAAATCAGAGGCCGTCTTCATCTCACGAGACAAAGATGCCATAAATAGGAAGGACACGTGCTATGCTTTATCGAAGAAATGGAATTAGCATATTTGCATATCATTAAACGTAGTAGCAAGCTATGATTATGAAGACAAGATCCTTTGAAAGCACTCAGCTCGTTTGTTTTTAGTTATCTATTTTATATTAACACTTTATAGTTTTTGGGAACAGTTGCGCCACACACGCACACATGCTAGAATATTTCCTTATACTATTGGCATGAATAGCAATTATAATTTTTCTGGACATGATATCACACACTACTTTTTTTTTATATAATATTAGTCTATTCATAAAAAATAATTAAATTCTTTGGAGATCATATGATATTTTAAGACAGGTGGCTTCAATCTAGAAATCTTTAGCTCTTGATTCCATCTCTCTACCATTGTGCTAAACTGTGCAGAAGAGTCGTTCCATATCTTATGATCAATCTTTTGAACTATGATAAGTGACAAATTTACATTATATTTGTAAGTCAACGGTAAATTTTTCTTCAAGCTATAACATCAAAAAGCATAACGCCTTGTCTACCATATGTTATTTCAACTTTTCTATATATTCCATCTAGTGATAAAAACTTCTGCATATGTACACACATGTACACATTGTTATGCAAATACGAATATACATATACACTCTGACGATCTGAATGCTCATGTGTAAATAGAAATTTTAAGTCGATGCATCAACTAAAAAGTTTATAAAGCCAAAAATTCTGAATCATGATATCACAAAAGTATCTGTGTATGTTTTTTACAGACTTTATATATATTTAAAAAATATAAAAAGCTTTTGACAATAGGTTGTTTTATGTATGTGTAAATACATAAATTAGATCAAGATATTTTGAGAATTTTTTTAGCTTAAAAATAGTTACATTTTTAGAGAATGACATAAGTGTTTACATAATTTATTCATAATTTATTGTTAGTAAAAAAAAAAATTCATATTTTTTTAAACTACAATATTTTTATATAATCTGTAACATCCGCAAACATAAGCTAATTTAGATTAAATTTTTGAAGAAAAAAAATCATTGCATTTTTGTAGTTTGTTTAGTGAATTTTTCCTACAATATTTTGAATATTCATCAGTGACTTTCTAATTCTTAGATTTAAATACTGCAATTTTACCTTTTACATGTTGAGATAATGTTGCCTTAATATCAGATCATTTACAAATGAGTAGAAATGTCATTATATGATTAAAAACAGTTAATATACCGGTGTACTACCAGTGCTTCTAAGCATTAACCAATTTTTGTAATTTATTAAAGCTTATAATCAATTATCTTAACCTTCTATGTTTCTTCACTTTAATAAGTTTTTATAATTTACATATTTATATTGATTGCACATTATTACTTTATATTTAAAATACTGAAATGTATATAGTTTATTCTAGCTTCCTACTAATATTGAAAAGTTTCTTTTAGACTTAAGCTTAATCATAAAAACAATTTAAGTTTCAACTTACAAAAAGCAAAGTGAATTATAATAAATAACCTTATTTGAGAAAAAAATTAATTTGAAAAAAAAAAAATTAACTTTATTAATGGCTGATATAATTTAATATGTGCAATCAAATGGTTTATATCCATCTTCTAGATCAATGATATTCATTCTTATTCCATCATCATCATCATCAAAAGAGAGGCTTTACATAAGAAACCAAATCACTTCTTCCAAAAATTTCAATCTCAGTGCAATAGTTTTCAAAAATTTGTAGCTATTTCTCTCCTTGAGATCATCAATAAACTTCCTCTTTCAACTTCTTTCCCCTGTCAGAATCCCGTCCAATATATTATCCATAATTCTGCCTTTATGAGGATGCTCAATTCAGTTCCTTTTAAATAATTTTCTCAAAAAAAATACTTTTTTTTCCATTTACTCTTTTCACTAATTTTACCTTAACTATTCAATTTTTTTAATTCTCCACCAAATCAATGAACATATTTAAAACCCTATTTTTATTCACACTCTTTCTAATTGTCCACGTGCTCTAGAGTTATACTTGTATTCCAAGCAAAATATTTAATAAGTTATTGTTTTTTTTTTAAATCTAATTTCAATGATTCTGTGCAGTATTTCTCAGTCTTTCTAAAAATTTATTCCCTTTTCTCATATTATTTTTATTTAGAGCCCTTTTAAGTACTTAGTAATGCAAAATTAGATTCTTTTTAAAATTAATTATTTAACTGGTCAGAATCCAAGATTTAATTCAAAATTTTAAATCCTAAAGTTCATCAAACACTTTATTTAAAGTTGCTCATCAAAGACCTTCAGAAATGAAAAAAAAGAAAGAAGGAAGGAAATGCACAGATTCCTATAATGATATATTTATTGAAGTAATTCTATAGAAATTTATCTAACCAAAAATAATACCTGAACACTAAACTAAACAGTAAAAGTTTGTAATATGACTAAAAGTCTTTGAGGATCCCTTTTAAAAATATTGTGTATTATTAAAAGTCCACAGACTACAGATTAAGAACCACTGGCCTACAGAATAACTTCTATCCTAGTTAAAAATCTGCTTAGGTGTTGTAATTTCTTTATACATAACATGATCACTATCTCATAGTAGCACAATTATTAAACAATTCAAAACAAAGCAAAACTATCCATATAGTAGTGCCATCTTGTGCTAACAAGAGCAATCAATGGATGCCAGAAGGCTTGTGCATAAAATCCCTATCTAGTGCCTACTCATCCAATATCCCCAGACTAGTTTCTGGCTTGTGGCCTTCATCAATGAGGAGCCTTGGATCTGAGAGCATTGCACCTGGATCTTAGGATCTAATGCAACCCTCCAGCATCCACCTTTTAACTCTATTTAACTACAAAACTATGAGAATGAAGTTGAAAACACAATTAATATTTTCAATCCAAGGTCAATAGCTTATATAGTCATATGGGTCTGTTCAGCACCCATACATTTTGGTGTCTTTGACTCTTTAACAACCATAGCCACCATTATCCTATTAAGCAGGATTGGTGTTAAACCACTAAACATCACATGATGACTATCTCATACTAGCACAATTATTAAACAATTCAAAACAAAGCAAAACTCTCCATATAGTAGTGCCATCTTGTGCTAACAAGAGCAATCAGTGGATGCCAGAAGGCTTGTGCATAAAATCCCTATCTAGTGCCTACTCATCCAATATCCCCAAACTAGTTTCTGGCTTGTGGCCTTTATCAATCCTGCCTAATAGGATAATGGTAGCTATGGTTGTTAAAGAGCCAAAGACACCAAAATGTATGGGTGCTGAATTGAGTTCAGACCCATATGACTATATAAGCTATTGAGCTTGGATTGAAAATATTAATCGTGTTTTCAATTTCATTCTCATAGTTTTGTAGTTAAATAGAGTTAAAAGGTGGGTGCTGGAGGGTTGCATTAGATACTAAGATCTAGGTGCAGTGCTCTCAGATCCAAGGCTCCTCATTGATGAAGGCCACAAGCCAGAAACTAGTCTGGGGATATTGGATGAGTAGGCACTAGATAGGGATTTTATGCACAAGCCTTCTGGCATCCATTGATTGCTCTTGTTGGCACAAGATGGCACTACTATATGGAGAGTTTTGCTTTGTTTTGAATTGTTTAATAATAATTGGGCTAGTATGAGATAATGATCATGTGATGTTTAGTGGTTTAACACCAATCCTGCCTAATAGGATAATGGTGGCTATGGTTGTTAAAGAGCCAAAGACACCAAAATGTATGGGTGCTGAATTGAGTTCAGACCCATATGACTATATAAGCTATTGAGCTTGGATTGAAAATATTAATTGTGTTTTCAATTTCATTATCATAGTTTTGTAGTTAAATAGAGTTAAAAGGTGGGTGCTGGAGGGTTGCATTAGATCCTAAGATCGAGGTGCAGTACTTTCAGATCCAAGGCTCTATTGATGAAGGCCTCAAGGCAGAAACTAGTCTGGGGATATTGGATGAGTAGGCACTAGATAGGGATTTTATGCACAAGCCTTCTGGCATCCATTGATTGCTCTTGTTAGCACAAGTTGGCACTACTATATGGAGAGTTTTGATTTGTTTTTAATTTCTTTATAGTTATTTCCATGATCATTTAATTTCCCAAATATTTAAAGGCATTAACTTATCTTATAACTCCCTGTCAAATATTTATTATTCTTATCTATTTTTTACCTATTGCCATTGCTTTCATTTTATTTGCATTTATTTTTGTCACACTTTTGTTTAGCTTTGACAACTTTATTTTATTAAATTCATTCTGTGTACAGTATTGCCACATCATCAACAAATCAAATACAATACCATAATTCTATTATCTCATCTCCCAAAACCAATTTCATCTTATCAAATAATCATTTAGTAACTCATCTTGCATGTACAACATTTCTCTTTACAACTTTTCCTATATCTATTTCTTCCAGAAAATCAAATGTTAATCCTTATAAATATGTTCCGATTTATATAAAACTTCAGATAAATAAATATGTTCCACTCTAATCTATATGCTCTTTTCAATATATCCAACAAAGTAACCAAATTCACTTTATCAACTGTCTTTTTAATATCAATAAAACAAATATTAACCACCATCACACTTCTCTTTATACATGTTAGGTATTATAATGTGATCTATTGTTAAACTTTCTGCACTCATTTCTTTATCCTCATCAACTTTAGATAAATACATTAATGATTATTATTAATCATTTATTATGCTAGAGATGATTATATCATTCCTAGCCCAGATAGAAATTTTAAACCCAGTTAAAAATTAATAGAGTTGTTTTGTTTTTATATTAAATACAAAAAAGACTCTCAATAAGGATGCAAAAAGATTAGAAATCCTTTTCAAAAACTAAGTTTTATTCCTAATATAATCAAGACAGTATGTTCAATTTTACATCTAAGCAATAATGTATCAGCTGGAATCTGAATGAAAAACTGAACAGATAAGTCTTCATTGTATTAGGAATAAAATCTTTTTTTTTTAAGTGTCATAGCATTGGCCGGGACGCGAACCCGCAACCCGGGCAACTGCCTGCAGTCATGCTGACCTCTCGACCACCAATGCAAGACATAAAATCTTAGTTTTTGAAAAGATTTTCACTCTTTATTAAATGCTATTGAGAAACTTTTCAATTTCAAAAAAGGTTTTTTTAAGAAGTCAAAAAAATATCATAAACATAGATTCATTTTCTGCATTATGTATCTGAAAGATCACTGATGACTATATTAAATAAAAATGAATGAGAGAATTGAAACCTGAAGTAGACCATTCTATAAATTTTTGCATCAACAATAATTATCATTTAGTATTACTTGAATTTTTCTATTGAAAAGCATTTTACAAGTAAATTAATGATTTTCCTACAATGAAGAATTTTAAAAACTTTTAGAAGATAATTTTTGCACAAAAAAAAAACATTAGCTTAAATTAGATTAATAAAGATTGCATCTATTTTTATTTTGAAAGCATTTTCAATATGAATTGTTATAGATAAAACTTGTTCATAGCAGCTTTTTCTTTGGTCAAATTCAGCCTGCTCTATAGGTAAATGGCTCTCAACTATTGCAAAATTCTTTTTAATCTTGATTCTTTCAAAACATATATAAGAATACATGGTTATATTATAAAATAAGACTAAAGAGTTTATAAACAGGATCTGTGAGAAGTCATGTCTGATTATTATAACTGTATTCATTATATATTTTCTAGATTGATAATTAATAATTTTATTTATTATATTTTCTTCCCTATCTAAAGATATATTATAGCTTATAAGAAACATTCTTCTCAAGTACAGAAAGATAGGGTCATACATAATAATGGAGAATTGCTAAAGAATGTAGTACTAAACATTGTGAGACCACCAATTAATCATTTTATAAATTTCATCACATGATCACTACTTTCATGCTTGCTCATAACTGTTGTTATAATAAGCAAAACTCTCTCCATACAGTAGTGCCACTCTAAGCAAGACAGAATAATCAATGGATGCCAGAAGACGTGCATAAAATCCCTATCTAGTGCCATCCAATATCCCCAAACTAGTTTCTGGCTTATGTTCTTCGTCAGTGAGGAGCCTTGGATCTGAGTGCACTGTACCTAGATTTTATGATCTAATGCAACCCTCCAGCAGCCATTGATTACTCTGTCTTGCTTAGAGTAGCACTACTGTATGGAGAGAGTTTTGCCTATTATAACATTTTATAAATTGTTAAATCACTTCAAAAATGCATTCATGATAACATATTCAATGATGCAAAAAATACACATAACACTATACAGTAAAAAAATAAACAATAATTAAAAAAATAAACAAATAAATAGATTGTCAGAATAAGCAAATGTTTCAATGAGTTTCATTGGAAATATTCTTTTTTTTTAAATGATATAAAACCTAACTAATTAATATCTACAAGATGGATGACCCAATTTATCATATGAAGTATTTTCAATAGTTTACAATACAAGCAATTTGAAAAAATAAAAAATCACACACACATTGAGCATTTCATCATCATCATTGTCAATAATTATCAGTCCATTGCAAGATGAAAGTCTCTCTAAGTTCAATCTATCTTTTCCGATGTCTAGCCTCTCTTCTCCACATCACTCTGCATACTTTATTTCATCCATCCATCTCCCATGTGGTTTCTTTCTGGGTCTTTTACAATCTCTTGGAATCCTATTTAAGATTTTAATTGTCCATTCATTATCGTCTTTTCTAGCAATATGTTCAGCCCAACTCAGTTCAATCTTTTAATTCTTTCAATATTGTCAGTAACACCTGTTTATTCTCTTGCCCATATACTGGTTTTCGATTGCTTCTTGTTACTCCTAATGTGCATCTCTCAGTACTTCTTTGAGTGATCTAAAGTCTCTGTATTGCTCTTCTATTAAGTGTCCAAATCTCAGATCCATAAGTAAGAACTAGTAAAACACATTTATTAAAAACTCTTTTCAAACACATAGGCATATTTCCATTTAGTATCGAGTTATTTCTACCAAAAGCACTCCAACCAAGTTTAATTCTATGATTAATTTCATCCAATCTGTTTCCATCTGTAGTAATAATCTGACTAATGTATTTGTAGTTCTTAACTTCTTCTAACTCGTCATAATCAATCTTTATTTTCATCTTTTGAGAAAATCCATTCAACATTACTTTAGGCTTTTTTAACATTTATCTTTAGTCCTACTTTCTTACTTTCATTTGATAACTCTTGCAATATTACCTGAAACTCAAGCATTATTGCAAAAACAATTACATCATCTGCAAAATCTAAGTGACTTAAATAATCTCCATTCACTTTTACTCTTTGGCTTCCCATTTTAATCCACAAAATACTTCTTTCAGCTACACCCTTCTCAATGTGGACCTTCCTATCATTATGTAATCTAATTGTTGCTATTGCATTTTTATAAATATTCTTCAGAATATAACAATATCCTGTGTCTATATCTTGTTGATCCAAAACTTTAATCACTGAAGAAATGCTTATAGTATCAAATGTCTTTTCATAATCTACAAATCCAAAGCATAATGGCAACTCATATTTAGTGAACCTTTCTATAACTTCTCTCAATACTTGGATATGATCTACTCTACTAAAACCACTTTTAAATTCAGCTTGTTCTCTTGGCTAGTTGAAATCCAATATCATCGATACATGAATTGTAATTATCTTGGTAAAAATTTTATATAAAACTGATAAAAGGCTGATAGGTCTGTAATTTCTAATATCTTCTTTATCAACTTTTTTAAATATTAATATTGCAGTCTTCCAATCATCTTGTATATCTTTATCCTTTAGACATTTGATATATAACTTTGCCAAAAAAAAATTCTCTGTCTTCATACTTTTTTTAATATATCGATTATAATTCTATCATTATCTTTAACAATTTTTATGTGTTTTCCTTCAAAATTCTTAATAAAATTTTTGAGTTTTAGTTCATCCAATGACCAAGGGTGCGCCATAGTCAAATTTGATGCCTAGTAAATTGTACAGAATTTGGTATTCTTATTTTGTTACTTTTTTAATGCTGCTGACCGAGTAGAAGTTAATTAAATGCCTTTGAAGTAGATGTTTTGCAAGTCAGTAGTATTTGTAACAAATCAATTAGCAATATAATGTTCTTGTTCTATTTTATATATAATAATACAGCTTAAACATAATGTATTTTTTATTTAGAAATTTTATTAAATGAGCTTAGCAAATTTAAATAATATCTGAATTTCTTTGCGGACCATTAAAATTATGTCTCGGACCACTGGTTCGACCACTGACAAAGTATTTTCTGACAAATGTTCATTGTTATCCAGCAATGTTTAGTAGTGACTAAATGAGTATAATTCTACAAATACATGGATAAGTTTTGTGACATAAAAAATGTTCATTTTAAATAAACATTCCCACACAAAAAAAAAATAATAATAATAATAATAATAATTGTAGTCATGATCATGGTTTTGACAATCAAGAGTTTGTCTGGCATAAATCCTCAATCTTGAATATTAACAAGTTTGGTCTAATAAAGTATTTTCATAATGAAAGTTTAATTAAAAATTAAAATTAAAAACTACACAATAGAATCTTTATTCTTAAATTACATTTTTCCCAAGTATATCTGTACTGTTGGAAGATGTTCCATTTATGAGTGAAAAGTAAACAATAAAATAAAAGCATCAATAAAAACAATAAATAATAATTGCATCTAATAAAATTAAAAAAGATAAGATCCCATATTTATATCATTTGGCTCCAAACCTTCTTAGTATTTTTTTATATATATTTGCATCAAATATTTTTAATAAAATGTGTTCAAACTGATGATACAATTTAATTTAAAAAGTATACACATTAAGATAAAAAATAACCAAGAAAAAAAAATAACAAAAAATAATTCACTTATAATAAATTCAGAGAGCACATTCACATACATGCAGGACTGCATTCAAATCTAGATGCATGCATATGCAAATGGTTTGATTTAAAAAAATAAAATTTATTATTCTCCATTACTCTTGAGAATAAATTTATTTAATATCCTGCCTTCTCAAACATATAACACCACTGACATAAAATAGCAATTGATTTCCATTTTAGTCAGAGTTAATTTCTGTATCTTGTACTAACTTGCATATTTTTTCTCACATTCATTTTCATGAGAAGACTGTCATCATAAAGAATGAGCATTGCTAATTGCTCAATGAGCTTTGTGATAAATACTTAGCCAGAGAAAGCATTTAAAATATCTGTCAGGAAACCGTCCCCAAACCTCTGACCAATGTTTTCACGCTTTGGCACTCCTCAGAGAGGCACTAGGATAGCTTCAGACACTAGATCTAAAAATACCAACCCAAAGCTAGCATTTATTTAAGTTATCTATTGAGTGAAAAATCTGAAATTTTCAGACCCCTACATCTCTTCAAACCCAGCTATCCAACTCAAATAGCTATATGGGGCTGAGAGATCTTCAGCCAAACCATATATTATTAGTCTTAGCAATATAACATCGCATAAAACTTAAAGCAGAGACTATAACCGCAATCATAATTTATCAAGAAAATATCATGAAAATTTAGCATACTCTTAAGTGACAGTCATTTCTTTTAAATATTCAGAAAAACATATTAATTACAATAGATTTACACCTTTTGCCTTTATGTGTAAAATTCATTTTTGTTATTTTTTACTATTATTTTCTTTTCAGAAACTTTTTGAAATACATTTTTATATAATGAAATCTAAAAAAGGATATCACAATTATTGTATTTATCTGCTATATCTATATCCTGGATTTCAAATCCTGGAGAAGACTTTTTCAAATAACCAAAACAGTTGAATCATTCTAGAATAATCAAAAGAATGCACTGACAGTAAAGACTAATATGATAAAGTCTTCATTACTGATGAAGAAGTCATAAAACTATGAGATGGATGCAGACCTATAGTTTTGTATATATGTTTGTCAGACAAAAGACTATCTTTTATAAATGAATGGTTTGTTTGAACGTGTAATTTGATTTTTTTATTCTCACAATTTTTTTTTTCCTTTAATAACAAAATGTTACATAAGTAAATCAAAAATTAATTCATGAATAAAGAAAAAAGGAAATATGAAACAAAAAATATCAAAAATATAATTTTGGAATTTAAAGATATGCCAAAAACTAGATTTAAAAAATAATTATAACTAAAACCTTCAACAGATATGCCTTAAACATGCTTATGTGACAGCCAATCAGATGGAATAATGACATCACATGGAACTCTCAATTCTCAAACACAAGTCAGAACTATCAGAAAAGGATGGGACCCACCTTCTTCTATGCCTCAATTTATATATAAATAAGATACACTCAAGCATTTTGAACTAAGAGTGTGAAGCTTAAATACCTTCACATTTAATTCACTAAATACTATATATAAATAAACAACGCGAAATCTTTCGACTAACTACGAAGCAATATTTTAAATCTAATGAAATGACGTAAGCAAGTTTAAGGTGTATCTGTTGAAGGTTTTAGCTTTAACGTTATTACAATGTTATCTGTTTACGCTTGATAAATTTGATATATTTACGTTTATTAATATCATTTCATTAGATTTAAAATATTGCTTCGTAGTTAGTCGAAAGATTTCGCGTTGTTTATTTATATATAGAATTTAGTGAATTAAATGTGAAGGTATTTAAGCTTCACACTCTTAGTTCAAAATGCTTGAGTCTAGCTTATTTATATATAAATTGAGGCATAGATGAAGATGGGTCCCATCTTTTTCTGATAGTTTCTGACTTGTGTTTGAGAATTGAGAGTTCCATGTGATGTCATTATTCCATCTGATTGGCTGTCACGTAAGCATGTTGAAGGCGTATTTGTTGAATGTTTTAGCTTTCAGGTTATTACAATGTTATCTGTTTAGGCTTGATAAATTTGATATAATTATAACTAATAAACTTTTTTTTTTTATTTCAGACATTCAATCATGCAGGTTTGGTATATAATGGGTCTCAAAGATTCAAGACTAGTAATATGGCAATTGCAAAACAACATCACTTCTGATTTATGACAACTTATCAATAAATGAAATCTGAATATCCTCAACTTTAAAAAAATACAACACTCAGCAGCCTTTAAAACCTGACATTTTCCCCATACCTGGAAAGGATATATCATACTATAATTGAACTTTGTTTTTACAATCAACAAACATCTATTGTTAGCCTAAATTACCCTGAGACTTTTAATCTCTAACTTATTAGTTTATTGGTAAATGGCTATCTAGATTGGCTTACCAGAAATGGTTTTCTTTATTAAACAAAAAAAACCTGTATTATTTTCTATAATATAATCCAGTTAATATTTATGGAAATAATGGGACAAGTCCAGATAAATATACATAGATCTGCAAGTCAACAAATTATTTTCTGCTTTTGCTAATTTTATAATAATTTATTTAATTATGCAAATAATTCATTTATTTAATCATATCATTGTTTATTGGTGAGATTGTTGATAACTATCTTAAAATTTTAAAAAATTAATTTTATAGTAATATTTTTTTTAAAAAAATAATATTTATTTAACTACATATTTTCTGGAGTTGTTGTTACACAACAGGTTCCAAAAAAAAAACAAGGATTTCCCAACCACACCCGTTTTCTATATCAGGAAGCCAAAAAGTAATCTTTTAGTGCAACCAGTAAGTTCCTCTTATTCACTAAATCAACTGCTCAAGGCTTGAAATTTTATATACATAATTTAATTTATTTAATCATTAAATGATTTCATGCATCAATGAGTTGATAGCTTGCATTAAAGTTATTGAAATGTTTAGATATAACTGCATTAATTACTTAATTTTACAGTAGACTTTTTTTTTATTTCAAAATTCTTAAATAAATATTAAGATCATTCTTTTTTTTAAAGACAACATTTTAGTCTATCAGTTTAGTTTAATTATATTGTTAGGACAGATTTACTATGCTAAAGTAAATTAAGTCTGTCTTTAAACTTTTTTCTCAGATGGAATAATCCAAACAACTTTTGCTCTTCTATCAGACATTCCATTTAGAATAACATTTTAATTGAATATTATCATCATCTTCCAATTATTTTGGATTTGGATTTAGAAACTGGAAAAAAAAAATATCTGTATACATGGAGTTTTTATAGCTTATTAATGTAGTTAGATAATTTAGGAGCAGAATATTTTTAATAAAGTGATCTATTTATTTTAATAATTAAAAAAAAAAACGCAACAAAAAATATTTTACTTAAGAATTATTATATGCCTTCATTCAGTGTATGTTTCATCACAGAAACAAAATTACATTTAATGAGCAAAGGTTCAATTGAAAGAAAAAAAGTACTTATAAAAAATGAAAAAGTTTTGAAATCTATTTATAATTTTTTTTACATTATTTTACTTGTCAGAGCTTGTCTGAATTGAAATAAAGCATATTAATACAATCAACAAATGTGATAAATCTGTATTTCCATTTTTGTTAAAGGATTATTTAGTATCAAAACATTAATTTGCTATTTTTTATGATTTGATCTGGCAATAATATCAAAAATAAATTATTTCTCATTTTTATGACATAAATGACAAATTAAAATTGGATCTCAAATTTATGGTACAGTGGTCCCCTATTCACATAATACATTTCCAAGCTCCCCCCCCCCCCCCCCCCCGCCAACCACCCCCCGGGCATTTTGAGCCCATGCAAGGACAGCCTTGTTAAAACAATATATATTATTTTAACATGGAAAGAAATTTACAGACAGTAGCAAACTACTGTATATATATTTTTAAAACCTGTATAGAACAATTGAACCTCCATATCTATAGCATTTGATTACAAGCACTTTTCCTCCCATCTCCCATAAATGATTTAAATCCATGAATAGCATACATATTATACCAATATATTGTAAAAGTTGGAACTACATGACTGACATGCTGGAGGGAAGATGCTACAACTTAAAAATTAAATCCATCATTTGTTCAGCAGCTATTTAGTTGGATTGGATGCCACCAGATTCTTCCAGAATGTGGAAGATAATTGTGATTAAGTTTAAACATCAACTTCCACTATACTCTTTTAGTTTAGGTTTAGGCAGTGTTGGTTATTAAAATTATAAGAAAAATATGAAACCACTACTTATTATGCTTCTTCATTCCTCCAGATTCTTCTTTATGCATCGTGTCTTTCTATCCCATAACTATTACATTTTGTCAATTATTTTCAACATAGATCATGAAGTCATGAACTTCTCTACAATATTGAATGAAATCACTGCTAGAAAACATGTATCAGAGGATATTAGTTTGCAAATATAACAAAAGATTCAATATATACTGAACTGGATCCATTTAAAAGATATTTAATTGGGTTTAAACGTTTTAATATTACATGAACTGACCAGACTGACCCTTCAAGCAGAGGGAAGAATGTCAATGATAACAGAGCCATCAATAATACCCACAATCAGATTGGGCTATGCAAAGCATAGCATAACACGATCACATTTTCAGACCGTGGCCTGCTGGATTCAAACCCCTGTCATCCAAAGCATTTTATTTTGAGGATCAACCTCAGGCACAAAGTAACCACAGGTTATATAGTCAGCATGCTTTGGATGACTGGCATACAATCCAGCACTTGGAATATCCGATCACTAGCTAATACGCTTAAATCAGGGTCCAGCATATTTACTTAACTCTCATAAAATAATTACACTAATTTACTGGGGACACAATGACGAGAAAGTGAAAGAAAATAGACAAAATAACAATTAAGCAAATATTATTTAATTACACACTCATATATTTAACATAATATAACAATAAATTTTACACAAAGAAAATTTTAAATGATTACTTTAGGCTATAGTTATAATAGTCTGTTAATTAAAGTTCATTTCATTTAAAATAAAAGAGTACACAGCTATTTAAAAGTATATTTACTCAATTTTTTATTTTGTGCATACTGTCCAATGGTTTTGGTTTCCATTTGGTTTTGCTTTTCAATCAGTTGGCCTTCTGTTTCTCCATTGATGGTTTCCGGGGCTTATCCTCAGCTCTTTGGATCAACAATGGGAGAGAGAAAGATTAGTGGCAGCATTGATTCACTATCTAGGCATTTGTTTCAGGCGTTAGTTCAAGCAAGCATAGTTGATTTGACAGAGGACTGGAGTTTTAGCAACACTATTGTTATTTCAACGGCATCTGCATTAAAGTAGTCCGCAACAGCAATAATTGGTCTGTTTCTGCACTTATAGTTCTCCAAACTCTGACTCTGCATTTTGAATTCTATCCATATTGGTAGCAATTTGACTGTATAGCAATAACACAAACCTGACTGACTAACAATAGAGTGATTTTATATGCTTTTTCTTTTCTATTGTTTTAATTTCTTATCATTATTTATAATTTTGATCTTAACTTGAAATCTGTCTTTTAATTAATTTTACATTTCTAGTTATCTTAATCCTTTGCTCAGATTCATCTACAGGACCTCCTCGATAAGATAGTTTACAGTTTTTTAATTAATTCAACTATTGATTTTAATTTTATTATCAATCTGAAATCTTATAAACCAATTGATTACATTTTTGAAAGTTTTATTTTTAGACTAATTTTTAGTCTGATTTCACATTTGCTTATTTTATACATTATAAAAGTTTTCTTTACAAAGAGAGAGGAAAAAAGTATTTAATTTTTTCTAATTCTATTTTTATTTCTTCCCCCTCTTGCTAAGAACAGTTTTATTCTAAAAGAAAAATATGACCCAGTACTTTTATATTTACAAGTTTGCATTTTTAAAAAAAACTCTTTAAAAACATAATACAATTTATATTTTACTATTATCATTTTTCTTTTCCTTTTAAAATCAATTTGATCATTTATTATTAAATGATTCCATATATAATGCAGAATGTGTTTTAACCCATATATTCCTTGGTGACAAACTATATTATATACATTTCCATCATCCGCTGATTATTCAATATATTACAATTCAAATTCATATATAAATTTATTAATTTTCTGAGAGAGCACTTTTATTTTAGTTTTCACAAAAATGTTATAAAATTGATTTCTCAAGCTATTCAGCCTACATATTATTTCTTTTTCAATAATTTTCAAATCTATGTATCTGATTTTTCATGCTATCTAAATAAACAATTAACCCCATAACAATTTCTTGAGTTAATTTGTTAATAATTATTTTCCTAGTCCTAACGTAACATTTCACTCATATTCTTTTAAATTTATCATGTATGTATATATTTCTAAGTTTGAATACATAGTCTCTTTTGGTAGAATTTTCTTTCAAAATTTCACAAATTCTCTGGTCACTGAATTAATTTCCTAATCATAACTTTAAATCTTAGTTGTAATAATAAAGCACTTAAAATCATCATCTTGACTGTATTGCCTACACTGTATAACTAAAATTGAATATACCAGCATTAAAATACTTCATAGATAGAATTAATTAATAAATTTACTAACAAGTAAATATGATACAATCATACTACCAAATTACAGCCATTAAATAAAAACAAATACATATAAAAATCCTCAATGATCTTCAATCAACACAACTATGATATATAAAATAATAGAAAGGAGCTTGCTGTTAACTGAAAGGAGACTTTTTTTAATTTCTTTTTCAAGCTTTAAAAGAAGAATGCAGAGTAAATTCCTAATGTCCATTCCAAACATTCTTGCCATTGCAGCTGTTATTACCACATGACTGTTTATATAGTAAACAAACATGGAAAAGCTGCTCACCAACATGCATCAGCCAGCTTGGTGGGTTTATTGGCTTTTGATCTCTGAATTTAAGATCAAGATGTTTCTCTTCTCTGATGCCTCATAATTTTTGATTGAAATATCAGTTGGGTTTTCTTGAAGACAGAATAAATTTGTATGTATAAATGATTTTCTTTTAAATAGATATCTACAATCATGACAGACAAAACTAAGATATGGTGCTTATTTCCAGGATGCTGTAAAATCTCCTCCTAAGTCAGCAGTTGACTGTCAAAATCAGAAGGTGCTAAGAATTTCCTGTTTGCAGAATCAGACTGCCATTAAATGATGACCTTTTATTTAGATATTTGCAAATGCAGCTTACTTTAAAATGAATGAAGATTGCAAGAATTGGAAAATGAACTGTTTAATATTAAAAGAGATATTGTTGGACTTTGTGAAACTAAAAGAAAAGATGAGGAGATAATTGATTTAAAAAGTGGACATATACTAATATTAGGAGCACAAATGGAGTGGGGTTCATTATAAATAAAAAGTAGAAGAGTAACATTGTGGAGATTGATGGAGTATTAGAAAGAGAAGCAAAATTAGTTATTTGCTTTAATAGAAGATACAAAATGCTGATAATTCAGATTTATGCCTCAACAAATTCTAACTGTAATAAAGAAATAAAGAATTTTTATATGATATACAAAAGATTTTTGATCAGAACAATAAACATTTTAAAAATTGTCATGGGAGACTTTTGAATTGGCAAATGATTGAAAGATTAAACTACCATGAGTAAATTTGGTTATTGTGACAGAAAGAAGGAATGACTTAGACTTGTGGAATGCAGTAAAAAAGAAATTTTCTATTATAAATTCTTTTTTAAAGAAAAATTCTAAATGGAAATGAATTTGAAAGTATCCAAATGAGGATATAGCAGAAGTAGATTATATTTTGACTAATTGAAAATAAATATTTCAAGATGGTAATGTTCTTAAGAAATTTAATACAGGAATTGATCATCGATTATTAAGGTGTAAAATGCTGCATGTTAATGCAAAATTAGAGAGAGAAAAATTCTTAATAAAAACAATATCATATTCCTAACATTCAGAAACATTCCAATGAATTTAAATTACAAATTGCAAATTGTTTTAAAATATTAACAGATTTTGAAAATATTCAGATTTGAATGAAATCAATAAAAAGATAACTGATACATTATTAAGAACTACAGCAAATATAGCTGGTACAAAAAAGCAGCAAGTGACCAGTAAATTTTCTACTGAGACAAAACAATATATAATGAAAAGAAATAATATGAAAATATATAAAAATAATCCATGACGAAGAATTAAATATTTAGAATTTTATAAAATAGTATGAAAAAGAGTTAATTACAATGAAAGAAAATATAATTATGAATTAGCAAAGAAAGCTATAGAAAATAAGTACCAAAACTATAAAATAGTATATTGATATTAGTAGGAAACTTATTACTGCAATAAAAAGAAAAGATGCAACTATTACTAAAAAGAGAAATGATATCATGAAATGTGTGGAAAAGTTCTATAAAGAATTATATAGCAATAAAAAAAATAAAAAAAACAAGAAAAAAGTATCCTTTGCAATTAGTATGTCTTCGGAATTGCCCATTATTTTAAATGAAGAAGTAAGACATGCAATTAAATCTATGGAAAAAGCTCCAGATAATGATGGAATTATAATCAACATTTTAAAAGAAAAGATGAAGAAATAGAAAAATTGTTGGCAAAGTTATATATCAAATGTCTAAACGATGAAAATGCACCAGATGATTGGAAGAATACATTAGTAATATTGATATTTTAAAAAATATGATAAAGATATTAGAAATTACAGACCTATTACTCCTTTGTCAGTTCTAAACAAAATTTTACTAACAACTCGTCTCTATCAAATATTGAATTTTATTCAACCAAAAGAATAAACTAGGTTATCATATTCAAGTATTACGACACATTATAGAAAAGACCAATAAATAAGAGTTGTCATTATGCTTTAGATTGTAGATTATGAAAAGGCATTTGATTTATAAGGATTTCTACAGTGATTGATCCAGGTATAGTCATATTCTGAAAAATATCAAAATGCAACAGCAAAGACTAGATTACATAATGATACTAATAATTAGCCATTAAGCTAATGCACATGTACTTTGTGGACTTTAACTATAAATGAATACTCTATCTTTTCGCCCCAAACGTTTATGTAAGGGCAAATCTTAAGCATTTGGAAATGAGAGTGTGAAGATGTTAAGCGATCACTTTACATTACTTTTACTATGCCTGAATGACTGACGCTTGCGAAATTTTCTAGAATTTACGATATGTCATTTTTATTTGAAATTAAACATATGTAAATTTCCAAACGCTTAAGATTTTCCCATACATAAACGTTTGGGATGAAAAGATAGATGATTAATTCTATCTTTTCACAAAGACTTTATCTTGTGTTTGGAAAGTGAGAGTATTCATTTATAGTTAAAATCCACAAAGCGCATGTGCATTAGCTTAATAGTTAATTATTAATATTACAGTTTATACAACATAGCACTATATAAAATAAATATCTTATTTACATAATGATACTAAGATTAATATTGAAATTTAACAGCAATGACCAAATTACATAATAATACTAAAAAAATTAATATTGAAAAGGATATAAAACAGAGTAATTCCATGTCACCAAATTTTTTAAAGCAGTTTTACAAAAAAATATTTTGTAACTTAAAATGGAAATTAAGGAAATAAAACAAAATGGAGATTATTTACGTCATCTAGATTTTGAAAATGATATGGTTGTTTTTTCAAATAATATTTTGAAACTACAGGAAATGTTACAAGATTTATCAGAAGAAAATAAAAAAAACAGGATTGAAGATAAATGCTAAAAAGTCTAAAATAAGTTTCAATAGATTTCCCAAAAGAAAATAAAGATTGATAATTTATGAATAGGAAAAAGTTAAACTACAAATAGCTTGGTCAGATTATTAATACTGATGGGAACACAACGGATGAACTTAACCTTAGAATTAAATTCATACAGATGATAACATAATGGATGAAATTAATCTTAGAATTAAACTTGGATAGTGTTTTTGGTAAAAATAGCAGTACTGTAAGTACATATGCTTATGTGTTTGAAAAAGGTTTTTAATGAATGTGTTTTACCAATTCTTGTTTATGGATCTGAGACTTGGACATTCAACAAAAGAGCAATAGACTTCAGACCATTCAATGGAGTATGGTAAGATGTATGTTAAAAGTAACAAAAAGTTAGAGAACAAATGGATATTATCGATGTCATTGAACAATTGAAAGAATAGTGGAGCTAAACAGACATAATGCTAGAAGAGATGATAGTAGATAGCTAAAATTTTAAACTGGATCCCATGAGTTGTAAAAGACTTAGAGACTATATGTGAGATGGATGAGTGAAATAACAGTTTCTTGGTATGGTGTGGTGACAAGAGGCTAAAGATTAAAGAAATTGGATTAAACTTGGAGAAATCTCCCTCCTACAATGGAACAATAATGGCTGAAAATGATTATATAAAATAGCATCTCAAAAATGGCATGTACATGTAGAACAGAGCTACAATAACTGCAAATGGAAAATATTAATAAATCATATTCGAAATACTACAATACTTATAAATTCATTATCTCAAATATCTTTCTATGGAGTATGATAAAGAGCATATTAACTTTCCATACCAAAAAGATAAATAAATCCACAATAAATTATTTTCCCAACATATGTGTATGGATATGGCTAAATTATAATAAATATTGTATGATATAAAGACATATGCAAAACTCTGTATTTAACCTATTAAATCATTCCGCTAGTACTCAATTATGATTAATCTCAACTACATATATTATTGAAATGAAGTATAAATTATTTATTCTTTTTCACTCACTAGTTAAAATAAATTCTCACTACTCCATATTCTCTTTTTTCTTCCTTACTATAATATGATTATATGCAATTTTACATATTTCAAATATCTATAACTTCACAAAAAAAAAAATTCATGTAATATTCATTTCTAAAGATATGCAATTAATAAATCAAATCTTTCTTTACACATAAACAACTTTACACACATTATTTATACTTACTGTGTTAAATAATTTTATTTTAATAATTTTATTTAACTTTAACTGAATTTTAATGTAGATATTTATAGAGTAAATATTTTATTTTATCACTTAACACATTATTTATTCTAAATCAAATCAATATTTATATAGACAGCAAATATTATACCTTTGGATTTCTTTAGAAATAATTCAACTCTTTCATATACCTTTTTATTCTAATAATAGCATAACATGTTCAAATTATTTTAAGATTTATAAATCTGACATATAAAATATCTTATTTAACATAATAATTTTCTAATAATACATTCCAAATTTTATGCATAACAGTTTTTTCTCAAAGCAATGATTAACTTGGTACATAATGCTAATATTATTGGAGTTATTCTACCCAGTATTAAATCTCCCCATATTTTGTAATGTATTTTGACCATATTTTTAAAAAAGCATAATAAATAATACATATATTTTATTATTTATGCTTTTATTTACTATGCACTGAAAAGCCAAAAAATATATATTTCTTTTTGGTAATAGTATGTATACTGAACCATGCTGTTTGATGGCGCTGCTCTTCGCCCAATGCACATCAATATACCGATTCACAGGCCATCGGTTTCTTTACAGAATACTACAGTTAAAAAAATTTTTTTTTCACTTTCTATACATAAAATTCGTATGGTTTTTTTTTTTTCGTTTTTAATAAACAAACACTTTTTTTATATGGTGTAGGGGGGGGTTGCTTTTAAATTATCAACTTTTTTTTTTTTTTTGATTTTGAATCATCGTTTTCTTTACATAATACTATGGTAAAAAAAAATTTTTTACCCCTTTCTATACATAAAATTCATGTGTTTTTTTTTCCTTTTTAATAAACAAACACTTTGTTTTTAGATAGTAGAGGATGGTTGGTTTGCTTTTAAATTGTCGCCTTTTTTTTTTTGGATTTTAAGCTTTTTTAAAGCCTTAAACAATTCAGTTTTAATTAATAAACCAACAGTTGGTTTTTAGAGGGTGGAGGGGGGTTGGTTTGAATTTTAATTCTCGTCTTTTAGTATCTTTTGCCGATATACTGGAAATTTCACATATTAATTTTAAATGTGTCCGAATATAGAATACATATAGAGAGATAGATTAACAAAATATACAAATTATTAGAGGGGGATTGTTTACTTTTAAATTATCAATTTTTTTCCTTATCGACTTTTTATTGATTTTGAGCTTTTTTTTTTTTTGGAAAGCATTATTAATCAATTCATTTTTAATAAACCAACAGTTGGTTTTTAGAGGGTGGGGAGTTGGTTTGATTTTTAATTATTGTCTTTTATTTTCTTATTATGATGTTGTTGTTTTTTTAAATATTTACGCTACCGAACCTTTATATGATAGCGAAAAGTTCTTCGTTTATTTTTTGCCTTTTTCAAAAAGCCTTAAACAGTTCATTTTTAAAAAAACATTTTTTAGGGGGCGAGGAGTTACAGTTTGTTTGACTCCAATAGGAGATGAGTCTCAAAGCTGTAAGTAACGGGATTTTGGAGCCGTCCAACCAACTTCCTTTATGCAGACCCCAGGCACGCTTGCAGGAGTGGCAAAAGAATTCCCCAAATCATGTAGTTGATTAAAACCACGCTCCTCCCACAAACGCATAGCTTCGCATCTGGCAGGATGTTCTCTTTCTGAAAAAACACAACAGCATCATCTTCTATGGCCAGCAATTCACTCCCCTTCAATCAATTTTGATCACTTGCTGCTGACCTTTTACTGTTCTCACACGGATTCATGCATAAACGTGCATTTGCGTGTGAATTCGGCAGAACTCTGCTGAACCTTTTCAGGTTGTGTGCAGTTCAAAATCATAGGGAAGCTTGTGTGATGGCCTGACAATTCTTAATATGTAATACTAAATCCACTATGCTTTCTCAAAATTTTTCCACAATAAATTTTTTGATAGTTTCGCATCCTTCAAATACGACCACCATCAAATCAGACCGTGATGAAAGTTGAATTGCGCTCACTTGAGGAATACTGTCACAAATCAATGGGCGTAGTATATCGTTACGTAATCGTAGAATACATCACCCTCTAGGCAGCCTGTTATGGCTCTAAACAACACTGTTGTAGTGTTAGCTGTAAGTTAGGCGGCTAAAATGGTATATTGATGTGCGTTGTGTGAAAAACGCCATCAAGCAGTCGGGTTCAGTATACATACTATTACCTTTTTTTAAAACTAAAATTAGGATTTTTATATTTAACTTGAAATAAAAGTGTGAAATGTAGAGAAATTAATTAATTCAATCAGGACAACTCATAATTTTATTTCAAATTAAATATAAAACCTTCAATCATGGTTGGAAAAAAACAATTATTTTTTGACTTTTTAATCCACAATAATAAAAGTATTAATTATAAAATATTATTTATATATGTTATTTTTAACTTTTTAGTATTCAGATATTTTTTGTGATTATTCCTATTTAAAATACAGAATAGGGAAACTATGTCACAGTATGAGTAACATTTTAAAGAAAAAAATTTGCACATATAAAAATTGATTCCAAAATCATTTTATTTATGAAAGAAGCTTTTAAACAAAAACTTTTACAAACAAGAGAAAATAATCAGTTGAAAGTAGGATTTGTTTTGATCTCTATTTTAATTGATCATTAACACTTTTAGTGTAATATTTTTAAATGAAAGCATTTAAAATATATAACATTCTCTAATGGGCATAACTGAAAACTTACTGATGTGATAACATTTGAAAATTGGTCCATCAACATAGCTACAGTAAACAAATGAGGGGCCCACCTGGAAATATTTCATTGTCATATTATATTATCACTGATTTCTAACATATACAAAATCTGAAAGAAATCTATTTGATAGAAAGAAGTACATTAAAACTCAAATGTATTCTAAGTAAACAAAAAGAGTTTCTAAGTTAAATAAAAACATTTTAAAAGATTATTATAAAGTATAAATAAATATTAAAACAGTATTATAAAGTACAAATAAATATATTTTGACAAAATAAAATTATTAGTTTTTGTTAAAAACTATTTATATGTAATATTTCCTTTAAAATGTTACACAGGTTGTGACAATTTTCATTCTCTATTTTAAATAATAATTACAAAAAATATTTCTTGATTCAGAAATACAATCAAAAAAATTATATTCATGATATATAAATCTTTAAAAGATTTTTTTTTTTTAGTACTTTTGTAGAAACTGTAATATGGAAGTTTGCCAGCCATGTTTGTTTTAATTATCCATTTTCAGGCGCCTCAAGTATTTGTTTATATTTATTTTCTCAAAAATATTTTACCAAACATGTGTTATTTATTAAAATTAAACAATATTTAAAAAATGAATTATAACTTACTGTTACTTTTAAAAAAATATTGCTAAATGCCTTATAAATTCCATTTTACAACATATAATTAATAAAAAAAATTTATGTATATGATAGCGTGTGAACATAAACACGTTATGAATACTTGCCATTATTTGGCAGCATTTTATTACATTTAGTGTAAGACTTTTTTTGAGCTTGTATTTTACTTTTTGTGTTTGAAAATTTACACAAAATGATTAGGAATCTTACAATGACAGAAAAACAAGCAGTGAAGTATTTCCAAAATTACAGGATACTGCGGGCCCAAAAAGTATGTGTTAATGGTCAAGATATGAGACTTTGTGTGAAAAGAACAGAATGGCATTGTAATGTCAAAACATATTCATGGTGGAATACTTGAAAATCTCCTTTGTTGTTGCACTCAGGTTGATTTATAGCTGGTATAGAGAATTAAATAGCATCTAATTGGAAAAAGATTTGTCAGAGAAAACTATTGTTGATTGGAATAATTTCTTGTAAAAAGTTTGTGCCTTCGGCCTTTTCGCTAGCCCATCATGCAAAATTGGAGGACCTCAGAAAATAGTTGAAATAGATGAAACTATTTGCATTAAATAAAAAAATCATCATGGGTGAATACTTCCACAGCACTGTTTATTTGGTGGTTTGTGCAGAGAATGGTGTTTCGTTATAATTCTTCAAAGTAGAGCAGCGCACTATTCTTAAGGACATGACTGATCAAAATGTCATTCATAGATGTATTATTTACTCAGATTGTTGGAAGGAGTACAAAACTGAGGAATTATACTGTTCTGGATTTGAACATTTTACAGTAAATCATATATACAAATTTTGTTAATCCATATAGAGGACTGCATATGCAAAACAGAGATTATGGGTGTGGCAAATTAGTGAAACAAAAACAGGGAAATGCTAGACAACACATTGATTCCTATTTAGCAGAATTTAAGTAGCACTGACTGCATAAAGATAAAGATGCATCTGTGGCCATGATGCACACTATTAAAGATTTCTGCTCACAGACATGAAAAACTCATATACCTTTGTTATACTTTCTTTCACCAGCTTTTTCATTTTATATTTATATTCAATTTCCTTTAATTACAATCATTTGAGGTTTTCCTGTAGTTTTTGTTTTTTTTATAATCATATTAAAAAAATAATATTAAATACAATAGCTTGTAGTCGGCTATATTGTTTGCAAGATTTTTTTTACGCCTCTGCCAAAAGGACAATTAAAACAAACATAGCTGGCGAACTACTGTATTATAGTTTCTACAAAAGTAACATTTTTTAAATAAATATCATAACCTAAGTATATGTAAAATAAATAATTAGAAGGGATTTGAATTCAGATTTTCAAGCTCCCTACAGCTATCCATTCCATCTTATACAACCAATACACATGACCACATATTTGTGAAAATGATAAATGATTTCCAATATACATTTTTCATGCTTTATTCTTTTAAATAAGACTTTTCAAATTGTGAAATAGTTTCTGATTGTGGGTACAAATTTTTCAAGCAACTTGTAAACAATAATACAAAAAGTATCTATGAATTCTGAAATACTTTAATATTATTGACAATCTTTTAGTGTTTCTAGCATTAAAAAAAAATTGCAATTTAATAAGTTTTCTGGAACCTTAACAAAGCATTTTATGTAATGATCAGAAAAATATTGAGTTCTAGCTAAGCATATAAAGTAATATACAAGTTACACTTTAGAGCTAGTGCAGGTAATCAAACAAAGACTCTAGTTTTTACTTATTTACTCATAACTTTTTCTTTTGAGGCTAAACTTTTCATACAATAGCATCACCAGTGCAAGCCAGAATAATCAATGAATGCAAGGTTTTGTGTATAAAATCTCTATCTAGTGCCTACTCATCCAATGTCCTAGACTGGTTTTCTAGCTTATGGCTTTCATCAGTGAGGAGTCTTGGATCCGAGAGCACTGCACCTAGATCTTAGGATGTTACAGTGCCCTCAGATCCAAGATTCCTCACTGATGAAAAACACAAACTGGAAACTAATCTAAGGATATTGGATGAGTAGGCACTAGATAAGAATTTTATACACAAATCTTCCGGCATCCAGTGATTACTCTGGTTTGCACTAGTGGTCATACTGTATGGAGAGTTTATCCTCTATGTAAACAGCTTGTATAAACATAAGAAATGGTGATCATATGACATTTAGTGCTTTAAAACTTTTTATTTTTCAAATATTCTTATGGCATTTAATTATTTTCTGATGCTTCACAGCAATTTGATTCAAATGACTCAGACTTTCTTTCCCATGCTTAATTCTATTGTAAAAAGAAATGTTTTAGAAAAAACAACTACATTTAAGTTTCAACTTGTTCCACATATACTGCCAGATTATCATAGAGAAACATAGTACCAAACAAAAGATATGTTTTCTTTATATAATTTCTTAACAAATTTCAAAACATAATCAACAGACTTACATTTATTTATTTATTTTTTTTATCTTATATGGAAATGAAAAATAAGCTTGATTGCTTTTCACCTCCAAATTCTAATTATTCTTAAATCTAATCAGTTAATTACCCTTGTTTTGAAAAAAGAAACATTTAAATAATGAATAAATCATTTTGAGGATGCTGAAACAGCTTTATTTAATTAATAAATAAATTATTTAGTAAAATGTTTTTAGAAATATGCTTGCAACATTTTATTAGTTAAATTAATATTGAAAATTTTAGACATTCCACACACAAATAATTTAATGTCTGTCTGTATAGAGATATACTATTTGAGTTCAAAAATAAATAATAAATCTAATCAAAGTTACTTTTATGATCTAGATAATTTATCTTTTAGATCTCTCTCTTTCCAGGGTAATTTAAACATACTATGCTCTTTTCCCTTTCTATCTAATTTCTGCAAATCATTAAGACTATCAAACACTATATTATATGGCAATATGTTTTATTTAAAATTAAGTATATGCATTAAACAATAAAAATAATTTGTAAAAAAAAAATGAACTACTATAAATTACTGTATAATTTCTAACATTTATATAATCATTAAAAACCAGTAAACACTTATAATCTCAATATCAATAACAATCTCAAAATGTTGTCAACGTAATCTCCCTTTAACAATAAAGGTGTGATCCCACCATTATTTATAGTACCAATATGTTTATATAGACATGATTGCAACTTGACCACAAAGATTGAAATTATTGATACTTTGGGTGCAGTTTGAAAATTATAATTGCTATTTGTAATGTTATGTTTGACTATTTATTAGTCTGCATTCAAAACAGGTTATATTTACCTGTTTAAGGAGGTTTAAACTTCTTTGTATCAATAATTTCAATCTCTGTGGTCAAGTTGTAATCTTTAGTGTCTGTATAAATATATTGGAACATAAATAAAGGTGGGATTTAACCTTTATTGTTAAAAGGAGGTTGTTTTGACAACAGTTTGAGATTGTTGATTGTGACTGTTTAAGTGTTGATTGGTTTTTAATGATAACTGCTTGTTCAGCACAAAATGCATCTTGGGGGTCATTTGTCTTTTATTGTATCTTTATATATATATATGAATTTAAAAGACTATGTGGTAGTATTGAGGTTATTTAATATATTTATAAAGATATTACACGTGGGAAAGAGCAATTTGAATAACTCCATGTTTGTATGTGCTTAATTTTAAAATATCAGATATATTAATCTTTAATTGAGTTTTAAAGTTTATACTTGTGCTAGAGACAATCTCTAGTTTAGTAAATGATTAGTAATAATCATTACTGTATTTATTTAAAGTGGTTGGTATCAAAGACATGGGTTGAGTTAGTTTGACACTTATAATTCAAAATGTAATTATTTAATATATTTTTCATATAATTATAATTCAAAATGTAATTATTTAATATATTTTTCATATAATAGATATATATGAGATGGTGACTGAACCAACTGATGAGTGCTGGTTCAGCACAAAATGCATCTTGGAGGCTATTTATCTTTTATTGTATATATTTATATGAATTTAAAAGAATATGTGGTAGCAGTGGGGTTATTTAATATATTTATAAAGATTGCTTATAACCCCATTTAGTCTTGAGCATTATTACACTTATTAATATATATATATATGTGCATGTATATTTACCAATAATATAAATATTTATAAAGTTAAACATTGTAGTTAGAAAAATCTTTAATAAGATATATTTTATTACTATAAAAAAAATAACTTTTAGATAAATAATGTATTATGCAAATATAAATTGCTTTCATTTTTTTATTTCTGATACAAAAAAAAAGAGGTAAACATGTTAATGTAATGCAAGGAAACTTCGATTTCAGTTTTGTTTTTTTTTTACCTAAACTTACTTTATACATTTTCTGAAGGTAATTTTATGATAAATTTGAAATACAGTAAACTCTCCATTATTCTTCAAATGACTGGAGAAAATGTTAAAATAAAATGGAAATATATTAAAAGTTATAAATAAAAACAATCTAATGAATATTTACTAAAACTACTGTTCATATAAAGACGTTATCCATTAGCATTAAAATATAACCAGATAATATAATTCAAAACATTTCAAACTTATTATTTGGAAAAATATTTGTATATATACAAATTACAATACATAAAATTTTAATATCACAATAATTAAATAAAAAGAATAAATTCGATTAATATTATTAGATTTTTTTTATATAAATAATTATCTAATTATTCATTTAATATAAACAGTTATTTTAATTTTAAAAAAATTAAATTGACATTTATTTGCTTTGGATTTCAATTGTTTTCTGATAATATAGATTTTAAAAAAAAAAATAATTGCAGACAATTAAAGAAAATAATATCTCTATTTAAACATCCATATCAAAAGGAAAATAGTTAGTAGCAAAAATAATTGTTTCTTCAAAAATAAAAAAAAATTCTCTAAATTATATGTGATAATATGTTGGACTACTTCCATCATCTTTCAGTAAATGTTGACTGTATAGAAAATTTCAAACTTCATTTGAACTTTTCAAATACAAACAATTTGTTAATAATAATACACAAATAGACAACACAGGTTAGTAATTATATATTATTCTCCACTCTTCTTCAGTTGTTGCTGACCTGATCAGTAACAATATTAACATATGAATCCAAGTTACACCTTTAGATTCTTGAACATTGAATTTTAAAACAATGCTCTATCCAACTGAGCTAATCTGTAAAACCTCAGTTGTTTCGAGTGTTGCCTTAAAATTCAATGAACGAGAATCCAAAGATATAAGCTTGATTCCTATGCTAATATTGTCATTGGCTAGACTGGAGAATACTACTACTAGAAACATTATATAATTACTAACCGGCACTGTCTATTTCTGTGATGTTACTAACAAGTTGTTTGTATTTGAACAGTTTAATAAAGTTTAAAATTTTCTATACATTTAACATTTACTGATAGATGATAAAAATAGTCCAATATCTTTTCCCTTAATTATTATTTTTTTAAAAAAATAATGAAATTAAAAGAATTATGATTTTTTTTTCCTAATGAAATAATAATGTTTTGATTATACTCGTGAAGGAAAATATTATATTTGGACTAGGATTTATCAATGATAGATGGGGGGAAATGACTGTTAAAAAAGTGATAATTTCATTAAAAAAAAAATTTCTAATCCACTGATTTGGGGTGGGGGGGCAGACAACGGATACAGAAAAATGATATATTTATTTACTATAGATTCAAAGTTTGCTGAATATAAAAACAAAAACAAAATATCAAAATTAAGTTTTTTTCTTCAAATGAATATATATATAGGTAAAAAAAACTGCCTCTAAATAGTCCATTCACATGCAGTAAAGAAGATAATAACATGTCAATTAAATGTTGCATGACTCTATTACATGACAACTTATTGCTGTTTCAGCAGGATTTTTTTTTCACTATCTTTATGCCACTTTTATTAATTAATGGATGTCAGATGATAATGCTTAATAAATCTCTATCCAGTGCTATCCTATCCAATATCCCCAAGCTAGTTTCAAGCTTGTGGCTTTCATTGGTTAAGAGCTTTAGATCTTAGAAGAGTGTACTCAGATCTTTAGCATCATACCTTCCTTCTAGAAACCATTACTTAATTAACTTTTTAACTAACAAGTTATTAGCCCAAACTGAAAAACATAAATGTTTTGAATCAAAGTGATTGTGTCCTTAGTTTTTAAAAAATTCAGCTATAAATAATTCCCTTCTTTACTGAACTAATATAATGCATAGAAGACTGTTAATGAAAATATCTATAGAAAAAGGTAGTTTTTAAGAAAAAAATTCAGTTTTATTAATGCATAGCATGATTTCAATGTAACATGTATATCATATTCATGTCAGCAATCATACAATATTTTTTTTAAAAAACCTTTTCTGCGCATGTTTTCATTAACAGTCAATATTTTTTAATAATTATAGGCTGCTAGAAGGAAGATGCATTACATTCTAAAGGTCCTGATACATTGTTTCACGAATCAAACCTCCTCACTAATGAAAGCAATAAACTTGAAATTAGTTTGGAAATACTGAATAGAACAACAGTAGATAATAGATTTATCAAGTACTATCACCGTGGCATAAAGGTAGAGAAGAAAAAGGCAGTTAAATGGTGCGCTTTTTCTTCCTTAATTTATCTTTTGGCTCAAACCAATTAAATATCTATTTACTGGTCAATATATGGATAATTACCTAAGTTAATTATCTTAGAATCACTTTAAAATTGTCAACTATCTGAAAAAATTCTCAGTTCTATACACATTTGATCTTTGTGGACATGGAATGGAGGTTATAAATCATGAGATTAAATATATATATAATGCTATAATTATTGAAAATAGTGTGCCAAAACTATTTTATGAAATAATGATTAAGATGAAATAATGATTAAGAAAACTTTTCAAAAAATAAGGTATAAAATATGTTCAACCATTTCCTCCAAGTGCAAAAGCATTTGGTATGCAGATAAAATAATTTTAAAAATTACAAAATTAATTGTCAAATTAATTATAAATTGGAGATTTTAAAAAAAATGTCTCAAAAGAATTGGGCGATAGATGGTGCCTATTAGTATCTGTCTATGCTCTTCGTTTAGTATTAAAATTATTAACACAGTTATCGGAAAATATTATAATCGGAGTGGTGGTAGCCCAAAGGTAAGCCTTTTTTACCTGTTTATTTGAATAAACAACAAAATGAGCAGTGTATATGACTTCCTAGAATAGGGAAAACTCAGGTCTAGTCCGATCACAAGATCGCATAGTGATTTAAACATCAGGCAACGTTTACCTAATGTTAGCACAAGCCCTCAGTTAGATCAAGCTTCAGACCCTTACAATAATTATAAATCAAAGAATATAGAGCAGGATGATTTTAACATACAAAAAAAGCCCGCTAAAAATGTCCAAAAGAAAACAGAAGTTAAATTGGATCGCAAGCAAAAATCCATTAAAACCACAAGTTCGCAACAAACGGCTGTAGTGACCGACACGATTCGAAATTTCAAAAAAGTGGGGAAGAACCCTGCTTCTCTTAAAAACCTAAACATAATGGATTCTACTAACACAAACATTAATCTTAAGACTGAAAATCAAGTTAATAACTGTAATAACACTCAGTTTCAAATTGAAAATAACATACCAGAATACAATGCGATAGATTTCCCAATTTTAAAAAAAAACACAGGTGGCACTTCACCTAAAGCCGCCGATACCCACCATAACAGCTCTTCTCACGATCAAGAAACAGACTTGATTACATTGTTGGAAGTCCAAAATAGAGATTTAGATAGGACAACACATTCCATGCAATACGATAACACTTTCATGACTTTGCACCAAAATTCTAATGAAATCTCAAGCAAACATATTCATTAGAAACTAACGATGAACTAAACCTTCACAGTTCAGATTCTCCCACGTTTAAAGCCTTGTCAAATGCAAATAACACACAGATTATCAACAAAAAAGTAACTACAATTACACAGCAGCAAATTCAAAATAAAGTCAGAAATTCCAATATCTTTAACAACCGAAGTTATGCGGCTGCTCTGGGTTATAACAATGCCAATACACAGGGGCATAGAGCAGACACTCAATCTTTGCAAGTCTCCATCTTAGACTTTGTTGAGGATGAATGCCTTTCTCCTATTAGTGATAAAATGAATCCGCAACAGACTCAACACAGTAAAACACAAACGCTAAATAATTACCAATCTATTAGTCAGGAATTTAATGCCAGAATTCCCTCACTGCTTTTCAACTCATTCTTGAATTATCATAATGAGAATACACTAATTCTCACTACCACAAACGACAATTGTAATCTGTTCACCTTTCCAACAGACGATTTCTTTGAGCTGCTGAAGAATCTAAAACTAGGGGATGCAATAAAACGAATATACCACCATCCAAATAAAAGATATTTTATAGTGGAGTTCAACAATATTATCCAAAAAGAGCTGTTTAAAAGACAACAACTCTTCATAAACCAGCGCTACCTGATCAAAATAGACATGAATAGGCCCAGAATTGCTTATGGTCTTGTATGTAACTGTTATGTTAATTTCTCTCAAGCTGACCTTCAAAGACTGTTGGCCAAACATGGAGAAATCACAAGCTTCAAATATTTGACAGAAACGAGATCCGATCTTGAACTTCCATCAAATAGTGCGGCCTTCACACTTAGATTGAACTCAGGATATACTTTACTGGATATTCCAGTAAAACTCAAGGAAAAAAAGTAACCACTCGACATATCTATTCGTGGGGTGCAGCCTCAATGTTTTCATTGTGGTGACCGCTCACACCTCATCAAACTCGGTCCTATGAAAATTTGTGACCTGTGCAAAACAAGGAAAACCAAATATCACAAATGTAATACAATGACTCATGATCCTCCTTCCTCCCTGCAACTTCTCACCACCCACTCTACAGTGCAGACTAATCAACAAGCACACAAAACACTCATGGAAACAACACAGGTGAACAAACAAGGAATTGACACTGAAAGCAAGATTCTTAGGGATGATGCTGACGCTACCATACAGAGATCACAAGCACCCTCTCCTCATCATACGAAGCATGATGTTATCAACCACACTAAGCCAAATCTGGTTCACCAGCGACAAAGTTTAACAAAAAAAGAACTTGCAACCACAACATACCCGACCCTGCAAATGAGGCATAAAGATCATGCTCCAACTAACAAAAGGAAAACTCTAAGACCCTTCTAGCTCCCAGCATGATGAACTAACTAATTCGACTGCTGATTCTGATATGGAGCCAAGCATTGCAGAACTCAACACTAACAGAGGACCGACCAATAGAAGGAAGAAAGAAAATAAAAGAACCAAACATGGGGAATCACTAGTTACACAAGACAGCACTTCTCTGCAAGACACACCTTTCAATAGCAGATATATTGAGGTGACACTCAACCCAAAACAATCCATAATATCCCAAATTCCAATTCCAGAGCATTCAACAAATAAGGCTCATGATACAAAAATGCAAGTTCAAGATTCCATGAACATGGAAGAACAACTAGTATTAAGTGAAGAACCCCATATGGGTGAATAGCCACTTCTCTCAGTCAAAGCCCATTAAAACATAAATCATGCAACTTAAAATTGCAGACATTAATGTAAGGGGACTCAACTCTCTCAACCGCGTTCATGCTATTGGAAAAATGGCTTGACAAAATGAACATCCATATTGTGTGCTTTTCAGAGACCAAGCTTCACTATCAGTCAGACCACAGAATCTCACAAAGGATGCAACACTATGGCTACTTTCAGTACTCTTCTTCCAACTCTGCATCATCAGGAGTGGCATTCCTCATTAGCAAAAACCTTCCATATAACAAACTCAGAACTCTACATTTAGACAAACAATTACTAGTATTAAACCTAACATTTGGGAATTATTCCCTCAACATAATTTACTCATACTTTAGAAATTCCCTGAACTCAGCACATCCTGCAATCAACAGAATTAATGCCCTTCCATCTAACACATCTCCAGCTATCTTCTTCGGTGACTTCAATATGAGTTACCAAAACTTCAACTCGATCTTTCTTCACCTACTCAACAGAGCCTTCTTGTGTGGAGAGGGTTTTTCCCCTCCCGATGCCTTCTCCTTCTACACGTTGCACAGAAGATCTCTGATTGATCTGCTTTTCTATACTCCAGACATACACTTTGACTTCGAAGCCCATCTTCAACTGGTGCCTTTCTCGGACCACCTTGCCATGTTAATATCTCTTCAAATCAACACCACTATACCAGTCCAAAACTGTCATGCTTGCACCATAAGAATGTTAAATAAAGCCGCCACTCCAGAGTTGATATTTTCAGAGGCATATATCTTACTCAACAAAATCAAAATACCCTCTCTTCCCCCCATCCAAGCTTGGACTCTATTTGTTGGAGTCTTGAGCTCTCTTATTGACTCCTACACAAAGAAAACGAAAGGTCCCAATCGACTCATTAAGGACCTTGAAAATATTAGTAACAAGTTGAATGCCCTCACATTCACAAACCCTAATGTACAAGAAATAATGGAACTCAAAAGTCAATACTACCACAAACAAAAAGTGCTTGCTCAATACGTGGCCACTAAAAGGTCAAAAGTCTTTATTGATAATCGTCATAATTGGACCCGCAAGCTATATCAGGTAGGCTCTGGGGATGGTCAAAAGGACCACTCCTACAATGTTAACAGTAGATCAGCACTGCTATAGCGGTCCCGAAATGCTCGACAAGATTCATAAACACTTTCATTGCAAACTCCAAAGTACCAATTTCAAAATCGGAAGCATCTGGAAACAGTTGGTTGGAAGTCATGAACATAATATTACTGAACAGCAAATAATCCAAAAATTTACAGTCCTATCCCGAAAGCACACATCCTGGACTACATGGCATCCCAAGATTTGTGCTTCTCCACCTGAGTTACTTCACTGCACCCATAGTCTGGCAAATGATTGACCTGATTGCTGTGACTTCCTGAATATCCCAGACCTTTATCCTGTATCGCTAGTGCCATTTCTAAAAAAACACTTTAACCCTTCCAGCCTGTCAAACATAAGACCTATATCAATGATTCCCCTTCTCATCAAAACAATAGAATCCATAGTTAAAGATCGTATTCAAAATCAGATTTACAATCACATTTCCAAGTATCAATTTGCTCGCAAAGGCTCTTCCACCAGCGATGCAGTCCGGCGCTTCCTGCTCCTGAGTGAGTACGTCAGAATGCAAAAAAAATCAAAACCAATAGTAATTCAACTTGACTTTTCCTCTGCCTTCGACACTGTCATCCCATCAACACTACTTCAAACCCTACATGACTATCAAGTGCCTGACGTTTTTATTCGCATAATAGGAAATCTTCTGCTCAACAGGTCAATATTCACGTCTCTTGATGGTAAGCTGTCAGCCGGCTTCAGACCACATTTATCCATCCCTCAGGGATCATCATTGGCTACACTGTATTTTATCACATACATCAACCCCTTCCTCAAAGAAATTGAATCTAAGATTCCGGGGATATACATACCTGCCCTGAAACATCAGGTGCACCACATCACCTATGTCGATGATGTAGCAATCTTCCTTCCACACAAAGATCACCTTTAGACTGCATTACAAATCATAGAGAAATATGCTAGAATTCTAAATTTTCAAATAAATCACAGCAAGTCATCGATGTGGAAAATAAAAACAGGAGAAATCATTCCCTCAATTTTCACGGCTAAGCCATAACCCTTCTTAGGCTTTCCAATCTCCAAATCCAGGCTCGCCATGGCCAAGACATTCAAAACTTAGTTCTGGATAAAACAAGAAAAATCGTTGGCTCACTCTCAAAAATCTCTGTATCACTTCCTGGAAAGACTGCCCTTCTCAATATGTTAGTCTATCCTAGACTGAACTATTATTTCCCAATTGTCAAGCCTACTAAAACCTTTGAACGGGCAATAAACTCACTATGCTCGAAAGCTCTTTGGAATGGCAGGGTAGTGGCCATCAGCATGGCCAAAGCCCAAAGGCCTAAGGAGCTCAATGGGTTGGGATTGCACTCTGTCTCCACCTGGTACCTTCAAAAATCATTGCGAGTAATTCGCTCCATTCACCTTGAACCTTCCATCTTAAAACCGCACTCATTGGTTGATCCTACTGACACGCCTCCGCCATTCACTAGCAAGTGGATGACCGATATCTGGGTATATGCAAAAAACTCAATAGACCTAACACAACTCACTCTAGATGATAAAAAAAACCTATTGGCAGACTGACAAAATCAAATATCCAAATGAGACCACACTCCAGAATACACTTGGTATCAACAACAAATTACTAATTAGGAAGTTTAAGAACTGGTATCTCGAACCCAAATTTATAAACTTCCTCATCAAGCTAAATCTCTCCGTGTTGCCTACAAACCATTTCCTAGTCTGGAAAAGAGGCTACAGCAAACTAAACCCTCAATGCCAATTATGCTCCACAGCAGATGAAACAATCCAGCACCTGTTGCATTCCTGCCCTTATCTTTATCCACTGTGGACCCTCATCAATGAAAGTGTTTCGCTAAACATCAGTGAAGTACTCTTCATTCAAAATGCAATCAAGACAGGGATTTTTGCCACCATAAGATTGTCCATTTTTCTGAACTTTGCTGTGTGGATTACCAGATGCAATTACATCTTCAGACATGTACCTACCAATGTCTACAACACCTACACGAAGTTGCTTAGGAATTTTAGGGCCAGAGACCAACTGTTGGCACCGGGATGGCTATACCAAGAAACCTGGAACAAGGTCACCCTACCAGATCAGTAAACACGCATCAATATCTGTCAAAGCTCAAGTGTTACATGACTCAACAGTGACACTGGTACAGTAGCATCAAGAATTTACATACATGTACAACTAGTTACAACTAGTTATTCTCAATAGTTTCTAATAAATATCTTTTTTTTTAAAAAAAAAAAAAAAGAACATAAAAAGTAAAAAATGATAAATATAAAAGAAATACATTTGCATTTATTTAAAAATAAATACAAATGTATTCATATAAAATCAAAACTTTTGGATACATTAAAATATACAAATAACAATGGGGGGGGCATCATTTTAATATTATGTGAAACAAAACAAACATATAAAAATAAAACTTTTATAACACACACTGAGTCAAAAAGAGGCAGTACTTATGAGTTTTCTGATAAACCAAGATGGCAGCCCATATTTTGGATAAAGTTTTGGGGGGCCTACAGAAAATGTTTATTAAAAAATGATTGGTAGAAAACCTATTTAATATTGACATTTTATTTTTATTATTACTGTTATTTTTTTAAAAAAGCACTGCTGAACAAATTAATTACAATATTTACACTTTATTTGTTTTTTGTTTGTATTAACTTATTAATAGAAAAATTAAAAAAAGAAAAATATAAATACAATATTTATAATAATTAATAAAACAAGATACAAATTGTGTAACTTGCTTTTAGATGGAGCTTACCACTAGCTCCAAAACAAGCTTTAATTATAAGTGCCGAAATAGAAAGAATTCAAAATCTCTGATTGAAAATCCTCATCCACAGACCAATTAGTTTCGAGCTTATGGCTCAATCCTAACTCCTCACTGAGGTGAGCCATAAGCTCAAAACCAATTGGTCTGGAGATGAGGATTTTCTGATTGAGATTTTGAATTCCTTCTCTTTCGGCACTTATAATTAAAGCATGTTTTGGAGTTGGTGATAAGCTCCATCTAGGAAATACAATATTTACACTTTATTCATGTTGACGTGTACAATCCCTATGTACCTTTGGAAATACTCTACTGCATGCTGAATTGAAATCCAAAATATAACAATGTTAAGAGTCTCATCACTTCCATGTGGTAATATAAGTAAAAAAAATGAAATAAAGATTCTTAATGAAATTTGAATTTATTCCTTTTTTTTTAATTTAACAATCGATTTTTTTTTTTAACAACTAACATATCTTCAGGAGATTATAAGTCTTTGAAATAGTATATTTATCAAAAATACATGGAAGTGGGGAGGCGCTCTTAATATTGTTGTATGTCACTACAACAACGTTTTCTCTATCTAAGCGTGTTACTTCATATCTCGGATATGTGAGCATGTGCACAATAGCCAAACACTGCATCACTGAAACTGTGAAATGCATAGTTCCATAAAATAATTTTTTATAATTTTTTCATGAATTAGGGGATGGCTACTGACATTAAGTTTAAGGATTATATAATGTACAAGTATAAAGAAAGAATTGAAGAACAAAAGAATCATTATATTGAAGATTATATGGAATGCTGCAATTCCATAGTGCCTATACACAAGCGGCCACAGATTGGCATGTTTTTTGTGCAAATCCAGATAAAAATAATTTGGCAATACAGTACTATGATAAGCAATAAATACATAAATATTGTTGGCAATAATTTGCAAGTGCTTTCCATCCCATTAACCCAATTATTATATGCTATTAATTTGTAAAGCATAATTTTATCTTCCTTCCATTTCACTATTTACAAATTAAGGTTTATTTTATATTTTGAAAATAAAACATATTAATTGCTTCTATTTTTAATCATGTAACATGTGTTAAGTTTAATATATTATGTAATAAATATTTAAAAAGATTGATTAATCCCACTAATTCTTTGGGATATCTAGGAAAGGAAACAAAAGTGTATGGGATAGGGGCGGGGAGCTTATAAATTTTGAATACAGAAATATAAACAAATGGAAATGGTCTTAATATATGTAATTCTAATTAAAATGTCTAAAAAAGTTGGCAGTTGTATCTCAATGATTAATAAGAGAAAGAGTTATTATGTATTTTATATTATGTGTAAAATTTTTTACAAGTCTGCAGTGAATGAAATGCAAATAATAATTACAATAAAAGATAAGATAAGGAGGACATGACCTGAAAAAAAAATATTATAAACCTTTTGAGATAATGGAATGAAAATTTAATTGTTAACACAAGACTTCACAAAAATATCTATTACTTAAGATTTGTTTTAGAAATTATTTCATATTAAAATAAGAGATCAATTTTATACTAGGAAAAAAAAATATGATTGAGAGTCGTGGATTAGTACGGTCACCAGTGAATTTGTAAACATTTCAGTTAATTAAAAAATTTGATCAAGAAATATTAGTAATGACAAATGTACACAAATATTATAAAACTTAATTAGACGAAAATCAATTACGTACTAATCAATTACTATCACATAAAAAAAATATTGATGTAATAAATGAATCAACTTTAAATAACTGTGTAGACTTAGGATTAAATTACTCCAGGGCAAAGGACATTTAATTAATAAGATTTTTTTTAATAATCAATTATGCTAATTTGTAAATAAATATTTCATTTTAACCTAATTAAATGTTATAACAAAGTCATCGAATTTTAGTAAAAAGAAATGTTGGCTAATAAATTAAGTCAAAATCTTTCAATTTAAATATATAAAAATTCCAAATTAATAAATTACAGTATTCAAGACTTTTTTTAAAGAAAATTAAATGTATGAAATGTACAACGAGAATAAACGTCTTACCAGAAGGCTTGAAAATCAGATTTCCCGCTTCCATTTATTAATAGGGCGAAACATTTTAAAAACGTTATTTAGAAGATCTCGAAGTGATTCGCGTATTTGAAATGCGCTAGTTATAACTCAGCAGAGAAATAAAATGCTATATTAGAAATCCTACTGTAATAAAAACTGAAAAAATATATGCATCTTTTTCGAAAACCATAATGCTATGTGCTTATCAAAAAAATCTAGTAAATGTTCCAAAGACTATACATATACAGTGTATAGCTAAAATTTTGTAACCCGTAGCTTTTAGATAAATACAATATTTTCGTCCAAATAATTCAATTAAAAATATTTTAGAAAAAATATATACGTATACAACTATCAGATAATTTTGTTTTTGAATATAATTAAATGGCTAAAAGGTCAGCAGTACTATTACGGTTATTATAAGAGTGAAAAGTTGATGTTAGTACATTTTTATAATATACTTAACGTAAATAAAAAAAGCGCAAAATCATTCATTACAATATATGTAGTTTAAAAAATGAACTAGATGATAAGAAAAATATTTTACTATAAAGTAAATTTTATAGCTTAATTTGAAAATAACTTATTTTTTTAACAATTATTGATAAACCCGTCAAAAAAAAAGACAATTTCTCAATCATTCGTACATACTACACAATGGAGTGTATATTTTGCTATATAAATAAATATTGAAAAATCGTTGGGAAATGATAATTTCTCAATCATCCATATACATTTACTATATATTGAAATTACATAACACACAATGGGATATGTTTCACTTTATTGGTAATAATCTATTTTAGATGTTTTAAGTCATTCATTTAATTAGAAGTCCATTATATTGCTAGATTTATTTTTTACATATCAACCATTTTATTAACTTCGATCTTTAAGCTTGAGTTTAGTTAAATCTTAAAAGTTTGAATATAAATGGCATATTTGCCATATCTCTTTCTAAAATAATCAAGTTTTGATTATATTGACTTAATGTTCTAAATAACAATTACACCAGTGATCTCCCAACATGACCATAAAATCATGCACATTGCCTTTGTTTAGTTTATTTAATATATCATATGATTCCAGTTACACATTGCTATTCAGCAGTATAGTCCTTTTTTTTTGTCATCATGACTACACTACCTCATGTAAACTTTATTAATTAATAGATTAAACCACTAAACATCACATGATCACTATTTCTTATGCTAGCACATTACTGCATCCATTGATCACTACTATATGGAGAGTTTTGCCTGTTTTAATTAATAGATGTCAGACAATAGTGCTTAATAAATATCCAATTTTTTTTTTAAGTGTCATAGCATCGGCCGGGATGCGAACCCGCAACCCGGGCAACTGCCTGCAAGTGCAAGGCAGTCGCGCTGACCTCTCAACCACCAATGCAAGACTATAAATAAATATCCAATTTGGGCTGATATCTTAATAATAAAACAGAAAAATAAAAGATCATTGCTGGAATGAAGATGCATTTGGATCCTAAAAGTTCAGGTGAGCTGTTACAAGATCCAAAGTTCTTCCCTGACGAACGCCATCAGCTAGAAACTAATCTGGGAATATTGGATAAAAGAGCACTGAATAAGCATTTATTAACCACTATTATCTACTAAAGCTTGCATTAGATTCTACAGACAACCATGCGAAAGAACAAAGTATAATGGGCATTATGATAAATTATTGAAATAGTTAAGATTTTACTTCATTAACGCTTAAATAAATTAATATATATATATGTGCTCTGCGCACAGGTAATGAAGCTATTAATAAATTGTCAAAATTTTTACTGCCAAGCGCTTTCGGAACAGTCTACAGTCCCATATTCATGGTGAGTTATTCTGTTAATAACTGTAAAACTATGCAAATTTTATGCAAATTTATATGCAGATGTTACGTGGACCATTTACGAGATAGGGAATAGCAGTCCTCTCTTCTGTTGATTGCCGATGGGTCAACCGCAATGAAGTAAGCTTCCCTAATTTTACATTTCGTGTCGAGAAAAATTAATAACAAATATATATATATACAAACTTTATGAACAAATTTTAGATTTAAAGGATTTTATTGTTTCATGTTATATTATAAAATGATACTTAGAAAGGAAATAAAATGTAGTCTTACAATTAGTAGTGTATAGAATTACTTAATCATATATATTACATATTTACAAAAAAAAAATTAAAAACTTGTTCTCTTTGGTAGTGCAGAAGATTATTAATAGAGATATCATTTTAGTGTTTTGGATGCAGTTGCATTAAGAACCACAACGTATCAGAGTAAATAATGTGTGTGGAAACTTTTTCATCCCTTGCTCTAAGTGATTCTAATTTAATCCAGAAAGTGTTTTGTTGATTTCTAGAATCATTATTATATAAAAAAGCAATGCATCTAGAATAAATGTTGAAGCTCTAATTTTAAATAATATTCCTCTTGAAAAAGATTTAAATGGAGTTTTAATGCTGCAATTATGAGTATGAAATAGTCTTGGAATTGCTAATTTATATTTTCTAAAGATTGACATTCAAAAAAAATAGTGAAATTTTAATAAAAATGCAATACCTATTATTAAAAAATGGAGCATATACAAAACTGCTGCAATCATACAAATTCATAGTTGATTTTAATTGTGTTGCATTAATCTTTATTTCTATAAAATACTAGCTTTTGAGTAATTTTAATTAATACAAAAGAGCTAAACTCTTAACAGATTATAAAGAGTGTAATTGTTGCAAGCAGTTAATGGCTTTTAAAAAAAAGGTGATATAATTTGGACATAATTTTTAGTTTGAAATCTATGACTTGAGAGATCTGTGGCCTCAAGTATTAAACCTTAATGTATATGATATGTTTCAGATTATTAACATAAATAATATGAAAAGTATGTCAGCCGTAGATTTAGAGATTTTGTGATCTTTGTTTTAATAATATCAGCTTCTGAACAAAATCCAATACGTAAAAACTAATTATGGAAATCTACATTATTATTAACTGGGTGACCAATTTAAAGACTTACTATAATGCTTAACTCTTAATAGACAATGAAATACACAGATAATGCCAAAAATCTGATGCAGCAATAAACTTTCAATTTCATGTACTAATCTGATATGTTTTTAGACTGAATATGTTGAAATCCTCACTTTTTTCTAATCATTCTTTTCTCCCTTCTTGCCTTCTCTATGACAGAGTACTTGTCATTATAAAGACTAACTACTTCTATAATTACTACCAGAAAAAAAAAATTAAATGCATACTTTCATAGAAATCTATGAATCTGTTTATTTTTGCTTATATGTCGTCAACTATTCACTATTAAAATTTTTGAATGTGCAAATGCATTATAAATAAGTAAAGATCATAAAAATCCCACACATAAATGAATAAGGCCATTCTAAAAAAATAAAGGTAGGAAGACAGCGTAAAAAGTTAAATATGAGTTATGCAATATTACATAAACTAATTCGCGTACAATAATACATCTGGATAAGTTATATTAAACCATCAAACATCACATGATTATCACTCTTTATGCTTACGTAAGCTATTTTTCAGAGGCAAAATTCTCCATACAGTAGTACCACCTAGTGCAAGCCAGAATAATCAATGAATGCAAGAAGGTTTATGCATAAAAAAATAAAATCTAGGTGTAATGCTCTCAGATCCAAGGCTCCTCGCTGATGAAAGCCACAAGTTAGAAAACTAGTCTGGGAATATTGGATGAGTAGGCACTAGATAGGGATTTTAGGCATAAACCTTCCTTCATCCATTGTTTACTCTGGCTTTCACTGAGTGGTGCTACTATATGGAGAATTTTACCTCTGTGATAAGTTATATGTTGATCCTGTTGTTTATGTGACATCTTGTCAAGAATATCTTAAATTCTTCTGTGGTTAACTTTATTTTTTGAAAAATTTTAATAACTTATCTAATTGCAATTGTCATTATAGTTTATCGTCAGCCATATCTTCCTAGTGAAATTGATTGTCTCTTCAGAAATCTTTTAATAATATAATTTTCTTTAAAAGAAGTCTGCTACTATTTCATTTGCTTAATATATCCTTAAAATAATATATTCGAAATCTTGGCATCCTGAAAGCAGAACATATCGATTAGTATTATCATTTTGTTATCTTATTTTCAAAATCTTATGGGACATCTTTAAATAAAAATTTCCAGAACCTTATCTCTTACTTCCATTCAATAAATTTAACTGAATAACAATGTATATACAATTAATTCCTTTAAATATTACCAAAATCACACTTTTCTTTATTTTTGCCATAATATCCTATAAATACAATTTATCCAAACCACTTCACTTTTTAGCAAAACTCTTTATTTATATATATATATACACCTACATTTCGACTGACCTGCAGTCTTCTTCAAAATAAACTTGCTCTGAAGAAGACTGCAGGTCAGTTGAAACGTAGGTGTATATATATGTACAAATAAAAGAGTTTTGCTAAAAAGTGTTTGAAGTGGTTTTGATAAATTGTAATTTCCTTAAAGTTATATTACTATGAAAAAATATCCTTTCTTTTAACATGTTAAATGAGCAACAACAACTGAAAATAAAAACAATAAACAAATTAAATCATAAAAATTCACACATCTTTGATTTAGTCATTTCATATTAAGAACTTCCACTTTCTTGCTTGAAAATTATTTCTTTTTTGATACTGTCAAATCAAATTTTAAAAACATATACAAAACTTATACTAATTAAAATAATAAAAATTTATATATCTTTGACATTGTCATTTCATATTGAGAAAGAAATATTTTCAGCTCATATTAAAGTAAGATAACTTTTATTGTACATACATAAATTTGTTTGTAAATTAAAAACTCCACAGACATGCCTAATTATTGAAATTAATGATGAAGACATTAGCAATATTTTATTTTAATAAATACTTAAATATAGGAAAATGTTCATGCTAGTTAAATAATTATTTAGTATGATTTAATAAAAACAATAATAAAATTATTTGTTTTGTTATTTATTTATTTTTTTTGTACATGTAAGATCAGTTAATTTTTGTTCTGTACTCTGTACCAAAAAGGGATTTTAAAAAAAAAAATTTGAATTAAGAAATTATTTCTGTTCCAAAATCAAAAGAAAAATAAATGTAAAAAAATTCACTGTTGTACTTCATAAGATATTTTTTATTAATTAAAAAAAGTCATTCTTTGCTTTTCTAAGATATGCCCTATTGTATAACAGCTATAAATATTTAAGTGCATGTAAATTTCAGTACCTTTCAGTATCAAAAAGTTATTGCTAATAGGACTCTATATCATTCAAAACTTAAAAGCACCAGATGACGTATGACAGTAATACTTTCATGACAATCAACATACCATGCATAGTTAAGAATCCATAGATCACCATTACTGCCTTCCAAAACTTGAAATAGATCAAAAAGCCATTGCCATAGCCCAGCTATTGTCTATCTATCGCTGAAACCATTTATCATCTAAATTATTTATTTATGATACATACAACTAGCAGTACACATTTAAAAATCAAAATCAGGCGTTATAAGTATCTACAAAACAAGTTATATATGCAAGTATCTCATGAAAAAAAATATTGTTAACAGTCATTAGTAAGAAGCTACTCTGATGAAAATTATTCTTCAAGAAGTGGTTGACCATCTATTTTTACATTCATATACAAAGATCGGATGTCAACTATCATGAATGACAGTATATGAGCTATATACATATAACATAATATTTAAAATTATTAATGAATATTAAATAAGTAAGAAAGCACTAGGAAAAGTAAACATAGTATAAACATATTTCTGGAAAAATATTGGGGAGGGGGGGGGATATTTTATTAAAAATATAAATCTACCTAAATTAACTTTCTGATAAAAACTAATAAACCAATAATAGAATAAAAAAGAGATAAGAGAACCAAAGAAACTTAGACCTATTGAAAAAATCAAATTACATCTATTTATAGCCTGAAGAAAAATGAAAGTCACTATTATTTTAGAAACTCGTTTAGGACAAAATATTTGTATATATTTTCTTAAAAGATTTTTAATCTGGAAGAATTCTCTTAATGAAATCTGTTTTAAAACAACCATTTTCAGAATCTGTGGAAATTGACATATATTAAAAATAATTTAAGCAATTAAACTTTGCAATTTCATATTTCCATTTATATATTGGACTATTTCCATCATCTAGTATTGAGTATTGAATGTCTAGAAAAATTTAACTTTATTTAAATTTTCAAAGTACATTCAACTGTTAGTAAATAGCACATAGGTTAGTATATGCACAATGTTTTGAAAGGTTTTATTTTTATGAGATGTTGCTGGCCTGACCAGTGACAGTACTAGCATGGGAATTGAACCTGGATCCTTAGATTCTTAAATATTGAATTTTAAGGTAACACTCTAACCAACTGAGTCATCCTGCCAAAGGCAATAGTCAGTAGAAATTTCATAAACTTATCTACAAAATTCCTCCTAATTTCTTCACTTTTTTCTAAGGGCAAAGTTGATTAGTGGCTTCCATACATTATGTTCATTTACACAAGATTGTTATGGGGTTATTCACCATTGTCATGTGAACAGCTTCTTTGAATTTTCTTTTTCTGAACCTGCATCTCTCTATCCAATACTTTTGTATTTTCCCAATTGAACACATTCAATGGTACATACATGGTCTGCTATTCAAGAATCTAAGGGTCCAGATTCGATTCCCATGCTAATACTGTCAATAGTCAGATCAGAAACACCTGAAGATGAGAGGAGAATAATACCTCATGAAACATTGTGCATATACTAACCTGTGTGCTAACAGTTGAATGTACTTTGAAAATTTAAATAGTTATTTTTTCCTAAAGACATTTACAATGCCATATATGTTTAGTACACATGGGTATCTGCATATATAAAGTTTACATCCAGTCATTTTAATATTGACTGGATATATCTATAACCTATATGAACATTCATTCGTTGATACTGCATTGCTTTGCTGATTTGTTTCCACACATACATAATAATTATTCCATATTTCTTTGATAATGTCAGAATCAATTAAATGATTAATTATTATTAAACTAGCACAATGATATGCTTATATTTATATAAACTTTACATTCAACATTCTGAATTACAAAAAATGTTGATAAAGGCATGCTTATAAACATCAGAGCTCCATGAATAATGATTCTTTGTTCAACATTTAGAGTGCTTATATTTATATGTAATTTACCCATAAATTATTATTTAATGACTTGATTTATTATTACTTTTTATTCAATAAATTTATATTTTAAATTTAGAATCTGTCTATATTTTGGCCTCCTTATCTTGGTCATATATTTTATCAATTTTCTCTAGAGTCTTGCTTCACCTTAAGCCATGCATCTAAAAACACTATTGAAGCTAATTCCTTTCAATCAATTAATTTTTCATCTTATTTCATTCCATTACAGTATTAATAACTTCAGTTTTTCCACTTGGAAACTATTTCTTGATGCTAATAATATTGTTTTTCTGATTTGTAAGTGAAAACTAAAAATCAAACTTTAAAAAACTAAATGGATTTATGTTAATAAAAATCATAAAAATTCATAGATTATTGATTTAGCTATTTCATATTAAGAATTTTCACTTTCTCATTTGAAATCATTTCTTTTTTGACACTACTAATTATTTTTCTGGTTTATTATTAAATCAACATCACTTAACATCTCTTAATCAATTAACTTTTTATCTTATTTCATTTTGTTGCAATATTAACAATTGTTTTAGCTTAGAAACTGTTTATTTCTTCATGCTACTACAACTAAATCAAGCATATCTAATTTATCATTAAAATTCAGATTATTCTGTTTAACAAGTCTATACTATAATTGCTTTTCAAGCTCATATGAGGACATAGAGAAGAATGGAAAAAATCAGTTGGATGAGTAAAAGAACAAATGAAGAAGTTTTGAGAAGAGTAAATGAGGGAAGATTGATTGAGAATATCAGAGAGGCAGGATTGGTATTAAACCACCAAACATCACATGATCACCATTTCTTATGCTTACTCATAACTGTTATTAAAACAGGTAAAACTCTCCATATAGTAGTGCCACTCAGTGCAAGCCAGAGTAATCAATGGGTGACAGAAGGCTTGTGCATAAAATCCCTATCTTGTGCCTGCACATCCAATATCCCCAGTCTAGAAATGGTGTCCATATGATGTTTGGTGGTTTATTCCAATCCTGTTTAATAGGATAGTGATGGCTATGGTTATTAAAGAACCAAAGACATCAAAATGTATGGGTACTGTACTGAGTTCAGACTATATGACTATATAAGCTAATGAGCTTAGATTGAAAATATTGTGTTTTCAGTTTTATTCTCATAGTTTTGTAGTTAAGTAGAGATAAAAGATGGCTGCTAGAGGGTTACATTAGATACTAAGATCTAGATGCAGTGCTCTCAGATCCAAGGCTCCACACTGATGAAGGCCACAAGCCAAAAACTAGTCTGGGGATATTGGAAGAATAGGCACTAAATAGGGATTTTATGCATAAGCCTTCTGGAATCCATTGATTACTCTGGCTTGCACTGAGTGGCACCACTATATGAAGAGTTTTTCCTGTTTTAATATCAGAGAAAGAAAAACTGGATTGGACATATATTAAGAAAAATTAGTTTAATGAAAGATGTTTTGGAGGGAATTGTGAGTGGAAACAAAAAGAAAGGATGGAAGAGATTGACATTATTGGATGATATAAGAGATGGGAAGACTTATGTGGAATCAAAGAAATGGGCAAGGAAGAGAATGGAATGGATGAATTGATGTTGGGACTACTCTCTGAACCTGTCTTTCGACAGAACATTATTGATTGATGTATGTAGCAGCATAATTCATCAAAATATATATTGAACTATATGCTGTATTCAATTCAAAGGTCCCTTCACAAAATTAATACTAAGTTTTATTTTTATAAAGTTATTTAAGTTTTTTTTTCTCAGTGATGAAAGTTTATTCATCAAAAAAAAAAAACAGGTACAAATACAGTTTTAAAAAAGGTTTACAAAGAAGTGATTACATGGTAAAATGAAATTTAGAAGCAACATGATGAAAAGGGAAGAATACATAAAAAAGGGGTGTGGAAATGGTATGTACTCCAGGCCAAGAATAGCCTTTGGTTGCAAATCCGAGACACACATCCTCATTAAGCAAGCGACCGCATGGGTCACAAGCATTCATGTGGATGAGTCCTGTGACAGAGGCTGAGTTGGTGGGAGTTGGAGGATTGCCTAGGTATCTGTGAGTTTGGTATCTGGTTTTGATAGAGTGAATCAGGTCCAATAGTTTTGAATTTACTGAATGTAATCTGGTCAAAAATAATAGCACATCAGAGCAGCCACAGTGCATAGATGAGGAAAACAAGTTTTTTAATTTGCTGAATGTAATCTGATCAAAAATAATAGCACATCAGAGCAGCCACAGTGCATAGATGAAGAAAACAAGTTTTTTTTAATTTGCTGAATGCAATATGATCAAAAATAATAGCACATCAGAGCAGCAAGAATGCATAGATGAGGAAAACAAAGACTGATAGTTGCAAAGACCCCTGTTTCAATGAATTTTCAGAGATTGGAGATGGTGTTTTTGTGCAAGAAAAGGCAGGAGTTTATGACACGTCTCACTCCCAAGCAAAAAGGGACATTCAAGTAGGAAATGTTGGAGGATTTCATTGTCGGTTTTACAGAGAGGGCATAGGGGGAGATCTTGGTGAAACCACTATGGTTGACCAAAAATTGATTGGTGGGGAGTGAAGGTTAGTTTTGAGGAGGAAATCAAGGAATTTTGCCTCGAGAGATCACCTGTTGAATTTGTGGATTAAGTGAGCATTGATAAGTTTGAGGAATGTAAAGACAATGGAGAAGTCTATGGTCCGATTGAAAACCTCCCAGTACTTTAATTTGCCATAGATGAAAAATATAACAAAGCCAGCCTTTTGTAGAATGTTGGAGATGAGTGATGTCCTCAACCTGCCTGCCATCGGGAGGAGGAGTATCGGTGGGAATGATAATGATGTACAACAAGATCGGCAGGAAAATGATTTATGAGCATGAGAATAAGGTGTTTTCTGAATCAGAAGAGGGTCAGTGGAGTGCGGGCCCAGCCCATTGAGGTTTTTAGAAAAACCCAAGTTCTTTTTAGGCAGAGAAAATGGGTGCAAAGGGCATTGATTTTGGATATGAAGGAATGTGTAGTTAAAACAATGGGGGGGGGGGGTAATCAGCTATTTTGGGAAAGGTGATCGATAGCTAAGATTTTATTCCCAATGAATAAAATATCCTTTTTAAAAAAGGAATCACAACCATTTAAACCTAGAACCTTATTTTATATAAATCTATTCATATACACTTTAGTGCAATTTTTATAAATAATTCCTCCTTTATTTTTCTAACAGTTTAGACTGTCCTGCAGTCTTCATTGGAGCTATAAAAAGCTCTGGTGAAGACTGCAACTGTTAGAAAAATTATGGAGGAATTATATATAAAAATTGTGAGTAAAAGGAAAGAAAAGTTACAAAAAGTTCTGATGATGAAGACTGCAGGTCAGTTGAAAATGTTAGAAAAATAAACGAGGAATTACATATAAAAATTGCATTAAAGTGTATATGAGGAGATTTAATAATGGTTCCAACACAATTGAAATAAAACAACTATATAAAAATAATAAATATTTTCTTTATTGAATGGTTCAATAAAGAAAATATTTATTATTAAACGGTTCAATAAAGAAAATTATTATTATTTTTATATAGTTGTTTTATTTCAATTGTGTTGGAACCATTATTAATTATTGAAAACAACATTATAGATAAATTTATGTTTGATCATTGTTAAGGATTATGAAGAGATTTATATATATAAGTAATATATGTGAAGAAAAATGCAAAAAAAGTAAAGAAGATATAACAATAATAAACTTAGAACCCTGGTCAACTTGAACAACAAACATAATTTTTTTTAAATAGGTATAAATCAGCTCTGCAATGATGTTTTTTAAAAAGTCTTTATTTACATCTGAACTCGATTTGAGGTTCAGATTAAACATCATTTGTCAGACTGACTTCCTTTGCAACAGCAGAACTAGAATCCATAAATGATCATTTTCCATCTGTAATCATATAGAGATTGGTGCATTGATATTTTACATGTGAGAAGTTAAGTACTTCATTATTAACAAAGTGTACATGTGTAAATATGTAAATATATTTCCTGGACAAAATCGGTTATAATATAATTTTAAAAATATTAACAGGTTATAAACTTGAAGAGTTAGTTCAAATTTGATATCCCATATTTATTAAAAAAAAATTATCATCTCATATACACTAATGCAAATTTTATATAATTCCTTTACTTTGCTTACAGTTTCGACTGTCCTGCAGTCATCATTAGAGCTCTGATGAAGACTGCAGGACACTCAAAACTGTAAGCAAAATAAAAAAGGAATTATATAAAATTTGTATTAAAGTATATATGAGAAAATGCTCTGATGAAGACTGCAGAACAGTCGAAACTATAACCAAAGTAAAGAAGGAATTATATAAAATTTGCATTAAAGTGTATATGAGGAGATGATAAAAAAAAATTTAATATATATGAAAAGAAATGCAAAAAAGTAAAGGAGAAGATATTTGATATCCCATAACTAATTAATTTATGTATATTGCTAGCTGAAGCTTAGAGATTATCCTGACAAAATTTTCAAATGTATATTATTCTCTGGGAAAGGGGAAAAATACATTAAAAAGTTTTAATCACAAAAAGCAGTGACAAAGTATCCGATTCAAGAACTAAAGATTCCTGGGTTGATTCCCCGCTGAAGAAATTGAAAAAAAAAAGAACATATATGTTGGATTAATTGAATGGAATTATTAAATTCAACTAACTTGTTCCTTCAGTGTTCCAATGTTACTTGATCTCAGAGCACCTAATTAATAGCCTTATGTTCACTTTTAGCTGAAAGTTGAAGTTATTCAAAAATTTTAAGGGTGAAATCCATTAAATAAATATTTAAAAAAATGACAAAACTGTACTATTATATTAAGAAAAATATATTACAAAGTAGGCATTATTAAATTAGATTATGGACTATATACATATTCATTTGAACGTATAATTAAACAAAAAAAAATTTAAAAAAAAAATGAAATATTAAAAGTTTTTAAAAAAAGGAATAAATTTCATATCCATTCATTGACATTTTAGTAAACATATTTTTTAAACTATGTTGCTTTCATTTTATATAAAAACATTATTAAATTTCTAATACACTTTTGTTTTCTGATTTATTAGAATTAAAATTGCATATGCTGTATATTAAAATAATTTTAAAAATACCACTTTTTACTTTAAAAATCTTTTACATATTATTTTTGAACCAATCATATATATAGTAAATTTCAAATAACTTTTTTTTACCAATTTTTGACAACAAATTAGTTTGTTCAAGAAATGTTTACATATTTTTACTACAAACATACTAAAAATAAGGAAAAGATATTATATCTTACTAACATAAATTAGTAATTAGCTCAATCAATTAAAAAAAAATGCAAACAAGATATTTTAAATATGGAACACAAATATTTACTTATATTCTTTGGTTAAATAAATTTTTTAAAAAGCACAACCTTAATTTATACTTTTCAATTTTTTTATCTTCTTAATATAGTATTTATTTTTAAAAATTTTAATTAATTAAATAAATCTAGTTCTATCTATTCCTATTATACAGTGGAGCCACAAAATTTATATTTTGTTCCAAACCCCTCCCCTCCACCATCACGTACATCTTTATTGTGGATAATAACTAATTATTTTATTGATAAACTTTGATTATATGTATTATTAAAAGTATACAGTACTTTTCAACATTCACATATATATAAAACATACATACTATTTATGCTTATAATACACATATACAAATTAAGATTATAATATAAACCAAATTTTAAAAAATAATGATGTAGATAATAATAAATTGAGAGCGTTTACATATATATTTATGATGGGGGGGACGGTAATTCATTCATATTATCTCAAAAAAATAAATAACTTCTTTTTTAATTTAAATAAACAATGTGCTAGACTTGGATCTTCTCAGCCGATGATATATCAGTTATTCTGAACAACTAGTTTTATTGCAATTAAATATGTTCCAAACTAGTTCCACTTTTTTTTACAGACACCACTCCTACTTATGGAAATGAAATAGCAGTTTCATTACTAGCAGATACAGCCTCTCCAGTTATTTTGATGTTTTTAGATCTATATTAATATTAGAATCTACATAATCACCCCTATTTGCTATTAACCATTTTAGATTTTTGTAAAATTTTAACATAAACTTTCAGTTTTCTAATACTTTACAAGATTATTTAATCTATTCTTTTTCTATCACTATTGAATCCATAATTTGTAAATCTTAAAAAGATACTATAATTTTTCTTAATTTTCTAAAACTTGTAGTTTCATGTTCAGAAAATATTTTGTGACATGAAATGGTATACCAGGTTAAACTTTTAGAAGTCAAAAAAAGAAAATCATGAAATATATGTGCTTTCAATATAACCTGAAAAAACATTATTCATCAATGTGATTGGTTATATTAATTGATGTTTTTTACTTTAGTAAGAACACTTAAGAGACAAAAAATGAGAGCTACCATATAAAATTTATTACAATTATGAATTTTAATGTTTATCTAATCTCTTAAAATTCTTATATATAATCTTAAGCTTTAAAAATTATTAAAATAAATTATTTACACATGAGCTCACATTCATCCATACATATAATTCAAAAGTATTTTTACTCTGAATAATGAAGACAAAAACTTAATGTAAACTAATAAAAATTTGTGTTGAAAATAATAATTATAAATGGTAAAAAGTTGTACACATTATAAAAATGACTATTTGAAGAGGAAACAACATTTTAAAATCAGAATACAAGTGATAGTTCTTTAATATTTATGAAGCATGTGAATAAATATTAAAACAAATCAAAAAAATTATTAACTAGTGTGTAAATATAGTGTAGGAACTGTTTGCTAATAACATAATAAAGTTTTTTGTTAATGTTGTAAGTTTTACTATTTTTTAACTTTTACTTATTTTTAGTCCTGAACATGGATCATGTATTAGACCTACGGTGTAATTCTTGCCAAAATACCATGTACAAGATCCATGTACACGTTTTTTTTTTGCCAAAGAAAGTCATGTACAGATCCGTGTACGTTATTTTGGTCAGTTCACAAGATTACAAAGTTAACAGGAGATTGATATGAATATGAGCAGGCACAGTATGTCTAATACATGCTCCATGTTGTAGCTTTAATACTCAAGTATTAGTTATTCAATATAACATTTATATTTTTTAAACATAATTTATTTTGGAAAAAAATTTTATAGGCTTCTGATATAAAATTTTAAACTGATAAAATAATGCAATTCATAATTATTTGCTTAATTAAAGTCCTTTAATTATTTTATTCATTTTCTTGTCTAATAGCTGCAGAAAGAAAATTGCTGTTAACTAAAAAAAGACCTTTTCCTCTTTGAGGCATCAAATGGTTAGAGTAGGGCAAATTCCTAGTGTCCGCTCCATAGCAATTACTACTATATTATTGTTCATATAGTAAATAAACATGAATGAAGTGCTCATCAACACATAACTAATGTGTTGTTGAATTTATTGACTTCTTATTTCAGAGGTTACGATAAAAAAAACATGATAGGTATTTTTTACAATTATTGAAACATCTGTTGAGTTTTCTTTAAGACAGGATAAATGTCTGTGTGACAGATTTTTTTTTTTAATTAGATGTTTACATTTATGACAATAATTCTCAGGAGACAGTAAAATTATCAGCCATGGCAGCAGTTAGCTCTGATCCAAGATGGAGAATGCTAAATATCACCTGCTTACAGACTCAGACTACCATTCAATGATGACTTTTATTTAGATATCTTTCGAATGAATGAAAATTACATGAATTGAAAAAAGAACTGGATAATACCAAATGAAATATTGTTGGACTTCTTAAAGTTTAAAAAAAAAGACAAGAGACAATTCATTTAAAAAGTGGACATATATCTTAGTACACAGGCATAAATATTGGAAGTATAACTGCAATGGGATTCATTATAAATAAATAGTAGAATAACATTGTGAAAATTGATGGTGTATTAAACAGTGGCAAGATTAGTTATTCAACTTAATGGAAGATACGAAGTACAGATAATTCAAGTTTATGTCCCAATAAAGTTTTTACTGTGATGAAAAATTGGAGGATTATTATAAAAATATACAAAGCTTTTTATCACAACTATTTTAAAATTGTTTTCTGGTAAACTTTAATGTTAGAATTGGAAAACCATTGAAAAATGAAAATGTGGATAAACTGGACTATGATGACAGATATGAGAGAGAAAGCAGACTTGTGGAATTCCCAGAAGAAGAAAAAATTTTATATTTTGAATTCCTTAAGAAAAAGGCTAAATGGAAGTAGATAGAAAACATCCAAATAAAAATGTTTTGACAAACAGAAAATGTTATTTCATGATTATAATATTCTTTATAGATTCAGTGCAGAATCTGAACATTGATTAACAAAATGTAAGATATGTGAAAATGCAAACTAGAGACAAAAACTATTAAGAAAGATAGTATTAACAGTTGGTATTACAAGTCTTCAGAATATTCCAATGAGTTTAAATTGGACCTTTATAATTACTTCAAAATATTAAGACTGAAATGATTTGTACTTGAGATCACTAAGATATTTGATATTCTATTAAGAACAGCAATAGAGATATCTGATGTAAAAAAAGAAAACAATTCTCCAACAAATTACTAATTGAGACAAAACAAGATATAAAAAAAATGAAGAAATATATAATCATTTAAAAGTGATCCATTAAAAAGGAACTGAATATCTGGAATTCTGTAAAATAGTACAAAAAGGAGTTAATAATGATGTAAGAAAATATAACTGTGATTTGGCAAGTAAGACTACAGAAAACAAGTTTCAAAAATATAAACAGATTTTAGTGTTGACAAAATAATTATTTCAGCAATAAAAAAAAAAAGATGGAACTATTATTAAAGAGAGATGACATTACAAAATGTGTGGAAGAGATCTACAAAAAATTGTATAGTAAAAAAGCACAAGAAAACAAAATTGACCACTACATTTGAATTGGAGCGATGAAATATGCAATTAAATATATGAAGAGAAATGCTCCAGGAAGTGGTAAAATTATTATTGATATCTTAAATAAAACAAAACTATATATCAAAGTGTCTAAATCACCCATGCTCAACTTTTTTTCCCTTTGGACCACATATATATATTTGCTGCATAATGTGGACCACAATGATATCCCATAATATGATAATGTAAAAAATAATCTTAAATGTATCCAAGAGTTTATTTAAAAATCAGTGTGATTTGTGATATTGAGACAAACTTTTGATTATTTTAGATAAATCATTTTTATAATTGCTATATGCTACTCTTGACATTTTTCCTCTGCTAACCCATGACACTAAGGAATATAACAGAACATCACTATAATTATTGTACATTCTCACATCTTGTTAAAGACTTATGAGAAAAAGAGTTCTTAAATGATTTGTGTTTCATGATATAATGACTAACAATGACAAATCATTCAAGTTGCCCAACTGTTTTTATTTTGCGCAACAAAATATTATTTTTCCCAATTGTCTTGAAACACTCTATTTTTATAGGATACTTTTTGTTTGTATTTTAAAGATACTCCTGTCATTGTGAGTAATTAAATTATAATTTGACATAAAATAATATGTTTCAAAACAGTCAGAAGTTTGCTGTTATAATCGACATTTGAAATTATAAAGAACAAAATTGTCACGTAATTTTATTATGCAACTAAATCAAATGTGTCATGAGTGCAGTTTCTGATCAAAGTGAAGGGCAGATAGATGCAGTGCATTTCAAGATTTTAAAAACTTAGATTAATGAGTGTGTATTTTAGGCTGCATATAAAAGCTTGTAAGGCCGCCACAAGTTGAGTATGGATGGTCTAAATCAGTGATCTTCAACCACTGGTTCATGGACCGGCGCTGGGCCGAAGTTTTCTGCCGGTCCGCGCTAGACTGGCAAGAAAGTTTGTAATAACAAAATAATAAGATTTTAAACTTTTAATTAATATAAACAATTTTTATTTATTTTTTCATCGCATTTTTACTCCATTAAAAAAAAAAGAAACAGAACAAAAACAAAATCTAATCAATCATACATAGATTAATGTTTTTCTGTTTATCACAGATGTTTATGGGGGGGGAGGTGTAGAAAAAAAAATTTATTATACAAACTCCGGTTGTCTTTTGATAGCCAATCATGGCCACTTGTCGGCATTGTTAAAACAATAAAATGTAACGTGACTTTTTTTGATATAAATTTTTTCTACTCTCTCGTTTAATATTTCATTTTTAGTGTTTTTTTTTTTTTTGGCTATAAGGCGATTTTTTTTTTTTTGTCTTTAACTTTTATTTTTGAAATCAATTTTCATTACCTTTTTTTAAAATTAAAAATCAAAAAATAAATTCTGTCTCTAACTTTTACAAAGTATTTCTCAATACACCCCCACCACCCCAAAATAAAATAAGATCAAAACTTTTGACTTTTTCAAGTTTCATATTTTTTTTTTGTTTAAAAATTTGGACGCTTTTTTTTTAGCCTATAATGCGATATCTTTTTTGCCTTTGTATACCTCTGATATACTAAAAACTTTTATTTTTAAACCCAATTTTTATTACCTTTTTTAAAAAATAAAAACAAACCAAAAATAATTTTTGTCTCTATCTTTTGTCTCAGTGAAGACGAAGTATTTCTCAACCCACTCCCCCAAAAAAAATTAAAATAAGATCTTTTTTGGCTTTAACTCTTATTTTTGAAATCAATTTTTATCACCTTTTTTAAAAAGAAAACAACCAAAAAATTTCTGTCTCTAACTTTTACAAAGTATTTCTCAATCCATCCCCCCCCCCCACCCCCAAATTAAAATAAGATCAAAACTTTTAACTTTTTCAAATTTTGTTTTCTTTTTTTTTGTTTGTTTAAAAATATGTCCACTTTTTTTTGGCCTATAAGGCGATATTTTTTTTGGCTTTATTTGTATACCGCTAAAATACTAAAACTATTTTTAAAACCAATTTCTGTTACCTTTTTTTAAAAATAAAAACAAACAAAAAATAACTTTGGTCTCTATCTTTTGTCTCAGTGAAGACAAAGTATTTCTCAGCCCGCCCACCCCCACCCCCAAAAAAATTAAAATAAGATCAAAACTTTTGACTTTTTCAACTTTTGTTGTCTTTTTTGTAAAAGATGGCAATTTTTTTTTTTTTTGGCCTTATTTCTACTATGCGATGTCTATTTTGCCATTTTTTAAAAAAACTTCCTATTACTTACATTTTTTGATCCATTCAATACACCAGCACAAAAAAAAAAATTACAATAATATCAAAACTTCAGACTTTTACACGTTTTGTTGTATTTTTTCAGATTTAAAATATGGGGACGTTTTTTTGGCTGTACAGTGATTTTAATTATGTGATTTCTATTTTGCCCTTATTACTATTAAAAGATAACCTCTATATATATATAAAACTTCATCTTGTATATTTAACATTAAATACAGATATTACATTTATCATAATCATTGTCATGTAATTACATTAGCTGTGACATTTCCCAACATTCAGGTGAATAACATTTTATTCTTGCATGTTTTAACAATGAAATAATAAATGTAGAAATGCAAGCACATTAATGAGAACGATTGTTATTGTACTGTTTTCTGTAGCAGTATGACTGCACAACTTGAGAAAGTGTTCAGCATGTGAAGGTAAGCAACACCATTACAATACACAATAACTAGTGTGCTACTTTGGTCAGTTATAACAATTATGCTTATCTAAGGCTAGACAGGTTACATCTTTAAAAAAATTTATCTGTAAACTTCTGCCGGTCCGTGAAATCTTATCATTATTTTTGCCCATCCGCAGGTGTGAAAAGGTTGAAGACCACTGGTCTAAATGGTAATATTGATATTTAAAAACATTAAGAAGGTAGTAAAACTTTCATAATTATCACTTTTGTTCAGTTCTGTGCAAAATTTTTATCAATATAATGACAACTCATCTACAGTGAGCTTTGTATTTTAACCAATCAAAAAACAACCTGGATTTAAAAGCAAATTTAGCACAGTTGATTATATCCAAGTATTAAAAGAAGTTACAGAAAGGACAAATAAACATCAGTTACCATTATGCTTTGGATTTGTTAATAATAAAAAGGTATTTGATTCTTTAAGCATTTTTATAGTGATTAAAGCATTGGATCAACAAGATTTACACTCAGGATATCATCATATTCTGAAAAATATTTATCAAAATGCAATAGCAATGATTAGATTATATATTACATAGTGCTACTAAAAAGATTAACACTGAGAAAGGTGCACAATAGAGTGATTCCAAATCTCCAAAACTTTTTACACCAGTTTTACAAGAAATGTTCTGTGGATTAAAATGGGAAACTAAGGGAACAAAAATAAATGAAGATTAGTTAAACCATCTAGATTTGCAGATGTGATTGTTTTTGAAAATAATGCTTCAAAGCTTCAAAAAATGTTGCAAGAATTATCAAATAAAGTAAAACAGTAGGACTAAAGACAAATCCTAAAAAGGCTAAAGTAATGTCCAAATGTATTTTCTCAGAGTATTGATAATATCTTGGTCGGATTATTAATACACATGGAAACATAATGGATGAAATTAATCATAGAATTAAATTAGGATGAATACTTTTGGTAGAAATAATTTAATATTAAAAGGAAAATATATGTTTGAAAAGGAAGATTTTTAATGGCCAGGTCTTACAAGTTCTTGGAAAATTAGCAGAATAGCAATACAGAGAATTCAAACCAGTCAACAAAGTATGGAGAAACATATATTGGGAGTAATAAGAAAATACAGAAAATGAAATAATTTGGTGAGAATATATAGCCATTATTGATGTCATTGAAAAAATTAAGAGACTGAAATGGAATTGAGCTGGACATATTACTAGAAGAGATGATAATAGATACAGTCTTAAATTGGATCCCAAGAAATTGTAAAAGACCTATAGATGAAATAAGAGAGCTTATTAGATAACATGGATAATCTATGGATCCGAGAAACTGGATATAATTTGGAGAGATCTTAATCATGCAGTAGTAGATCGATGATGATTGAAAATGATAATGAGTGGGTTTTAAAGTTCTTTGTATGGACTTTTACTCCGGCTTGAAGGGAACCCGATTATTAATACATCTAAATATATAAATGAAAACACTGAGTATTAAATACATTTTTAAATGGTATAATCTGAAAATATTTTGGCTTGAAATGATCATCAAATACAACAGCTTTCAAACATTGAAAAGGACACGTTCAATCTGGTAGAAGTGGAGTTTTTATCATGCAAAAATGTTTAAAAGATTGTATTTCTTATTTATTAAAGATAAATGAACATCTTGATATTCTTATGAGGATGGCATTATTGATATTAAAGACTGATATTTTAATCTATCCAAAGACACAAATCCTTATCTGAATAAACTAATTAAGGATTTTGATTATCATTTTTTTAACAAGCAATATCCTAAAGACTTAAAAACGTTAATCTGCTCAATAACTTTATGGCCATTTATCAATCTTGATTTTGTTACGCTTATTTTAGTATGATGGTTGGTAAAACTTCTATTATAAACCCTTTTACCATTTGTGCTAACTCAGTTTCATCAAAACAACATTGATTTAAAAATTGTTAAAATAAAAAATTTAACAAAATTAGAGATTCAACATTCCTAATTTATATCCCTATCTATGTCTATCTGTTTAGTAAAAAGATTATTTACAAATATTTTTTGGTTGTGTACATTCTGAATTATGCAGATAAATTTGAAGAGCAGAAAAGCTCTATAAAATCATCATATATATATAAACATTAAAAAAATGCAGAAATTATTAATAAAATTATATATAAAATATCTAGCAGATAAAGATATAGTGATTTTGACATGCAATATATAGCATATTTATAGATATCATTATCAATACTTAAAACAGAAGAAAACGGAAAATACCTTTTTCTTTTTCGTTTTTTATGTTGTACTAATCCTTCGAAATCAAATAAAATGTTATAAAAACATTTATAAACAACAAAACATAACACTTAATAAGTTTTCGGCAAATTTATTTTTCCCTTTTCAAACATACTCCAAAAATATTCGACTCAATACATACATATATAAATCTATTTAATACATGATAAAAAATAAAAGACAAAGAATAAAAGGAATATACAACTAGTATAAACAGCTGAAACTGAATTGGATATCCTATCTTATCATATCTACAACTCTACTATAATTTAAATCTTCATTTCGTAAACTTATCCACATCACTATCTTCCATCCATTTTTCATCAACCATTAATCATTCCACTAGACTTCTATATATATTCATACAATTAGTTATTATACATAATATAATTTGTTTCATATAATCTACGCCTATTAACATCTTTTATATAATTAAAAGTACAAATTAATTTTTATATATAAAGCTGATTTATTATTATTTTGTTTTCTCGCTTTTTGTACCACATACATATACAAGTATTTTATAAACCATTCCCCCTTTATATAAGTTAATAACTAATTATAGGTTAATAGATGAGATACAATATAAAAGGGGAATGGTTTATAAAATTACTTGTAAATTTTGTAATATGGTTTATTATGGGCAGACAGCAAAGCAATTGAGCGAAAGAGCTAAGGAACATAATGGTGTATCGATAGAAAGATGATAAATCAGCATTATATGTTCATTATTTGCAAACTGGACATAAAATTAATTGTACTGATAGTATAAGGGCTTTAAATTATAGAAGATTATTAGACGCAGATTATATGAAACAAATTATATTATGTATAATAAAACTAATTGTATGAATATATATAAGCTATTGGAATGAATAATAAATGGTTGATGAAAAGAATGGATAGATAGCTGATGTGGATAATTGTTTGGAATGCATTTTACTAAATGAAGATTTAAATTATAGTAGAGTTGTATAAGTTATATGATAATATAGGCTATCCAATTCAGTTTCAGCTGTTCTATATGAATTGTTTATACTAGTTGTATATTTCTTTTATTCTTTTGTCTTTTATTTTTTACTTATCATGTATTAACATAGATGTCGCTATGTATATGTAGTCGTAGTATTTTTGGAAGACATGTTTGAAAAGGGCAAAAAATAAATTTGCCGAAAAAGGCTTTTTATATAATTAATATAAGTGTTATGTTTTGTTGTTTATAAATGTTTTTATAACATTTTATTAGATATCATTATATATTTTAAATATTTAATTCTCTTTTCTTTAATTAATGTAATTCTTATAAACTCATTGCAATCGAGTATTATGAAAAGGTAAAAGTTGAAATTCAAGACTTTTATAAAGCACTTAAACATGCTTTCAATAGACTTCTGCCAGGATCATAGCACTGTATTAATTTAGCAGTTAAAAATTATGCCTATATATGGACATAATTTATTATGTAAATGAGACTTAATATGTAAATGCGGCATTTAAATGTTCCATTTTTTCGACAATGGAACACATGAATCCTTTTTGTTGATTGCATTCAGATTGTTTGCAATTGCTCAAGCCTCCTTATATTTTCTTTTTCTATCATCTCTTTGAGCACAAACTGTCCTCACATTAGTAAAACTGAAACCTGTAGCAAGCTCATAATCGAGAAAAATCTATTGATATTCATTATTCTGTTTTGCTCTGTTTGGATAAGTGTATATGCTGGGTAATCCTGGTAGATCTATTCACTCTATTCACCTGAGATTCACAGTAATGCACAGAAAATATTAGATAGAGCATTGGTGCATTATAAAAATCTTGAATTACAATTTTTACCTTTTCATAACACTCGATTAAGAGTTTACAAGAATCACATTATATATTTTCCATAGAAAACTTTGGACTCAAACCGATCAAAGCAATAGGCTAGATTTAAATGTAGTTACAACACAAATAGTAAAGGAAACTATAGAAAGGACCAGAGAGTATGAGTTGCCATTTTGCATTTGATATGCAGATCATAAAAGGCATTTGGCTTTATAAGCATTTCTGTTGTAATTAAGATTTTGAAGCAATATGGCATAAACACCGAGAATTACTACATTCTAAATAATATTTATCAAAACACAACAAGATTACAAAATTAAAGAAGCACAGCAAGTCAATTCCATCTCTCTAAAACTTTATATAGCAATTTTATAGAAAATATCTTAGGGAATAAACCTGGAGTAAAGATAGAAAAAATAGGCATTCTTTAAATTCATGAACTTTACAAATTATGTGATTGTCTTCGAAATAATCCATAGAAAATATGAGAACTACCATAAAACCAAACCTAAAACAACTAGAGTAATATTCAATGGATTTTTCAAAAGAAAATACAAATTGATAATAATGAATTATATTTGAAAATTATTAATATTGTAGACAAATTCTTTATATAGATCAAAAAACTTAATGAAGAACTTGAAGTAAAAATAATAGTAAAAGGAAATATATTATTGTGTATATTCTTCAATGTTTAATTATTAAATTTAAGACTTGGGACATTTATTGGAAGAGCATCATAGCTTACACAATAAGAGAATGGAAAGATATGCATGAACATGGAGAAATATAAATAAAATAGAGTAAAACGATTTTATTTATTATAATGAAATAAAATAAAATTCAATCAAATATCCATATGATATGATTATACATATCTTTTCATATTAAATAAACTCTTTCAATCATTATCAAACCATTACAGAACAAAGATCCCTCCATATTTAATCCTATTTCTGGCCCATACTCATTTGAATAACTTCATTGGTTTTCCTACATTTCCTGCTCAAGTTAATGGATTAATATTAAAATATTACTAAAATCTTTTATTTACATTTAATTATCAGCATTACATATACACAATCAATCCATGAATTTACTATTTAGTCCAATATTTTTTTATAATTTGTAGCAATAAACTGAGTAGATCATGTGATATATGAGCAATTAAGTAGCATAAACTTGCTGAAAAACTGCCCTATTTTGTTGCAATACAATAGCAAATTCTTAAAAACCAAAGATCTTATATAGAATTTCAGCTGAGTAATGTAAAAAAAACCTTAATACTGAGGTATTCAATGTCACAAGACTTCTCAGGCTATTACAGCAAATAGATGTGCAATATAAAATACTTTTAGTTTCATTACCATCTTGATCTCAATTTATCTAAATGTTTTTCACACTTTTTTCTTTTAATAAAACATACACAATTAAAATTCTAAAGTACTAATCAGGTAATAAATTAGATTTTTAATATACACTATTTCATATTTTTCTCTTGTGCCAAACGTTTTCTATATAAGTTAGTTATATACTGAAATTTAGACCTCTATACTTTACAAAGCTTAATTCCCTAGTAAACATTATTGTGCAGTAATTACTTCAATAGGGTTTCAACAAATATTGAACTCAATTATTCTACTCTCAATTTCTATCATTTTTCACAAAACTAAATGATTTCCTACTATGATGATGTATTTAACATTTTTATTTTAAAAGTATTAAACAAGCTTTTCTAAGTATACTTGTTATAGGTAGTATTTACATTGAATTGTTTTACAGTATTTATAGACATTAATTTCAAATTTTATTCTTAATATTAATTCTAACTCTTGAACTGAATATACATTCTAAAGAAAATATATATTTAATTTTTTTTTAACTGTTTAAAATTAAATGTTTTGATTATCCATCATCTTATCAATCTGCTTTACCCCCTCCCCCTCCCAAATTCCATTTTAAAATTCACGCTTTCATTCGGTCAATTTGACATAATTTCTCCGTTGCCTGGTAACGAGCACAGCAGTCTTTTTAACCAGACTTTTGTCGGCAATATTTACAAGGTATGATACGAAAACCAAAGAAAGATGATATTTAAACCTTTATTGACTTGTGTGATGTATATATACGTGCGCCTTCATTAGACTTAAAAACATTTCATTTTAAAGAATTTCTTTTAAAAAAAAGATTATCTTTCCCATTACAAAAATTCACTTAACAAAAAAATAGGTGTCAGCGTCAGCATGACCTGGGAAATGATCTCGAAGTATATATAGGTCAGAGACCACTACAAGGACTTACAATAATATAGGTTCATATCTTACCCAAACAATAGTGTTTGAATAAAAGGATGTACACAGTATACGAGCATACATGAATCAATTACCGGGAAAAACTGACGTTGAAGAAACGTTTACTACACAGTCAATAATGAATAATCTGATATTACAAAATATCAACTGCGTTCAGAACAGGATTCCTCTCAGTCTTTCAATAATGAATAATCTGATATTACAAAATATCAACTGCGGTAAAAAAAATCGCTAAGATTAAGTTTGCTAAACAAAAAAAAAATCAACGGTGAAAAAATTTTAAAGTTCAAATTTCAAAGCAAACTGGCATTAAAATACGGCTAACTCGTAAATTATTAATAGGATTTAAACTTGGCTGGAAATGATGGCATACCAAAACGCTTTTCCAGAAAAGCTATTATAGTCTACCGGTATGGGAAAAACTGGGCTCAACAGGCAACAAACTATTTCATTTGATTTCAAATTTTTAAAAATACATACATTTTAGCACCCGCAATCAAATAGCTGTAGGTTTAGCAAGACAGTATTAAATAAATATATGTTAATAAAAATTATCACTATTATTATATGTGGGATTAATTACATTGGAAATGCCGCCATGACAGTGAAAAGAGATAGTATTAATGAAAGTCCACAAAATTAATAACATTTATAAAAATATAAGATTGAATGCGAAGAATTCACAAATAAGAAGTAATTCAATTTTCTTACCTCGTCCGAATTCTACAGAAAAGCTTTATATATCAATTCTTCCAAATATTCACGTTCTTTATATAAATCCAGGGTATCAATTGAATGAAATTAGGAGTGCATGCTTCCCAGGGAGGGGATCTATACCTGTAGATATGGGTACTAGTTCCGTCCTGAAGCGACCTCAAACGGTAAAACAATGTAACGCATAAGAATGAATGGAATTTAGCTAGTGTATATGTATTACCCTTTTATCTTCAAAAAAAAAAAAAACAAAGCGAACGAAGGGTGATTCATTGAAAGGGAAAGCCCAATCTTAATTATGCAAGTTTAATGGCTGGGATATTTATTTGTATTTCAAAAATGTTACTTATAATTAATATGTATATTAATCTGTGAAATTGTATTATTTAACTTCATTTGATATTTTGAGAGAGATTTTTGCGAGTGAAATGTGTTAAAATTTGTTTTCATTAAAAATAATTTTCCGCTATATTTTTATTACCCTGTGCAGCTCATACATTTGCAGAAATTAAAATGCAGCTAAAGCTGTTTTTCATTCCAATATAGATATAAGGATCTTTTGTCTGACAAAATTATCACTGATAGTTTGTTTTTTTACTCCCGATTCGTAATGGGTGGCTGCGGTAGGCGTACATTATGACTATATTACTGATGGTTAGAAGACCGAGTGCTACAAACTGAGATCATAGAAAAATACATTGACTAAAACTTATTTTAAAAGTGTATGTTACGCTGTCACAATTTTAGATAATACTCTTTTTAATTATTATTTTTTATTACATTACTTGAAAATAATAACACATTTTTCTGAATAGTGTGTACATAGCTAGGTCTGGAGTTTCGAGCCCCCATCCTAGCAAGTCTATCTTAAGTATTCATTTGTGTATAGTTTTATTTTATTTAATAGAAAGGAAATTATGATAAGGTAAAAAACAACGTCATTTTAAACCATTATGGATCCACTTCTGGATACTCTCTCCAAGTTTAATCCACACCAACGAACTTTTTTTTTCACCCATCCATTTCACATGAAATCTCTTTGTAGTCTTTTACTATACATTTATGTCAATATTAAGATTTCAATTGTCTATATATTATCATCTCTTCTAACAATATGCTCAGCCTAACTCTACTTTAGCCTTTTTAATTCTTTCAATGATTTTAATGGACCTGATTTTTCTCTCATCTATGTATTATATTTTAGATCTCTTCTTGTTACTCCTAACATATATCTTATCATACTTCATTGGGTCTGAAGTCTTGGTATTGCTATTTTGTTCAGTGACCTATTCTCAAACCCATAAATAGGAACCTAAAATATATTTAAAATCTTTCTTTTAAAACACAGACGTTATTCTTTTAAGTTATTTTTTTTAAAAGCACCCTATGTTTCCATCTGTATCAATAATCTAACCAAGGTATTTGAAGTTGCTAACTTCTTTTAATTCATCACTATCAATTTTTATTTTATTTTTTTGAAACAATTCATTAAATATTAGAAATTACAAGTTGAACTATTTGTATCATCTAACATTAAATACTGAATATCTCTAGAAAATTTTTTAAACTGTATTTGAACTTTTCAAATAGAGTCAATTGTTAGTAGTAACACATAAGTTATTACATTACAAAAAAATCAAGTCAGATGTCACATGACCTAATTTAATAAGCTTGTATTGCAAATGTTATATGTAAAGCTTGCAAATAAGCTTTTAACAAGCTTTCCATAATATCCCCAATCCCAGACCAGTTTCTGTTACTGGTGTCCTCGGTGAGGTGCTAGTATATTCAATCATTAGATTAAAAATACCAGGACAGGTCCAGCATTTTATCTAATGTATAACCAAAAAATCTGAAATTTTCAGACATCCATATATCTTCCAATCCAGCTATCTAATTTAAATAGCCATATGGGACTGAACTAAGTTCAGATACACCATATATTAATAGCTTTAGCAATATAAAATTGACAAAGCCATCATAGCAAAAAATAAACTTACAAAAAAATCAAGTCAGATGTCACATGATCTAATTTAATAAGCTTGTATTTACAAATGTTCCATATAGAGCTTGCAAAACAAACTCTTAACAAGCTTTGTAGAATATTACATAACACAATATTTCCAAGTAATATTATTCTCTATTTTTCGGACATTGCTAATCTAATCAGTGATACTATTAATATAGGAATCAAACCTGGACCTTTAGATTTGTGTTGAATTGGAAGGTAACTCTCTGACCAACTGAGCTACTCTGCAAAGGCAATACATTTAGTAAAAATTTCATATACTTATTTTTGAGGATCCTTCTGGTTTCTCCACTTTTTTCTTTAAGAACAAGATTAATTAGTGGCTTCCAGACATCTTATGTATTATCACATGATGTTGACTTACGGTGTTATTTGCCATTATCATGTGAACAGCTTTTTTTGAATTTTCTACTTTGTACTTTTTCCTCTCTATCCAATAATTCAATGTATTTTCCCAATTGGACATATGTTTATTGATACATACATGGTCTGCTACTTTAGACACATCTATCTTTTCCAATCATCTGACTATACTCTTTCAATCACTTTTAAATGGAGTGACTGATCTCACCAATATACATCCTTCCATATTCGCATGGTATTTTATAGATGCTGTTTTCGTTTTTTTCCAAGATTTCAAATTCAGGTTTTGTAGATGTTAAAATTCCTCATAGAGCCTTTGGAAGTCTGTTCTGATATTATATTGATTACAGATATTTTTTTAGTTTGTCTGATGTTATTGGTATGTACTGATATACTACAGTACCAATAATTGCTTTTTCTTTTGATATTTCTTTTTCCTATTTAAGATTTTCTTAATGATTGCTGATGGATAATTAGTCTTCAAGATGGTTTATTATATAAATCTTTTCTTTTTCCAAATTGATAGCAACATTTTCCACAAAATGCCACTTAGTGCAATCAATAAGTAATAAATGGTTTTGCATATTAATTCCTAACTAATGCATATTCATCCAATATCCCAGTATTAGTTTCTAGCTATGGCTTTCATCATTGGTTTCTGAACAAACTTCTTTGCTCTTTTCCATAGTGAGAATACTCATGGTTTATGTTTCTGGAGTGATTGTATGTATGTACTAAGTATTTTATTGTGTAGTGGAGAGGAGGGTTGTTAATTATAGTTTTGATTTGCCATCAGAAATTATTATTACAAAAACACCTAAGAATGCCAGTTCTTGATTTTTTCTTATTCTATTGTGAATTAAATTGAAAAGTTATGCTGTTGATGTATGTCCAAAATGTTTGTAATAGAACTTTACCACATGGACTAAAACAAATGTATTATCAACATTGCAAAGCAAACCTTCAGGTGGTTATAAAGTAGTATGCATGGCTGTAGTTTTAAGTTTTTCAATGTAAATGTTGTTAATCAAGGGTGGCAGTGGTGAGTCTGTAGCCATCTCTTAATTTTATTGGAAGAATTCCATGTTATATTGAAAGTAACTCATTGTTATGCAGAATATTAATAATTCCATTGTAGTATCAATAGAAAAAGTTTTTCTGGTTTGAAAGCTATTATCATCATTTAATATTTACCTTACAATAGACAATACATCTTCACATGGCATGTTTGTGAATAAACTTTCTTCATCAAAGCTTATCAGTATGTCATTTCTTCCAATTTTTGTGTTCATGATTAATTTTACAAAGTGCTTAGAATGTCTGATAAAGGACTGTTTCGTGTATGCAAAAGGACTAAGAATTTTGAAAAGAAATATTGACAGTGAATTTCTAGAATTAACAATAGGTCTTAATGGGATATGATCCTTGTGAATTTTATGTAGATTCTAAAGATAAGAAAATTTGCTGAATAAGGATATTAATTTACTTTTTTCTGAATCACTATGCTTTCTGAGTAATGATTATAATTTCATTTCTATTCTTGATATCACATTTTTAGCCACTTTTTTACATTGATTTACTGTGAGAAATTCTTATATTGTGTTATCATAATTAATTGTATTTATTATAACTGTAATCTTCCCTTTGTCAGCAGAGAGATTGATTATAGATCTGTCTAATTTGAGAGATTTAATAGCTTTAAAAGCACAAAACCATGGTCAGGGGTTTGGGGAGGGGTTCCTGACAGAGTTATTTTAAGTGCTGGTTCTGGCTAAGCATTTATCACAAAGCTTGTAGAGGAATTGGCAATCCTCATTGTTTATAACTTACAAGCTTAAGAGATAGGGTCATGTGATCTTTGACTCTTCTTTTGACTATTTATAGTCTCTGCCATAAGTCTTATGCAATTTTATATTGCTAAGACTACTAATATATAGTATGGCTGAAGATCTATCAGCCCCATATAGCTATTTGAGTTGGATAGCTGGGTTTGAAGACATGTCTGAAAATTTCAGATTTTCCACTCAATAGATAACTTTTAGATAATTGCTTGGCTTTGGGTTGGTATTTTTAAATCTAGTGTCTGAACCTACTCTGACACCTCTCTGAGGAGTGCCAAAGCACGAAACCATGGTCAGGGGTTTGGGGAGGGCTGACAGAGATATTTTAAGTGCTGGCTCTGGCTAAGCATTTATCATAAAGCTTGTAGAGGAATTGGCAATCCTCATTGTTTATAACTTACAAGCTTAAGAGATAGGGTCATGTGATCTTTGACTCGTATTTTGACTATTTAATAGCTTTTTCTCATCATATGAAATGTTTGATTTCACTTTTTGCTATCTCTCAAATCTTTTTATTCTCTATTGTTATTCTGCTACTTCTTCTAGAGACAATTTTTGAATGACTTCCTGAATGGTTGCACCTTTGTCTAATAAGGGGATATTAGATGGTTTGTTCACAAAATTTAATCAAAAATTTCAGCATCTGTTAGATGTTTAAAACTAAGATTTTTAATTTATGAAGCTGGTAGACTGTTTGGTACAGTATAGCATTTGATATAACCATGTAGGTTTATTACTGCTTGAGAAACTCTTGCAAATTCTTTATCAATAAGAGTATTTTTTAGGAAATATTGTACCTTACCAATGGAGTGCAAGATTTGATACTTTGAAAACCTTCGAACATTTATTTTTTCCCTTAGCAAGGCTTCACTTGCTCTCTAAGAAAATTTCTCAGCTCTCTAGAAGTGAATGGTAAGAGAAAAACTATTAATTCTCCCAAACTTACAATAATTTTCCTTGATGGAAAAGGCAAGGTTGCAGTTATAATTTATACAACTGACTCTGACTTCTCTTAGCAGATCAATATGAATAAATGGCATTACTCAGAAAGCAGTGAGGTACTTCAGTGATTCAAAAAGGTAAATTAATATGAAAATTCATCAAGATATATCTAAACTCCATAAGAAACATTGCATTAAAATCCATTGTTAGCTCTAAAAATTCACCTTGCTAAAACTTTTTTAAGATTTTTCTTCTTAAAGTTCTTAGACCATTGGCATTAAAGAATTAATCAAGAACCTAGAAATTGAAAGAACCAAAATATTGATAAGCTTTGATGAGAAAAGTTTATTCACAAATGTACCAGATGAAAAATCATTATCTATTGTAAGAAAAAGATTAAATGACTACAATAGTTTACAAACCATAACAACTCTTCCTATTAATTGTCATACAACACAACAACACAGAATTCTTTCACCAAAGTGAAGGAATGGCAAAAACTCTCCATATAGTAGTGCCACCTTGTGCTAACCAGAGTAATCAATGGATGCCAGAAGGCTTGTGCATAAAATCCCCATCTAGTGCCTACTCATCCAATATCCCCAGACTAGTTTCTGGCTTGTGGTCTTCATCAGTGAGGAGCCTTGGATCTGAGAGCACTGCACCTAGATCTTAGGATATAATGAAACCCTCCAGTAGCCACCTTTTATCTCTACTTCACTACAAAACTATGAGAATGAAATTGAAAACGAAATAATATTTTCAATCTAACCTCAATAGTTTATATAGTCATATGGATCAGCACCCATACATTTTGGTGACTTTGGCTCTTTAACAACCATAGCCACCATTATCCTATTAGGCAGGATTGGTTAAACCACTAAACATCACATGATCACCATATGACTATATAGCTATTGAGCTTAGATTGAAAATATTATTGTTTTCAATTTCATTCTCATAGTTTTGTAGTGAAGTAGAGATAAAAGGTGGCTGCTGGAGGGTTGCATTAGATCATAAGATCTAGGTGCAGTGCTCTCAGATCTAAGGCTCCTCACTGATGAAGGCCACAAGCCAAAAACTAGTCTGGAGATATTGGATGAGTAGGCACTAGATAGGGATTTTATGCACAAGCCTTCTGGCATCCATTGATTACTCTGGTTAGCACAAGGTGGCACTACTATATGGAGAGTTTTTGCCTGTTTACTAACAGTTATGTGCTAGCATGAGATGGTGATCATGTGATGTTTAGTGGTTTAAAATGAAGGAATGGTTATATGTTTACCATTATTACTCTTGATTACCAACAATTACATGAAAAAACTTGAAACCTCAGCCATAAATACTATTTCATATTCATTTAAAATTTGGCTTAGCTATGTTAGTGGTACATTTGTTATATGTGAATCATTATTATAAACATTCAGGATATACAACAACAACATATTCCCTTCAATAACATTCACAATATTATCAAAGCAAAAACAAAAATTGGCATTATTACATGTTCTTGTGAATAAACTCCCTAATAGCAAAATAAAATATACAGTTTACAGAAAAATTCACATATATACAAGAAAATACTTAGCACATACATCCAATCACACTAGAAACACAAAAGATGGAATTATACTATCGCTATGGAAAAGAGCAACAGAAGTTTGTTCAGAAACCAGTGATTTTGTAAATAGATCTATGTAGAACAAATTCTCTTGAAAAGTAATTATTCATCAGCTGTCATTGAAAAATCCTTACATAGTAAACAAAAAGAAATATTTTAAAAGAAAAAACAATTATTGGTGCTGTAATGTATCCATACATACCAGGAATCTGCAATCAATATATTATCAGAACAGCTTTCCAAAGCTATACCACACTATAAGCAATTCTAACATCTACAAAGCCTAAATTAAAAATGCTGAAAAACAAAGCTGCATCTATGAAATACCACATGAAGTGAAAGAATAAACATTGATTAGACCATTCATGCCATGGAAAAGTGATTGAAAAAGCACAAACAGATGTTTAAAAAAGAGAAAACTGAAGTGTCTTCATTAGCAGACCATTTTATGTAACAATGAACATTGGAAATACAAAAACATTGGATGGAGAGGAAAAGTACAAAGAAGAAAATGCAATAATCTTTTCACATGCCAATGACACATAGCATCATAAATAAATCTTAGTGTGACAATATATAATATCTGGAAGCCACTAATTAACCTTGTTCTTAGAAATAAATCAGGATAATTCTTATGGATAAGTATATGAAATTTCTACTTACTGTTGCCTTTGGCAGAATATCTCAGTAGGTTAAAGTGTTAGTTAAAAATTCAATATTCATGAATCTGGAAGTCCAGGTTTGATTCTCATGCCAATACTATCACTGGACAGGCCACCAATACCTGAACAAGAGGAGATAGTAATAACACTCAAAACATTCTGTTATATACTAAATTGTGTGTTATTAACAGCTGAATATATTTAGAAAGTTTAAATAAAGTTTACATTTTTTCTAAAGACATTCAATATTTAAAATTAGATGATGGAAGTAGTCCCAGCATATAATTTCTACTAAAATACTATCATCACAAATCTTCAGATAAACAATATTATACATTACTTTAGTCTTATCCTTAGTTCTATTTTCTTACTATCATCGGATAACTTTTGTGATATTTCCTGAAGTTCTAAAACATTGTTTTAAAAAACAACCACATCATCTGCAAAATCTAAATGGTTTAAATAATCTCATTTTTACTCTCTTCCTATTTTAATTCACCAAATACGTTTTATAAAACTGTCGTAAAAAGTTTTGCCGATATGAAATTATCGTGTTGTGCGTCATTCCCATTGCTAAGTTTCTTCATATCACTATGTAATCTAATTGTTTTTGCTGCATTTTGATAAATATTCTTCATAGTATGATAATATTCTGGGTCTATATCTTGTTGAACCAATACTTTAGTCACTGAAGAAATTCTTATAAAATTAAATAATTTACAATTGTAAACCATAATGGCTACGTATATCCATTGGTTCTTACTATTTCTTCTTTCACTATTTGGATGTAATCCACTGTGTTAAACTATTCTTAAATCCAGCTTGTTCTTTTGGTTGGTTAAAATCCAAGTTTTGCTGTAAATGAGTACTGATTATCTTAAGAAAAAGTTTAGATATAACTGATAAAAGATCGATATGTCTGTAAATTCTATTTTCTTCATCACCTTTCTTAAATATCAACTGCATTCTTCCAATCATTTGGTATATTTTTATCATTTTGACATTTGGTATATATAATTTTGCCAACAACTTTTCTATTTACATTTCTCTTAAGATAATCCTGGGTTTTTTTTCTCTTTTTCATAGATTTGATTGCATGTCTTACTGTTTTATTTACAATGATGGACAATTCATAAGATGTAATGACTATAGGATAAATTTTATTTTCTTATTCTTTATTATTATATGATTCTTTATAGAACTCATCCACATATTTCATAATGTCATCTCTCTGTACATTTTTTCTTCTAATTGCAGAAATACATTTCCTATCAATATAGAGATATTGGTTTACACTTTCAAGATTCTATTCTCTTCTATAGCTTTTCTTACTAATTCACAATTATATTTTATTATATTATTATTAAATATTTTTTGTACCATTTTATAAAACGATGCCTATTCACTTCTTCTTAATGGATCTTTTTTATATTTTTTCATATTCCCTTGAGAATTTTTATATCAAGTGCATTTGAAATGTTCTATATATCTTAGCACTTGATGGGTTCCCATGCTTCTCCTAATCTGGATATTCTATATACTATCATCTTAATTGTCTGACAAAATGCAGATATTTCACACAAAATAGAATATCTTCTCTGAGTCTGTATTTTTTATGTTACTCTTTAAATCCACATATCTACTTTTTTCTTCTCCAACAGTTTGTTTTATTCTTTATAGCCCTTTCTAACACATCATTCATATCTCATTTGTCTCAAACTAAATGCCCAATGCAATTCGTCTTTGTTTTTATAATGTCCTAATACATAATATCCTCCACACTTTTATTTTTTTATTAGTTCTGCTTGATAGTGCAATTATTCATCCCTTTCCCCCAAAACCACATATCTATGTCTCTAATTTGTTTTCTTCTCTTTTCTCACATTTCACTTCCTTTCGAAGTTATAATTTAAATAAACATTAATAAACATTTTTTTAAATATAATTCTAATGGACTATGCATTAATATTCTAATCTTATTAAAAGTTTGTTTAGCCATTTACTTTATTCTTAATTTATCTATCCTTGCTTCATTATAAATCATCTAAATTCCCAAATATTTAAGTTCATTAATTTTTATTATAATAATAATCACTATCCTTCAATATTACATTTAGGATTATCTTATGAGATACTGATACAATCTATTCCTATATATGTGATTGTCTCACAATACAGTATGATAAAATACCTGACAGATCCCGAATTTTAAATAGTTTAGGAAATAGTAATATTTTATTAAAATGCATTATATAATTTTTATTATCATTGTTATTTGTTCTTATTATTGATTTTTATATTATATAATAAAATAGCTATTAATTTTAAATATTTCCCTTTGTAATTTTTGAAAAAACATCATTTCATTTCACATTCACAATATTAAAGGTCATATTTAAACTCACTTGTAAAACTCTGCTGGATTGAATACATAATTGTTGTTGTAATGTTATTTGAAATGTGAAATATTATTCGATAAGATGGGATACATCAAACCCCTTTTACACTGTCGTATCTGGGATTGAACAAAAATATTGATATTCATGTATTTGGTAATTTAACACTGAGATGAATTATTATTTAACCTTTTTATTTAATTTTTGCTAGCCATATTTTAATGCATAGATTAAATTATTATTAGTTAAAATTTGAAATAAGAAACATTAGTTTTAGATATTTTGTTGTTAAAAAAAATAAAAGTATACAGATTATTATTATAAAAAACTTTGAGAAATTATTTTATTAAATATTCTGATTTTATTAGAATCTATAATAATGGCTTGTTGAAGCAAGAGATTTAGTGTCGATGCATTTTCACTTTCTTGTCTCAACCGGGAAACGCAACCATGAGTGCATTTTATTATTTTACGATTCTCACGATAATGAATGAGGAGAGTCTGTTTCATTATATATAAATATTTTAATAAGTATTTCAAAAAATTACAGAATATAGCATATTTAATAAATAAATATAAAAGGTATATTTATATTTTATTTAAATTGTGATTTTAAAAAAATGTATTTTAATTTGCAGATTTATTTTAGTATTTTTTCTTATTTTTAGAAAATTGTTTATTTATTATAAAATTACGGAACATTTTATTTCATAAATATTACTGCATTTCAGTAACCTTTTATTAAGTGAAATTAAACTCTTTATAACAGAGACAATAGCAATGAGTATTTTGAGTAAAACCATAGGAACAATATCTTAGATAATGACTTTAAGTGTTTCATTATTAGGAAAAAGGTATAAAAAGCCCCTGATTTTAGACTGAGACTCTCTTAATCTGCCTTTCAATAAGCAAAGTCAATGCATTATATATAATAATAAAAGTTGAATTTTATTATAAAAAAATGAATGGCTAAAGAAAGGAAAAACATTTGTTCCAAAAGATATCTGTCTTTTGGGAGATCTAATAACATCTTGGAATAAAACTGTCTCAATGTCCAATGCATTTCGAATACCCCAAGAATAGCAGAATTAATGGAATACTCTTGGTGCTATAATAACTAAAGGATGCAACTTAAAATTCACTATGGATTAAATTTGTGATACTATAACAATGTTATTATAGAACACCAAAGGATTAGGTAGTGCTATTCTAATAAAAATGGAAATATTGATGTCTCAATGTTTTATTATGGATTATTTTGTTAAAAATGTATAATTCAATGAAGTGGATAAAAATTGTGTTTTGAATGATGTGATTTGAATATAATTGAACTTTAAATATAATTCTTACATAATACTATGAATATTAATCAGAGATCTCAGGACTTATGGATTTTAATTTTATAATGTTTTTACAAATATTGGTCTGTTAATATCTATTAATAAATACGCTTTTTAATGAAGTTTTTAGTTAAGGAATATCTGATGATTCTTAGAAAGGTTAACCAGATCATATATTTTCATTATATATTTATTTACTGTAAAATGTATGTGTTTGTTTATACTACATGAAATATAAACTAATCAAAAAGAAAATTAGGATTTTTTTTTTTAAATTTAAATATAGTATCTTTCTTAACACTAATTTTAAATGTTTTTTAAATTTTATATTATGTTTGTTTGTTTCCATTATTTATATACATTTGAAAATCAATAAATTTTAAATATCAGTATTTTTTAATTATACTTAGGATAATGTATACTTCATCTACCTTGATGATAATAAAATTTTGTACTTAAATTGTTAATTTTACATTTATGATTGAAAGGAAAACCAGGAAACAAATTAAACAGACTTAGTTTTATATATATATATGTTTTAAGAGTTTATTTATAAGAGCTTATGCAAATACAATATTTTCTTTATTAGTGAATATTCACAGCATCTGCCAGATACATAAACAACAAATTTGTATATACAATCATACTATTGATATTTAATTCATAATCAAACATTCTAGTCAAGAATATTTCATTCATTTATTAAATTATACATTTTATTATTTATTTATTATGTTTTGTTTTTTATTAATTAAAATTGAATATTATGATTATTCACAGTTTATTCATCACATTATATTTTAATAACAACTCTACATATTTTATTTTCATATTAAATATTCAGCTAGTCAAAATATTAAAGAACCATTTACATATTTTAATAATGTATGATATTATTTTATTGATTTTATCTGCATTTTATTGATTACAATGAATAAATAATTATTAAAAGTTAAGCTAATGTCTTATTAAACACTAACTGGTTAAGTGCATATATTTATTTTCATTTAAACTGTGGTAAATTGGCACTCAATATTATTTGTACTTTCAAAATTTATATTTATCATCAAGCATTGGTGGCCTAGCAGTTAGCATAGCTGCCTTCCAAACAGCTGGCCTGGCTTCACTTCCCGGTCAATGCATTTGACACATATATATAAAAAAATTATATTTATCTAATCATTAGTTTATAAATACTTCATGCTAGTACAATTTGACATTTCAACTGGGGTATAATAAATTATTTATTTTATTCTATACATTTTTATACCATTATAAAAAAAATTGATATTGGAAAGTGTTAAACCATTTATTCATTAATAGATAATCATTTTTAATATCATTATATCATTACAGATTATTGGTGTTCAATGTCATGGGTTATTTGATAAATTATTCATTCATTTATTAAACTGTTACAGTATATTTATATATATATATTGAAGCAGTCGGATCTGAGTTCGATCCTAGCTTCATGACATCTAGCCATAAGCCCACTTCAAACCCTAGTACTAACCTTAAATTTCCAATGCAATGGGGCTTTATACGTTCAATCCACGCTAATTTCCATAAAGAATAACTTATATCATAAATGCATATTAAAATTAATTAGTTTCAGATTTAAATTGATCAATTCTATTAATAAATTCATGATAGAATTATTCATGAATTTATATATTATAACTGCATGGATTGTGCATATATATTTGTAAATATTTAAATATATATAATTGTTTAAAAGTTTCATTGCGTCAGGAATGTTTGATTTTATTTTTAAATAATTTGTTAAAGTTTTAATGATTAAAAGCTACATTCTTTCGATAAGCTTTCAGATTTTCCCTTTCCAAAAACAACAGTTACAGTTTTATTAATTAGAAAAAAAGATAAGGATTTCCTAATTAAAATCATTTCTGATTTTAAGAATTCATTTTCTAATTAGAAAATGAATTCAAGTTAATGAGTTTGAAAGCCTTATCGAAGGAATTTATCTAAAAACATTGATAATGAAAGAAGTGCTAGCCTGAAGGCATCAGAGGATATTATATATAGCTCTGAAAAGTTTGGAAAAAAAGCCATCTTTGTTGTAGAGAAGTGCAGTAAACTCTGTGTGTTTTAAATAGTGTTTCAATCATAGTAAGGGGCTAAATGTCAGGAATCTGGCTATCAGTTCCTGAAGTCCCCTGAAAATCTTCAATGGAGCTGTTGAATCTTTTCCGGATCAATCATGCTGCTAAAATTATGAAAAGCCACTAAAATGCTGTTCAAGTAATCAATCAAATGCATGCCTACGTTTTTACCAACTTGGATGTGTAACCTAAGGATCCAGCCCAGAAGAAATGGGTAATATATTTCCATAATGAACCTTAAACTTTCTGGCCAGTTCCGAACTTTACTTTACACTCCCTTTAAGAGCTCTTTTTATTCTATAAATGTCATAATCTCTGTGTAAACTTACTTTTATTTATGCTATTATATCGTAATTCTCTCAACTTCTAGTCTTTAACTTTCTCTTTTCTTACTTGGCGGTTCATTTATTATATTATATATATATATTTGTGTGATTTATTAATGTTGTTACTTTAATTATATGCCAATAATCTTTCGACTCAATAAACTCCTTTGTTCTATTTGCCTTACGTAGAAAATATAATATTAAATCTGATAATAATTCTCGCCCATTAGAACTAGATTTATATAGTTCTATCAATCATCGAGTTGAAAGAAATTATTAAATGTGTTTATTTTTATAATTGGCTAATAATAAATTATTAGCTCCGTTTCTAATCTATGCCACCGCTATTTTCTCGTTCCACTAATATTTATTTATTCAAATATAATCTTAAAATATTTTTATTGCAAAAGGGCCAATAAAGGAATCAAATATATTCTAATTCAAATTTCTGTTACTCGCTATTAAGATTCAGGAAGGGCACGATGATTGGGGCATAATTAATATGATTTACAAATACTTTAAAATAGTTTTACTTAAAAGCTCGTTTGACTTTAATTCATTTGATCAAGTCATCATGTAGAGCATTCTATATGGGTTTTAGTATTCAAACGATGACTATCAAGTCATCATCTTCGAACGTTGCTGATGTAGGGCAATCTTCCGCTCCGTTAGGCTGGTCGGTGATAATATTTCTGTTATTTTAAATTATCAAAGAAGAAAGCACTTCCTCTCCTGTTCATATTAGTCAAAGGGCATAAGACTTGTCATATGCAAGCCACCATAGGACTTAGATTATCGACCAGCTATCGTCTTTCAATTTCATTTTATAGCTCATAATTCATCAGCACCGTTGCCTCTCTGTTCCGGTAAAGCCCGCTCTGATGCTCATAATTCGTGATGAAGTGATTTAAATTAAAGTCCAACAAATTCTCTGTTATATCTCAAAATAAGTTCTGTAATAAAGATCAAAGTTATGCCCTAAATACGTATCTTGCTCTTCATGAATGGATTTGCAAATGTGAAAATCAATAATACCTTTATCTGCTTTTTATTCCTTGAAAATCAATAATACCTTTATCTGCTTTTTATTCCTTGTTGGGAGCATAGACATAGACTTTCAAATATTGTGTAATATTCATTGGCATATAATGAGGACCGCCACTCTTATTATAATTATAAATTTTGTTTAAGGATTAGAATTAATTAACTTAATCTTTATTTAAAATTCAAACCAAACAAATTATTATTATTAAATATTTTCTAAACACATTTGGTTTCTTAGTTCTTAATTCTTTCATAATTATGTTAATGTTCGCTGTTTGTGTTGGCAACCCGAACATATACATATGATTCGATTTAAATTTATTTTTATTCAGTTTATTATCAGATATTAATGTCAGTTCAGGGGTCTCTGATCCTCACCAACCATTGAGATAGTTTCTTGGCGCATAGCACTGCGCCGTCGATTTAGATTTCTATTAATCTGAGCTGTTGAGTTGGGTTTGAATTCAGTTTGAACCACCTGAGTTTGAATCCGACTTGCAGTTTAGATGGTGGGTATTTCAACTGGTACAATATATATATATATATATTGTACCCAGGAAAACTGTTGATGTAAGCAGGGATCAAATTACAAATTATGAATTGTGGTGAATCAAGTAATCAGGTAAACCCTCAGAGTTCTTTGCTATTACAATTTATGCTAACAATAAAGGGAGTTGCAATAATAATAATGATAATAATAATCATTAAACATTATAAAGTATAACTGAATAACATTTTAAGAAGAGAAACCTCAACTCATTCTTGCAAAACTTTCAACGTTCCAATATTTATACCATACATTACAAAGTCGCAAGGGTACAATAATTTTTTTACTTACAATAAAATTTCTTTTATTATTCCCCGGCAATATAGTCTTACACCTCCAACTCCCATTTCATCATCTTATTGTCATGATCAAATCCACATTTTAATAAAATAATCATCTTTTATAAATCTTATTGATTTGTTTATACTACTTTTCTTTTCCTTTAACAACAAATATAAGTTCTTATTTTATAGAACTATGGTATTATGATCTCATGGTTCTTTTATTATATTTAATGTTACCATTTCCCAATATTTTGCTTTATGGACATGTTGTTAATAAAATGAATGATATCCTAGTGATAAACATTAAAAGACATATACTTAGTCTACAAGTTATGTCTACCTATTGTATAATAATACTAATGGAAAAATTTAATAAAATACTTTAATTAAAACAAAAATGCATAAAACTCTAAAGTTGGAATAATACAATCATCTTCTAGGATAGCATTTGAATACCAAGAGTGGAAAAGGATTTTACGATCACTCAAAACTATTCATCAATAATATAATAAATAAATAATGATTGATTATAAAAGTAGTTTTATTTAAAGAAATTGCAGTTTTAAATTATAGTGATACAATAGAATAAATGAATATTTTATTTCAACTGCATTCTTCATATCTGCAAAATCATCATCACTAAATAGTTTAATATTTCAATTTATATGACTGTACTCTGAATAAATAGCATGAAAAATCTTTGCATTATAAAGTACCCAATGTTCAGATTTCTAAATATGGATTGATGAATATCAAGATATTATAGAGACATTATACAAGATCTAATAACAAAATAACATTTATTTACAATAAACAAATTTTATAATCATGAACATTATGGGAAGTCTGTTGCAAAACACTGTTAAAATAGTCCAATGCAGTTGCTTACAGGAGAATACTTTTACAATTTAAACTTATTTAAAATTAAGAACATGATCTATGACGGTCTTAAGTGGACAAATACATCTTATAAGAGATTTTCATCCTTAAAGTTAAATAGTTATCATTATTATCAATGAAATACTTTGTGTCTTTAAAATGAGAGAACTTTATTAAATTATAAATAAATTTACCATACAAACCTTATACCTTCCTGCATAAAATATATCTCCTAAAACAATTCTATAATTTCATAATCTATAGCTTTCACTAATTTTTGCATTACATAGCAATTCTATGGTCTTTTAATTGCTGAAGTTGTATTAAATCTTTAAATTGTTCTCTGAGGTTACACATATACACTCTATGCCAGGGTTCCCCAACCCTATGCCCATGGGCACCATGGCACCCGCAGACCATTTTACGTGTGTCCACCATTATCCGATTTATCTGATACAAATAAATTTAATTTTTAAAATTTCTTATAAATTATTGTATTATATTGTAATCAAATTGTAAGGCATACTATACTTTTACAGCGTAAAAATATAAACGTTAATTATACGTTAAAATTTTATTTTTGAAATAAATATTTTTTTGTACATTATATGTATTATTAACAATATCCAACTATAAATTTACAATGGTGCCCACTACCTGATTGAAAAAATAAATGGTACCCAACACCTGGCCAGTATTATAGAATATGCTCTTAAGTGCAAAAAGGTTGGGACCCCTGCTGCATGCTATTGTCCCAACAATGAGTAAACCTGAATGATCTTTAGAGCTTACCAATCTAGCAATGACTTGCTTCTGGATGATGATGATGCATATTGATTATTTAGGCTAAAGAATATAAATTTATAATTTTGAATAAGTCATGATCGGTTTTATCTCGTATAGTGCTGGCATAACAGATTTACACATCAAAACTCTGAATTTACACTTAGGGAGTTAAAAGTACTCCTGAAGAAAGGATGATACACTTCAAAATAACAAGCTTATCAATTACCAGTATATTAAAATATATACTACACCATATATAATGGTAAATGCAATATAAAGAATATATTTCCCAAGAGGAACTGATAAATAAAAGAATGAACCTAGTAATGGTATGAACCCAAAATACACACCTACTTTCTGAGGGCAAGAAAATATGTTAGGACTCTTGTTTCTAGACAGATTTATGATAAAATGGTGATGAACTACCACAAATACAACCACAAAACATGAGAAAAATATCATAATGAAAATATTAACAACACCAAAGAGAATGGCTCTCTATCTCCTTATAAAATATCTAAATTATTCCATTGCAATAATGAGAGAATCAAGCTCTATCTACAAATCATCATGTGGAAATAAAATTTGTATACCTTAGAAATATACAATGGTCAGATAACATATATCAAATATACAAGAGAGGAATTAATTCTAAACTCTCAATAAATGTAATACTAAATTGATGCATAAAACCGATAAAATAATAATATGGTTGTCAAATATGACTAAATAAATGTACCTTAAGCTATTTAAAAAAATAAGAAATGTACATCATCTTTCGTATATATATATATATATATATAAGTATTCGCTATAAAATATACTTCTCATAATAAAGAACAAAGCAATACTTTTTAAAATAACTTAACACCAAATTATTATATAGTATCATGAATAATAATTAGTGAACTTCTACCAGACACACTAGATCATAATATATAAAATATTAAAATTTAACACTTGAAATAGCCTATAATAATAATTATAAATGCATGCCTTAAACCCAAAGCATAAAATTTTATCAAAATCTTTTTTAGAGTTATAATTATTTATTAAACACACAGAAAGTATATGTAAATACTTTTAAGACAGGCTATAAACTGTATCAAATGTGCCTTGAAATTTATAATAGAAGCAATATCTTTATTTTGCTGATAGAGGGACCTCTCAAACCATGACACAAGATAACAACTTTTATAAAGATAAGAGCGGCCATCTTATCTTTAACCTAACTTTCCATGTATATAGGCCAATCTGAAGCATCTTCATTTGGGAGTGTGAAGATGTTGTTCTCTCCACAATAGTTTATATATTTCCAGCATAAAGATCGTAATATTAACTCATAAATCGCAAGATTTCATGAATGTTAATTTGTATGAGAAATAATGGACTTAAACAGTGGAGAGAACGACAGCTTCATGTTCCCAAATCAAGATTCTTCAGATTGGTCTATATAAGTTAGAAAGTTAGGCTAAGGATAAGACAGCCACTCTTTAGCTTTATAAAAGTTGCTATCTTGTGTCATAGTTTGAGATGTCGCTCTATCAGCAAAATATAAATATTGCTTCACTATTATAAATTTCAAGGCGCATTTGACACAGGTTATAGTCTATCATAAAAATATTTACAAAATCTTATATTTATATATATATATTGTAACAAGGTGCGGACTGAGGAGAGCCAATGGTCCGCCAAAAGTTACAAGATAAATGGATATAGATATTACTAACACTATCAACTAATAAAGTTATTAATAATTGTAAATACTAATATTAAATGGTGGTGGGAATAATTCAATATTAACAGTATGTTATTCGTATATTTATTTGTAGCTAGTTGTTATTTGTTTAATTTTAAAAGTGGGGAAAAACTTCGTAAAACTCGTGCTTTATTGGAGTGTTTGTGGCATGCGAGTATATATATGTGCATGATTGATATATTTCAAGTAGATGGCCAGTTAAAGCAAAATGAGATCTTTCTAAAATACAAACGCAAGTTTTAGTACAATGGCGACCGCGATGACGTAGTCATAGTCCGGTCGGGTGACGCAACCGGAGAATTTCGAGGGATGGAATCACGGAAAGGGACGTGGAAAGGACGAGAAGAGAGGAGATATAAAAGAAAATAAATAGGGGATATTTTTCTTCTTCCACGGGGGCAGAGAACGATAGAGAAAATAAAGAAACGTATCATGCATCGAGTGGGGTAAAAACCTTTCACTTGACAGGCGATGAAGGCCTGCCCTACGATCCCGAATGTGCTGCAAAAAGGATAGTTAAAGAACGCCGAATTCCAGTCATCGACGGCAAGGAACAATGATAGCTACGGGGAAACTAACTATGAGATCGTCCAGTTTTAAAGCCATTGACATCGTCAGACATACACCTTTGAAATGCCTAAATTCCCGGGAATGTTAAGGTAACGTGAACTATATTATTTGCTTATCGATTTGTTATTAAAACACAATCCGAGTCTTATACGGATTGCATCATCCATCGGAACTTTGAAATAAATTAAATTCTCTATATTTAAAACATGTTTCAATAAAACTTTCAAACTACAAAGTCCAGGGAAGCAATTTAATAAAAGAACATTAATAATATGTTGCTTTGCCTATAAAGATCCAAAGAATAAAATGTTTAATCTGTACGTATGTGTGTGTATGCTTGACATTCTATGAAGCACGAGTTATGAATAATGGCGGGTCAATTAAATAAATCCTAACCTTCTTATTTTATAATAAATTGTTTTAATGTTATGAATATCTGTGAATATTTTTTTTTTATTCTTTGATTTATATTATTTTAATAAGATTCATAGTTATAGCGCTAAAGATTTCATAATTAATATAAAACGTATACTCTGCCTTGAACAACCGGTATGGAGGAATTTAGGGTGGGGTAGCGAGCGCACTCATCTGAAATTAAACGGGAATTCCCCTGTTGCGCAGAGAAAATCTAATCGATAAGATGGGATTTCTATAATCGTTTATTTTTTTTTTAGATAGACAGAGATTTGGTTATGTATATCCATCCACCTTCAGTTAAAAGAAAGTAGTGTCGGAATCCATAGTTCCCGTCCACGGTCCAATGACCACCACCCCTGAGATGAGCTAGGCTAGTTAACACCCCTCCCCCCTTAAATCACAGGAAAAGGCAAAGTGAGAGTAAATATCTATCGAGTCGCTATCGGGGTATATGCTGCATCTATAGAGTCCCGCGGTGTAATTCTTATTTGTTCATCGCAAATAGGTTTGGCGCTTGGAAGCAAACACGCTATCCATAAATATGCCCGGGGATCATGCAGAGAGGGAAAAATTTATATATATAAGGTTAAATCTTAAGTTAACCATAGCCATTTTTATGAATTTACTAATACGACCCTTCCGCGGGCAAAGCGGTTCGTTATAATATATTAAAGTTCTTAATCTTGTAGATCTTCTAATTAGGTAGCAAATAAATTCAACAAGTATTTTTCTCCAAACGCTGGCAACATCATTTAAAAAGACATATGCATTGACAGTTTTTTTATAAAGACTTCATACATGCACACACAAAGAAAATGTTAATAATTAAATGGCCATTATTTCATGAATCATCAAACATATAATTGACAGGACAGTTTTCATCACTTCTCACAGCATTACTCTAGGCTTCCATTTTATCTAAGGCAGATAATTATTTAAATATAGCAATTAATCATATATTCTTCTTTTCCAATTTTAGCAAGTTTTCTAAACAAGATATTAAATACAGTAGTTTGTTCATAAACATTTCTTTTCCAAATTATGCAGACTTTCTAGGTAAAATATCTAATATAGTAGTTTGCCACACATTAGCAAGTTTTCTGAACTAAACATTCAAATATAATGCAGTTTAGTCAAAATACCTTTATATAGCAGTTTGGTCACAAACTTTCTTCTCTAAATTAAAGCAGATTCAAAGTAAATATGAGTAGTTTTCAAAAAAGAGCAAGCTTTTACTAATCATTCAATACTTAATAGAATACATAAATTCTATAATAGTAATCTTTGGCAACATTAGCATTTAACTATAAACATAGTATTCCATAAAGCAAAAGGTTTAAATATTTTCATTAATATATCAAGCTTTTTTTACTCCAGATGATAAATAACTAATTAATTATTGATAATAAGAAAATGTCATTAGTGTCTAAAACAAATGGCTTTCTTTTTCCTGAATAATTAATTTCTTTAAATAAATTTTTCCAAGACAAACCACTTAATAGATAGAAAAACATCTCAAAAGTTTATGACAATTATGATCTTAATGAGTTATAAAAGAATGTTAAAACTGTTATAGTAACATTAAGGTAAACTTCCAGTAAATTTACTCTAAAATAAATTTAAATAATTCATGATAAATTTAGGACATAAATATGTAATATTTCTTAAATGAAATACAATAAATTAGGTTTGATATCTGTGATGTGTTAGTGTTGCAGAATAATACTTTATTCATTAGTAGACAATTACTTAACATTTTGCTTTCCAAATTCTTCTTTCAATATTGCTGATTTAGATTTTCAATTAATGAAATGTAGCACCCGAAAGAGTTTTTTACATACTCATTTACTTGGGGAAAAAATTAAACTTATTTTTAAAAAATAAAATTATACTTTTACTTTTAATTATTAATACTTTTCTCACAAAGTTGATGGACAAAAAACCATATCAAATCATCCTTTAACATATGTGTATGTGCTTTTATAACTTGCCTAACACCAATCATTTGGTTGACAGGAAACATTCTTTCCTCTTAATTTCTCAATCTTCAAATTAACAGTTAATTAGTATCTATAGTCTGAATCTAAAAATAATAATAATTTAAATATTTGCTAGACAATCAGTCAAACACAAGATAGTCCAATAACGTTAATAATGTCCTTCCAACAAGCCACTTTCTTGTGATGTATAGAGGTTTTTCATCTTTGGACCCTGTTTGCTCACTCTGCCATAGGGAGGATGATACCATATTTCACATTTTGAACGATTGTTCCTCTCTTCAGGGCTGTAGAATATTGATTAATAAAATTTATACACCAAAACATCCAATTATCAACACACTCATAGAAGGTTTTGCTTATGGGGATTTTGCAATTATAAGAAGTGCAACTTTCATCACTTTCTGTCTATGGTTTGTCAGATGCTTCCTAATCTTCAAGTCTGTTATACCTGATCCAACATTAATTTTTTTACAAAAATTAGAAGATATCAAAGAAAGAGATTTGAAGTTAGCTCCTCAGCTAATAGTAAATTCCACATAGAATCTTATTAACATTGGACATTAAGTAATTTAATGGTTTATAAATGTATTGCCAAATTTAATGTTATTTTATAATTTTTTTCTTTATTGTAAACATAGTTGAATAAACCTGTTTTTGATACTACAAATTAATGAAAAAGTTTCATTGTTAAAATAGAATTAAAAAATAAATATTACACAATAATTATATCAATGAACAAATTTAGAAGTTCGCCAATATTTTATTTAATTTTTTAACTAAATAAGAATATTCTAGAATAAGATCCAATATTATAAAATAAAGAAATATTCCCATTAAGAAAGAAAAATTAAAATGACTAATGCATGCACATTCACACACATCTAAAAATTGTCCCGTATCTTTTAAAATAACTAATTTAACTCTTTCTTTTATTAAATAGCACTAAACTAATTACCTACTTTTCAAATCAACTAATTTAACTTAATCTCTAAACTCAATTTTAATAATACTATTTTAAGAAATGGATTGATTATTATTAAGAACTAGTTTAAATAAAATACTTTATTATAATTATGACAACTACCAATTAACTTCTAATATGAAAATTAAATCTAACTACTATTATGGATTCTTCAGGCACCAAACTGGATATACTAAATTGTATTATAATAATTGGAACTTCTCTAATATTTAACTCTTATTAGCTACACTTTTGGATTTAAATCATTCAAATCTATTTTAATCATAAGCCTAAAGTACTTTAGCAAAACAATAAGGTCAAATGCAATAACATTTATTCATGACAGAAATACTTTAAATAATTTACTATTTAGATTTGCATATGCTTATTTAATCTTAATAAATCATTTGGAAAGATAGTTTAACTTAATGAAAATTTCCTAAATAAATAAAATATCCACTTTATTGGCAAAGTCAAAGATTACATTATATATATATATATATTGTAACAGTCAAGTTTGTACATTCGCGTAACAGAATTCAGAATTCAAGAAAAAGAGACCGAAGCTGACCAGACTAGGACTGTGACATCCCAAGTCCGACCACACTTCAACTCGCAAGCCAGTACTCCAAGACTCAAGACCCTACGAATGACCACCTCGAAATTACACGTAGCATACTCCTTTATTCGCGGCCGACATAGGTCAGGGAGAAACAATGAGACTCATAATTAAATTACAAATTGATCGTATCTAACGAATAGCTAACTTAATGGAGACCTTTAATAATGCATATTCTATAACATAATAATGATGAGAATTGGATTGAATAATGAAACTGAGAGTGGACTAGGTTAATTTACTAAAGTTTAATTTCTTCAATAATAAGTTTGATCTAAACTATTTCTTACAAATTTTACACATGTAAAAATGCACGCAGGCATTTAATGGCTGAAGAGTTTGGACAGATTCTTTGGTAAGATTAATAAATAAATTTACATTTTAAATAAGATGAACGCAGCAGTTATTCATCTTACAATTTGTATACAATTATTTTACGAATTTATATCTAATCAATGCACGCAGGCATTTAAATAAATAGCTTATCACTACGCCATGTCTATCGTGTAACATATGCGGACTCCTCTTGGTGTGTGGCTGAATACTAATAATTAAACTAAACCTTGGTCAACACTTACGGTAGACGTTTCTCGTCTGTTTATATTTATTTATTTAGCCTAAATAGGGCTGCAATAACTTAGATTGACCGGACTTTTAAGAATATCTCAGACAATTGCTGAAAGAACTAAAATAGGGAGGTAGAGTTGGCTGCTCTGGATGTACTAATGCACTATAGCACCAGCAATACAATAATAAAGTCGCTCTGCAGATGGATTGGTAGATCAAGGGTTTCTGCGACAAACGCCGGTACCCTGAAAACCGATCGTTAAGCTGCATGAAAAGGAACAAATAGTTCAGAAAGGCGGGGGACTTACGTGCTAACCTGGCCTTAAACTCAGGCTTCGCGACTGCTCTACCCTATGAGAGGAAGATGTGCTGGCTTAACCGAGGCTACATCTTATTTATGTAAATATACGTGGCAGCAAAACGAGAAAATATTAAAGTGAATAAATCACATCCGCCAAGCAAAGCATTTGTAAAATTTATATTCTATAGGCAAGAACAATAGCTTATTAGCTTAATCAAATAGAAGCCAACTCTTAGGTAGCATGATAAAATATATGCTATAGATGGGAATAATTACAGATAATCTTTGCTGTTCCAGCTAATTCTAATTTGTTATTGATCAAATGACAAGTATTTAAAAGGAGGGAAAAGTATATTTGATGGGGTTTACTAAATAACTTAAATAGCAAATATACTTATAAATATTTATCAAGGTTAGTCTATTTCTTAGTATTTAAAATTTAAACCTCACTAAAATAAGCCACATTGCAAAAATTTACAATTAAACAATTATCAAAAAAATATTAAATAATAACGAGCGAGTCGTTACTATTTTCTTAAGAGGGTTTCGAAACAGCGCACAGAAATAAGATTATAAATAATTAAGTGAAGAGGTTTTAATTAATCTCTTCTTAAAATATTAAAATTTAGTATTCGCTGTTTCGAAGCGTCAGCATATCATAAAATAAATATAACAAATATTAAAAACTATGTGATAAAAAAAATAACTAGAGACATGACTGCAGTGATAGTTTAAAGTAGAAACATTAATTAATTTCTTAAGGATGGAAATTTTAAAAGCAAGTGAATCATTTTTAAAACAATAACAGAAAAGCTTTAACATTAAAAATATATTGAGTGGTTAGTTAGCTAACTAGAATTTAAAAAGGTAGTTTGAAATTATACATAAAATATACGGAAATATATACAGAAAATAGACAGAGCTCTGCAGTTTAAAGTGATTTACCGGTATTATTAGGTGCTTGAGCTGGAGCTAGGTGAGTTTCCTGGGCGGCTTGCGGCATGCTCTTCTTTTACGGGTGGTCTGTAGATATTATAGCGGCATTCTTCTTTTTTCAGTTAGATGGTATAACGGCATTCTTGGTTATAAACGGTGTCGGATGGAAACGAACCCGTCGCCTCCTTACGGAGTGACAGCTAAGACGGCCAAACTAGCCGGACATCTCAGTTCAAAACTAATTTGATTTTTTTAAATATAAAATGCGCTTCAAAATGGAGTCTCTTCTCAGTATATAGATCTCAGTAGTCTCTCTTGTATTATAGCTCTCAGAAGTTCTTTCCCGCTCAAAATATGGCCCATTTATATCTTTTCCTTATCAGCTTAACACCTTTAGGAATTTTTCTTTGCTTCATGATTACATTTTTTTAAATTAATTTTGTTAACATACAATCTGCTTTCAAATATGCTGATAAGTTTCTGAGGTGTTATAACTTTGACTTAATTCCGTTTTAATTAAATTCTAAAAACATGTAGTTTTGATCTTAAATATTTGATAAGCTATTAAAATATTTCAGTTATAACTTTTATGGTTATTTTGTAAAACTATTTTGCCATAAACAATTTTAATCCAAAAATAACTTAAATGTTTATATCTGACGCAATTTCAATTAGCCAGATTTTAAAATGACTTTTTAATTTGACCAAAGGTAGGTGCGGTCACTAATTAAATACTTGTTTACGACAGAATATGTTTCTAACCAACTTTTAATTGTAAGAAAAAAAAGAATCTTAATTTTTAAAGAAGACTTCTCGGCACATTTGAAAGAAAACCTTTTTAACATTTTTAAATAAACATTTTAAAATATTTTCATCCTTTAACATTTTTAATTAAACAACACATTTTAATGTTTTAAATCACGCCACCCCTATATACATTACACATATAGGTTGGATTATATATCCACATACGAATTAAAATAATAAATTTATTAATAAATTGAACTTTATCATTATTTAACATAATAAAAGTATTTTTTTAAAATAAACGCGATATTAATAATATGCTATAATTCTATCAAACCTATCTAATTATAGCGTTCTTTCGTATGTAAATATATAATGCTGTTCAGACAGCCATGACAGCAAATTGTAGTTTTATTTTACATATTATAGTTTAAATGAGATTCGAATCTAACACAGACGAGTGGGCTACTAGATTGATGATGAAATGGCAAGGGATTAGGAGGTTCCCGTTTCAATATATATATATATAATTTTTTTTATACTTATGCAAGTGGAAGACCCCATGATTTTAAAATCAAATATTTGTAGGAAAAACTTACAAAAAAGCTAGTATTATCTTTTTTGATATATTTAGTAAAAGATTTAATAATATAAATTATTCCAATAGCTGGTCATGCTCATTTTTTAGGTTGCATATGTGCTTAGGATTTTTCTTTAGATAACTGGCCTTAAACTAATTCATTTAGTCATTCATTCATTAGGTAGAAAAGGTAAGGTCTAGATATAACCTTTCTGCTTGGCATCTGATGAGTATTGACTTTTCCATTATTATTTCTCTGTAGTATAATGCTAGTAAAACTTCCATATTACAGCAAGTTATTTTGCCTTATATATAATACAATATTTAATGTATGTTCAGATCTTAAATATTTTAGTATGTGGAATTTCCATTTATAATTAAACTAAAAGTGGTGATATTTTTTTATATACATTGGCAATGACAATTTTTACTTTTTCTCTTTGCTTTGGGCAATTAATTTTGATTGGACACTATCCTAAAAAGAGTTTTGTGATTAATTACAAATAGAAAATTCCACATACTAAAATATTTCCTTCTGAATGTCCATTAAATATTATATTATAATATTTGACTTATCAATGAATGGATTTATTACAAAGCTAGAGTTAATTAATTTCATAAATAAAAATGAACTGGGTAATTATGTTTTCATGAAACAATACCCTTTTGATAAAATGAATAAGTTTAAATTTTTATATTATCATGTCAATTTTTTTATTAAGAGACTGTTTAAAAATATTTTAATTTACAGTCTTTATTCCTCCAGCTATTTGCTATTTGTGATACTTTGGTTTCTTATCTCTATATATGTAAAATATATTGCTTTGTCTCTATATTACTTCAAAAGCCGTATTCCTTTTGATTGCATTGGTGCTGACAGTTTTTACTTTCTCTTAGTCTTGGGCAATTAACCTTGATTGGCTATTATCCTGGCAAGAGTTTTCTAATTAAATAATTTTAAATGGAAAACACATACTAATATACATATAGTGTTATATATAGGTGTCTATAAGTCACAATTTTTCTGAATTTGTTCTAATTTTATCCCTTTTGTCTTGGCATCCAAAATATTCTTTTAGGACAATTAATTATCCTGGTTTTCTTAACCACTTTTTTAACTTTTAATTTTAACTTTATATTTAATTTTTATTTTTTATAAATTAATATTTATTCATTTAAGGAGTTTGCTATTAACTGAAAGGAGACCCTTTGATTCCTCTTGGAGGCCTTAAAGGAACCGAGCAGGGCAAATTCCTAATGTCCACTCCATACGTTCTTGTCGTTGCAGCTGTTATTACTACATGATTATTCATATAGTATATGAACATGGATGGGCTGCTCACCAACACGCATTAACCAGCATGGTGAGTTTATTGGCTTTTTACCTTTGAGTTTAAGATCAAGAAACACCATGGTCTTTCTTCTCAGTGCGTGATAAGGCAGAATGAATGTTTGTGTAAATGATAAATATTTTTCCAATATATATATATACAATTATGACAGACAAAAATAAAGCATGGCCCTTATTCCCAGGAGGCTGTAAAGTTACCAACCAAGGCAGCGGTTGGTGGCCGAAGGCGGAGGGTGCTAAGAATCCCCTGATTGTGGACCCAGGCTGCCATTTGATGACAACTTTTTATTTAGGTACTTACAACTGCAGATCACTTTCAAGTGAAGGAAGATTGCAAGAATTAGAAGAAGAACTGTCTTATATTAAATGGGACATTATTGGACTTTGTGAAGTTAGAAGAAAAGGAGAAGAAACAATTGATTTAAAAAGTGGACATATACTCTATTATAAAGGCACACATATTGGAAATACAAGTGGAGTAGGATTCATTATAAATAAAAAGTGGAAGAACAATATTGTGGAGATTGATGGTGTATCAGACAGAGTGGCAAGATTAGTTATACAACTTAATAGCAGATACCAAATGCAGATAATTCAGGTTTATGCCCCAACAAGTTCTCATAGTGATGAAGTAGTAGAAAATTTTTATATGGATGTACAAAAGGCTTTTGATCAGAGTAAACAACATTTTAAAATTGTTATGGGAGACTTTAATGCTAGAATTGGTAGACAAATGAAAGATGAAATTGCTGTAGGTAATTTTGGTTATGGTAATAGAAATGAGAGAGGACATAGACTTGTGGAGTTTGCAGAAAAAGAAAAACTTTATATTATGAATTCATTTTTTGAGAAAAATGTTAAAAGGAAATGGACATGGAAGCATCCAAATGAAGGTACAGCAGAATTGGATTATATTTTGACTAACAGAAAATACATATTTCAAGATTGTAATGTTCTTAATAAATTTAACACAGGAAGTGATCATCGATTAGTAAGGTGTAAGTTACGTGTTAATGTAAAACTAGAGAGACAAAAATTATTAAGAAAAACAATATTTACAGTTGATATTCCTAATCTTCAGAAACATTCTAATGAATTTAAATTAGAACTTACAAATAGGTTTCAAGTGTTAGGAGATTTTGAACATGATACAGATTTGAATGAAATTAATATGAAAATAACTGATACACTTTTAAAAACTGCAACAAACATAGCTGGTAGAAAAAAGCAGCAATTGACTAATAAAATTTCTACCGAGACTAGAGAATTTATGAAGAAAAGAAGGAATATGAAGATATACAAAAATGATTTATTAAAAAGAATTGAATATCTTGAATTTTGTAAAATGGTACGGAAAAGAGTTGAAAATGATATAAGAAAGTATAACTGTGAAATAGCAAGGAAAGCTGTAGAAGAAAATAAAAGTCTCAAAAATGTTAAACAACATTTTGGTATTGGTAGGAAATTTATATCTGCAATAAGAAAAAAAGATGGAATTATTACTAAAAAGAGAGATGACATCATGAAATTGGTAGAAGATTTTTATCAAGAATTATATAGTAATAAAGAACAAGTACCTCCTATATCTATTACATCTTCCGAATTGCCCAGAATTTTAAATGAAGAAGTGAGACATGCAATTAAGTGTATGAAGAAAGGAAAGGCTCCAGGAAATGATGGAATTATAATTGATATATTAAAAGAAGCAAGTGAAGAAATAGAAACAATTTTAGAAAAGTTATATACCAAATGTCTAAATGATAAAGATGTACTGGAAGATTGGAAGAATGCAGTAATAATATTAATATTTAAAAAAGGTGATAAAGAAGATATTAGAAATTACAGACCTATCAGCCTTTTATCAGTTTTATATAAAATTTTTACCAAGATAATTACAACTCGTCTACAGAGAACTTTGGATTTCCACCAACCAAGAGAACAAGCTGGATTTAAAAGTGGTTTTAGTACAATAGATCATATCCAGGTATTGAGAGAAGTCATAGAAAGGACAAATGAATATGAGTTGTCTTTATGTTTTGGATTTGTAGATTATGAAAAGGCATTTGATTCTATACACATTTCTTCAGTGATTAAAGCATTGGATCATCAAGGTATAGATCCAGGATATTGTCATATTTTAAAGAATATTTATAAAAATGCAACAGCAACAATTAGATTACATAATGATACTAGAAAAATCAACATTGAGAAAGGTGTAAGACAAGGTGACTCCATATCTCCAAAACCCTTTACAGCAGTGCTGCAAGAAGTATTTTGTGGATTAAAATGGGAAACTAAAGGAGTGAAAGTAAATGGAGAGTATTTAAGTCATTTAGATTTCGCAGATGATGTAGTTGTTTTTGCAAATAATGCTTTGGAGCTGCAGGAAATGTTGCAGGAGTTAGCAGATGAAAGTAGAAAAGTAGGACTAAAGATAAATGTTAAAAAGACTAAAGTAATGTTTAATCGATTTGCTCAAAATATGAAAATAAAGATTGATTATGAAGAATTAGAAGAAGTTAACAGTTACAAATACCTTGGTCAGATTATTAATACAGATGGAAACATAATGGAGGAAATTAATCATAGAATTAAACTTGGTTGGAGTGCTTTTGGTAGAAATAACTTGATACTAAAAGGAAATATGCCTATGTGTTTGAAAAGGATGGTTTTTAACAAATGTGTTTTACCAGTTCTTACTTATGGATCTGAGACTTGGACACTTAATAGAAGAGCAATACAGAGACTTCAGACCACTCAAAGGAGTATGGAGAGGTGTATGTTGGGAGTAACAAGAAGAGATCGAAAACGCAATGTATGGGTAAGACAACAAACAGGTGTTACTGACCTTATTGAAAAAATTAAAAGATTGAAATGGAGTTGGGCTGGACATATTGCTAGAAGAGATGATAATAGATGGACAATTGAAATTTTCAACTGGATTCCAAGAGATTGTAAAAGACCCAGAAAGAGACCACATGTGAGATGGATGGATGAAATAAGAAAATGTGCAGGGGTGTTGTGGAGAAGAGAAGCTAAAGATCGGAGAAGATGGATTAAACTTGGAGAGACCTTCATCCTGCAGTGGATTTATAATGGTTGATGAATTAATTTTTCGATTGGTTAATCAGTAATTTTTCCAGAATGGAAGTGGCTCCCCATTATTTTGGTACATTAGTAACATATGACTTCAATTTATGATTTTGTTTTAATAAAATAATATATATACAAATAATTGTCTTTTGCTTTTCTTTACATTATGAATTGAATATATTGTTAGTAATGTATATGTGATTATATGTTTTGTGATTGTTTTATTTTATACTGAAATATACAGTTAATCTGAATGAAGTTCTTTTTATTGGTCTCTTATTATATATATATTTACATATATTGTAACCATATGGAAATTTTCAATGGGGTGAACCTGAGGTGATGGTACTCATCATCATTATCCCCAAATAAACAAAATTTAAAATATTAAATATACATTTAATATATAAGTAATATAAAATAATGAGCATGAGAGATCACTCTGAGATCAGCACAGTTAACTACATTAAGTATAAGTATGTTAACTATAAGTTCATCAGTATTACCCAAAAGTAATAATCATCCATCATCATGAATGGTTAACAAGAAAATAAATCAATATAATCAACAGTCAATCTTGTGAATAGATTTAAAATAGTTCGACTATGGACCAGATTAATTATTTAGCTCTTCCCTGCTTGGGGCAGATTATTTAAACATTAATTTGGATGCACAAACTTAAGTGCTAATCCATCAGAATATATATAACAATAAAAACAATAATGCTGGGATATTAAAACATGCTGATTATCATCAATGCTCTGGCCACTTAGTACCATTAATGTACTGGCCAACTATAAACTTAATTTCTAAGTGAATATTAAACTAAATAAAATGTAGTGCATGGACTTTAAAGGTGATGGTACAACATATAATATTCTAAAAACCATTTAAGATTGAACATGTCACTGGAATAATTTTAACAATAAAATATCAATTTATTAATAAAAAAAATGAAATTAATGTCTACAGAATATGGCTATAAATGTATAATATAAGCCTTCTGATTTTGATTAATATACAAAAAATAAGATATCACATTGTGATTTGCATATATGTTCCAATAGGTTTATATAAAATACTTATATATCAGTGCACAGATGTGTGGCATAATATAAAATGAACATTTGATTTGTCATATAATAATAAAAACTGATTAATTTTTACATATGTGACTACTTGACATGCATTGATATATATATATATATGCACACAGACATGCAGTATAATTTAGAATATATCTGAATTGACAGATAATAATGAAAAAATTATTAATTTTTACATAACAGTGTCTACTTGACATGCATTGATATATGCACACAAACATGCAGTATAATAATTTATGAAAATATTTGAATTGTCATAAACATATAAATGAAATTCATGTTTTATAATAATTAATGACAAATTTAGTATATACATGTGTGTGCATGGATTGCATACTGATGTTTATATCATATATTTTAATTTATCAAAATAATAAAATTATTAAAATATTATATTATTAAAATATTATATTTTTAACAATTAATTCCATGTTCAAATATATATAAAATTCATAAAAAGTTTATTTTTAAAAAAAAGTAATATCAATCTTTGACAGGTTAATTAATTATAAACATCCTTAAAAAATATGCCAGTAAGTTTCGTTGTTTGTCAATCTAGAAATAGTTTTGGAGATGAATCAATTCTTTAGTTTTAGATTTTTAATTCAAGCAAAAATTATTTACTTGTACTTTTAAATGTCATTTTTACTAAAGAAATTTTTAAAATATTGTTCTTGATATATATATAACACTACTCACCAGCTGCACTTTATATATATGACACTGCAAGTTTATATATGGTTTTTGCATTTGATTATATGATTTACACAAACCTGGTACATACAATTGTCCATAATGAGAGAAATGTGGGACCATATTAGAGGTGACAAATACCATACATTCTGATATTCAATCCATGTATGTTTCTAGAATTATTTTAGACAGGTAAAGCTGATTTAGTGCATTTATACAATACATGAAAAACAAACCTTTAACTTTATCTAATCTGCTATAATTGTTAATATCTTCTGTTTCACCATTATTAAATAATATTACTATGAATTTATATATTTTTGTGTAATCAAAATTGAAAAATAATAAAAATCGTTATGCTGTCTTCCATAAAATAATCAGAAAATAATAATGAATTCTTTATAACAAGTATATAAATCTCAGTAATAATATTACACATAAAAAGCCTTTTTCAACATCTGGTTTGATGCCCTTTTCAAATGTTACTAATCTATTTAATGCTAGAAAACTATTTCAGGCATAAAACCATCTAGTGTTTAATAATGGAATTAAAACAAACAATAACAATATAAATCATTAAAATAAATTGAAACCCTCATATACAAATCCAGTAATTACAAAATAATTGCTATATCATAACACTACATTAAATAAATATTACATGCATTTTTTACACACACACATGTATATCATTTTATATAATTTTCTATTCATTTTTAATTAACCAATTGTTAACCAAATTTATAGAAGTAGATATTCATACAATTATTCAAATTACTATAAATTTGGTTAACTAAAAATAAATTTGGTTAATTAAAAATGAATGGAAAATTATATAAAATGATATATATATGTGTGTGTGTAAAAAAATGCATGTAATATTTATTTAATGTAGTGATATGATATAGTCAATTATTTTGTAATTACTGGATTTATATATGAGAGTTTTGATTTATTTTAATGATTTATATTGTTATTGCTTGTTTTAATTCTATTATTGAACACTAGATGATTTTATGTCTGAAATAGTTTGTTTAAATAGATTAGTAACATTTAAAAAGGGCACCAAACCAGGTGTTGAAAAAGGCTTTTTATGTGTAATATTATTACTGAGATTTATATAATTGTTATAAAGAATTCATTATTATTTTCTGATTATTATTTTTGTGTAAGAATTTGCCAACATTTTATTATTTCTTCACCTGCTTTTTTAAATAAATTAATTAAGTGTATGGTCATATGATGTTAGAGCATTTAATCAACGGGTGATAATAATTTGTTTCTAATTAAAATACTTTTTCCACTTAATTCAACTGAAATTAATTTAGGAACATTTAGCTTCTGAGTCTATTCACTGTCAACTATTTATTGTTCACAGAATATCTTTTCAAAAAATATCTACAATGATTCAATCATTTCATTGATTTAATTGTTTCATTAAAAACCAGTCAACACTTAGACAATTCCAATATCAATAACAATCAACAATTTCAAACTGTTGTCAAGGCAACCTCTTTTTAACAATAAAGGTGGAATCCCACCTTTATTATTTGTTAAAAGGAAGTTGCCTGATTGTTATTGATATTGGAATTGTATAAGTGTTGATTGGTTTTTAATGACTACTTACAAATCCATTTATCCTGAGCATTATTACACATATTTGTTTGTATGACATCTCCATTAAGAATAAATTATATTTCCATTGATGTTCTGACTATACTGTCTATTTTATTTTCCTGGTCATTACTAATTAAGTTCTTTGCATAATTTTTTTGTATGCTTCATGATATCATAATATACACATCCACTCACATGTAATCATACTATTATTTCTTCTTGTTTCTGTTCCCAAAAAAGATATTTTATACTTCACAGACTTTTATTTCCATTTTACAATATATTTTTTGTAACATTTGATTTTATTTGTTAGTGCAGAAATAGTATGTAATTTAAACAGTATGTATTTTTCATCCTAAAACATGTGCTATACTGTTTTTTAATAATATCTCTGTGATGTTTATTGAGGAAATTCTCAAACTGTGAAGACACAAAAATAGAGACTTTTGAAAAGATAAGAGTGAGCATCTTACCTTTTAACCTACTTTCTAATTATATATTAATTATATAGTTTAAGAGTTCACTTTACTTCCATTGTTTTCTGTGTATAATTTCTTATAAAATCTTTAAATTTATTACATGTAGAAATATCTTCATACTCTTAAATTGAGATGCTTTAGATTGGCCTATATAATTAGAAAATAGATTATAGATAAGATGGTCACTCTTATCTTTTCAAAAATCTCTATCTTGTGTCTTAGTTCGAGCATTGCTGAGATATTATAAAAAAAAACAGTACAGTGCATATGTTAGGATGAAATGAAAAATCCTGTTCGAATAACAATTTTTATATTATCTTAACAACATTCTCAGATTCCACAGATTTTAATTATTTTCATATTTTTTCCTTTTTTTTGCTTAAGTAATTTTCTGTCAATAGAAAATGTACTGTTAAAATGTTTATTTTTTGTGTATTCTTTTTACTATTTCTCTTCTTATCAAACTCCTCCATAACTAAACTACCTTCAAAGTCTCTTAACAATTTAAAATTATTTGAAAGTTCTACATTTTACTCATTGGCGTATTTCTGAGGATTTAAATGTTCCAGTTCTCCTTAGCATCATTTGATTTTCAAGCTTTGAATAACCATACCTTTACCTCCCTAATTATTGATTATTTCCTGTGTTGAATCTAAGAAGCATATTACCATCTTAAAATATATGTTTTCTGTTAAACAAAGTACAATCCAATCTTTCATAATATACAGTTTTTCTCACTTAGCAAATTCTGCAAATTTCTTCTGATTTGTGCTTTCATTTTGAACTTTAGCTAACGTATTTTGATACTTTAAACATTTCACAGGTCTAGCATTAAAATCTTGCATAAGAATTTGTAAAATGTCTCATCCATTTATCTGAACCTAATATCTTCTAATCCTCATAATATATCAGATGAAGCACCATTCTTTAAACCAATAAACATCACATGACCACCACTTCTTATACTTGTATATAACTGTTTTAAAACAGGCAAAACTCAATATACATATTGCCACACTCAGCAAGCTAGAATAATCAATGGATTTCAGAAGGCTTGTGCCTAAAATCCCCATCTAGTGCCTACTCATCCAATATCCCCAGACTAGTTTCTGGCTTGTGGCCTTTGTCAGTGAGGAGCCTTGAATCTGAGAACACTGCACCTAGATCTTAGGATCTAATGCAACCCTCCAGGTGGCTGTTGCATTAGATCCTAAGATCTAGGTGCAGTGCTCTCAGATCCAAGGCTCCTCACTGACGAAGGCCACAAGCCAGAAACTAGTCTGGGGATATTGTATGAGTAGCCACTAGTTGGGGATTTTAGACACAAGCCTTCTGGTATCCATTGATTACTCTAGCTTTATGTGTGTGGCAATACGTATAGTGAGTTTTTCCTGTTTTAAATCATTCTTTAAAATATTATTATTTCATCTAATTCTAAAGCAGAATATAATTTTCTTGTTCTGAATATTTCCTACATATGTAATTAGAAGGATTTGAACTCAGGATTTTTCAATCTATTCATCCTCCACTCCATCTCAAAGAACTGATGCACATGACTACTTATGAAAAAGATACATGATCTCCAATATATGTATCAGATGGACCAGATTATAATCTCTCACATATATACAATTAATACTTGGTTTATATTAATATAATTCTTCAACTTTTAATGGACAGGCTTCAATCTTTTCACCCTTCCAACTATTCAACCGTGGTTTCATTGATAAATTGACAATGGAATGCTCAAAGCCCTTAATGGATTTGTTATTGTAGTCATACCCATGTAGACATTATGTCATTCTAACCTCTCATATTATCAGACCATTACGTATCCATATATATTAATAGTAGAGGGATGGGCTGAACTTATAATAAAATATAATGTACTTTGTTTATACTGAATATTTCCTACATATGTAATTAGAAGGATTTGAACTCAGGATTTTTCAGTCTATTCATCCTCCAATCCCTCTTTCCTCTTTATAATGATAAAAGCCCTGAAAGTCTTGGGGCAGTGGTAAAGTAGCAAACTATGGAGTTCAAACCTTATGGATCCCAACTCAGCACTGTCACTTCTGATGTTTGAACTTCTTATGATCAAGCAAAAAGGCTATTTCATTTTTTTGTATTCAATTATGGTAAATCTCATTTCACTTGTATCTTCAATATTTATTTTATTATGATAAAATACATGTCTACTTCCAAATCATTTCAACTTTTCTTCTAACTCACAAAATTCCCCCATTCAATAGGAGGTAGTCTGTCTGAGTTATAAATTTTATTTCATAAATACAGTATATGTAAGTAATAATTAATGTCTTTATGTCCACAAACGGTTGGCATCTTTATGTCCACAAATGGTTACTATCTTTATGTCCACAAATGATTGTTGTCTTTATGCTTGAGTTGTTGTCTTTATGTCCATAAATGGTTATTGTCTTTATGTCCACAAAAGATTGTTGTCTTTATGTCCATAAATGGTTATTGTCTTTATGTCCACAAATGATTGTTGTCTTTATGTCCACAAATAGTTATTGTCTTTATGTCCACAAATGGTTATTGTCTTTATGTCCACAAATAGTTGTTGTCTTTATGTCTGCAAATGGTTTTTGTTTTTATGTCCACAAATGGTTATTGTCTTTATGTCCACAAACAGCTGGCATCTTTATGTCCATAAATGGTTATTGTCTTTATGTCCACAAATGGTTGTTGTCTTTATGTCCACAAATGATTGTTGTCTTTATGTCCACAAATGATTATTGTCTTTATGTTCACAAATGACTATTGTCTTTATGTTTACAAATGGTTATTGTTTTTATGCCCGAGTTGTTGTATTTATGTCCACAAATGGTTATTGTCTTTATGTCCACAAATAGTTGTTGTCTTTATGTCCACAAATGGTTAAGGTCTTTATGACAACAAATGGTTATGTTTGTATTATCTTGGATATTAAATATCACTCTTCATACAAAAAAAGCATTAAAAATTATAAAATTGATAGTTTTCAAACTACATCATCACAAATGCATTTAATCAGTGCATGAGAATAGTGACTTCTATCATGCATGCGCATAGGATCACTTAAAAAGTTGATCTTCAGTCTACATTAATTCTATATTGCATTCGGCACATATAAAAGAAAGATGCTTTTAGTTAAAAATCTCATTTCTCATTTTAACTTTTGATTTACATGCCTAATTAATTATACGTCTAATTTTTAAATTTTCGTTAGGATTTTAATTTTGTATTTGTCTTGACCATCGGATATGTAGTTTAATAATTAACTTTTTTACTCACTTCACTTAGCTTTCCAAGTTTCAAGTGACAAAGTAATAGCGAACACACCCAAGTTTCAGCCGAGCACCATCTGGTCAGACAACAGTTTTAACTGGGTGGAAGCTATTTTCCTTTATTTAATAAAATAATTAGTAACAAACATTATTTTTGTATATCGTAATCTGCGTAACATTCAAATCTAATGTTAACACAGATATATATATAATCACATTAGACTTTTGTAAAAACTATATTTAAATATTGCAAATACATTCAACTGTTAGTAATGCACCTGAGAGGCATTATTTTCCCCTCTTCTTCAGATATTGCTGGTTTGACCAGTAACAATACTAGCATGGAAATCGAACCTGGACCCTTAGATTCTTTAAGTTTTGAATTTTAAGGTAACTCTCTAACCAACTGAGCTCTAACCATAGTCAGAGAAATTTCATATACTTACCTATAAGGTTTTTCCTGATTTCTTCACTTTTTTCTAAGAGCAAAGTTGATTAGTGGTTCCTGTACATTATATATAGTTATGGGATTGTTTGCCATTGTCATGTGAGCAGTTTCTTTAAATTTTCTTCTTTGAACTTTTTCTTCTCTATATTTTTGTATTTCCCCATACATAATTTGCTACCTTAGACACATCTGTTTTTTCTCTCTAGGGATCCAGGTTCAAATCCCATGCTAGTACTGTCACTGGTCAGGCCAGCAATGCCTGAAGAAGAAAGGAGAATAATACCTCTCGAAACATTGTGCATATATTAACCTGTTTGATGTGCTATTACTAACGATTGAATGTATTTGGAATATTTAAATACTGTTAAATTTTTCTAAAGACATTCAATACTCATATTAGATTATGAAAACAGTCCAAATATAAATACAACTAAAACACCATCATAAAAAACCTTCAGGAAAACACATTTTGTTATAACTGCCTTTAACATATTTAAGTTTTAAGTCATTTTTAAATAAATCTAGAGATATTACCCATTTGTGTACCATATAAGCACCTTAGCCATAAAATAAAAAAAACACTAAAACTTTCTTAAATAGACAATAAACAAACATGATAATGTCTTCCCTATTATTGTTTATCTTTGGAGACTGTTCTTTAGTTTTAATTAATATTATCAAATAATCAATGGTTTTCTATAGTACTATCAAAATTTATAATATTTCAGCAAATTTGAATCTCACATAATTGATTCTAATTTTTTGGTATCCAGTTAAGATTTTTTCTATCCCATCAAAAAAAAATTTTTTTGCTAAGTCTCATTTCATCTTAATTAAGTTTTTTTTTTTAAAAAAAATATTTCCAATAGAACATATAATAGCAGTTTAGATTTACATCTATTCGTTTTTATCCTCTCTTGTTATTCCCAACATATCCACCACCCCCCTCATTATTTTGTAATACTTTAATTCTTTGCTTCATTTTACAACATAGAGACCATATTCATAGCTAAGATTGTTTTAGTAGTTTTATTTTATTTTAATCTTCTGTAATTTTAAAAATAAATTATAATTGTTACTGCATTGATAAGATTATGGGTTTTTTTTTTAGATATCTGCATAATATTTACTGACTACGAATATTTTTTATTGTAGGATCTTACCAATTCAGAAAAAACAGGTGATAAAAATAATTATAATATAATCCATTTGTGTAGTGAACACTTTAATTCAAAACTCATTTGTAAACAATAATATAGCATAAGTAGTACAATGTGCTATGTAGTTTATTATAGTGATAGGGTACACGCTTAAGAGCTAAGAATAGCAGGATTGACTTCTAGATCTTTCTTCACTTTAATGTTTAAATGTCACATGACTTCCAAAGCAACTAATCCTAGAATTGTTTATGTTTTAAAAGTATTGTATTTTCTTTTTAAATTTGCTTGTTGCTGGCTATAGTGATTGATCTCATAATAGTAGTGGTAAACATTATATATATATTGTGCCAGTCTGTGTATAACGGCCATGCACAAAATGGCTGTTTGCTGAAGATTCAGCACAGCTTACATGTATCACATGAAAATTATAATTTTAATACGATTTATTAAATTATAATTCAGAGGGGAAGTGGGAGGTACGGATATAGTACATAAATAAATGGGTTTGGGCTATATTATATTCTTATTATACCCACAGTACAAGTGTATGCGGTGTATATATATTTTAATAATTTATTCGACTAGCAAACCTGTCTAAAAAAAAAAAAGAGGGAAAATAAGTTGTAATATTTGTTTATGTGTAGAACAGTTTTTTTTTGTTGTATTTTACTACTTATAAATGTTCGAACACACATATATAGAAATGTATTTTTATTTTTTATTATTTTCCTAAAAAAAGAAAAGAAAATTCTAAATAGCTAAAAAGTTTTTGCATTTATTGGAATTTATCTTTTCTAATTGTTAGAATGAGAGGGTTTGAAATTAATTAATTAAATTTGTAAAGGGAAAAAAACCTTTTTGCTAATTACAATCTACTTTCAACCGAAGAAAATGTTTTGTATAAAAGAATTTTCGGTTGATCATGAATAAAGATAAAATAGATTTTATCTGAGAAAGGAATGTAAGCACAATGGGTGTCAAGTATTCAATATGGAAGCTTGCAAAAGTGTACTTTAATAAATAAAAAGGTAAAAGAATATGAAGGTATAATTAAATTTATTATTAGCTGATGCAATAGCTCGTAGAGGGGGTATGACAATTGGACTATTTGGGCTATATGTGCTGCTTACTGGGGGCTTTGAGTCAGTCGAGTACTAGCTTGCTAAAGCGTATGGACCAAGGGAGATTAGCCTGCTAAAGAGTGCGGACAAGTTAATGCTAGTTTGAAAAAGCATTCCAATGGCAAAGATTTAGAAAGTTAAATCTTGTCTCCCGCTAGTCTAAAAAAAAATGGAACAGTATAGAGAGTTGTGAAAAACAATCTGACAGAGAGAAAGGAGAAAATGAACTGTGTCTGTTAAAATTATAATCACTTGGTTATTTCCCAGAAAAAGAATTTGAAAAATTAGCATTTAGCAAGGATCGTTAAGTGGAGTTTGGAAAATGATCAACAACATGGATTCTCAATACGTTAAATAGAAAAAAAAAACGAAAGACGAATCATAGTTGGAGAACTGCAATTTATTTAGGATCTACTTGCCCTAATCAGCCGTGTGCGATATACATATATACGGGAGAAGTATACTTACAGATCCGATAATTTGAAAGATGGCTCAATTATATGTTCCGGGCTATTATCCTACCATGGAGTAGACTTTCAGCCGTAGTACATCACCTGTTTGGCTATCAAGTCCGAAGATGCCTTAGAAGAAATAGCAGACTCTGATGACAAGAAAGACTCAAAGTATGTCAGTGAATGGAAGCCTTATCTGCCCTATGAAGTAGCCGTGTGGCCCAGGAAGTTCGAATAGAATCCAAGAACAAGTCCGAGGAGCATGTATAGTTGGTTATATATTTTTTTTTATTTTATATTCTATTATATATATATTTTTTCTCTCTCATTTATGTTCTTTGTAAATTTTTTTTTTATTATGATATATATATTATTACTGCATACCTTGTTATATGGATTTATTACTCTAAAGTGGGAAGGAATATAGGGCACACCCATTGTGTAATCTTTTAGATATTGTGTTTTTATATATATATATCTTGGGGTCATATGTATATGCATCGGTGGAGGGTAAATATAATTTAAATATTTTTTTTATATATTGGACTTATATGTATGCATTAGTGGAGGATAAATATAATAATCTGGGGATAATAAATATTCACTTTTGTAATTAAAATCGTTTATAAGTTTTTGACTTAGCTTTAAAATAATTATTAAGTTATTAGTACAGATATATAGTTTTTTTTTTTTTTTTTTTATCAAAATCCAAATCCACGTAGTTAACCTGAGATTTATAGAATATAAAGTGAGCTAGATAGGGATAACTTACCGGGGAGTTGGATTGTTTCTTTTATTTTAGTCCGAACGTCTCGAAATATTCATATTCGTTAATGACTAGTCACATTTTACACACTCTTTCGGGAAAGAAAATGAATAAGTATAATCTTGAACGGGAGTGGCGCTAGAGACTGAAGGAAATATTCAGTACTCTTAAAGGTGTGTAAGGACAATTTAATTAGTCAACGTATAATTAATTGGCTAATGAAACAATTTAACAAGGAAGGTCTGGATGGGCCTAATTTTAGGTTCAATCTACTTCCTCTAATAATTTCTTTGAGGTATTTACTCATATTTAATCAAAAATATTTTAAAGAATTATTATCGATGTCCCATTCGGTAGCATACGTCACTTCATGCTCGGTGCGTATGAGAGTCTAACCATGCAAGACCACTACAGGGCTAAACAAGAGGAAAATATCGTTCAGAAAATAGAGGAAATGCGAAGCGAATTAGTACAAGAAATAGATTTAAGATTTCAAAAGTGGGAAATGAAATGTGATAAATCTAAGCAAACTAAGGAGGATGACATAGAAGCAAATATAAGAGATAGTCAGTCAGTTAAGTTAGGGCCAGAGGAGACAAAGCAGGACACAGAAATGGAGTACAAACAAAATAGGATGGTTGAAAATGTTAAAAATGAACAAGACAACCATATGGCAAATAGTGGAGATCATCTGGATGGTCGTATAGAAAAGACCAATGGAAGTGATCAGCTGCCACAATTAAATATTAATCAATTTTTAAAAATCCGTACATTTGAAGGAAAAGTGGGGGAGACTCCAGTGGAGCATATAAGAAGTCTGGAAAAGTAATTTCAGATAAACAAAGTAAATGAAATCAGTAAATTGCTTGTTGCCAGTGCTCATCTTAATGGAGACGCATTAGCTTGGTGGGAGTCTTTGTTACATCATCCTCCAATCTTCAATCAATATAAGGATATGATTGTTAACAATTTCTGAAGCCCAGAACGTCAGGAGACTATCCTGTATCAAATAATGCAGGAAAAATACAAGAGTAACACGAACGAAAACTACTCTCAATTTTTTCGTAGGCAAGCAGCCAAATTAAGAAATTTAAATGCCTGCCAAACATCGGAGGGTCAAATTATTAGAATAATTAGACATAATTTTCCTTTCCGAATAGAACAAACATTGTTGACAGCAAATGTAAATACAATGGAACACATGGCGGAGTTATTGAACATGTTGGACATGAACCAACTGGACAAACCCCCAGATAAATTTAGAGAAAATTCGCGTATTAGCACAATAGGATGGGACAGTGATGATGATGATCAAAGGGGATATATAAAAACAAAGAAAAAAAATTGGAATTCAGAAATGAATGTCAAATATAGTGACAGTCAAGTAAATGACCAGGGTAAGAAATATGGAAAAGGCAGAGGATATAGGCCAGATTCGCCAAAGCCTGGGGGGAGTAAAAATAAATAGTAAATAACAGTGTAGTGTAAGTGAGTATGTCGTTTAAAAGTGGAGGTGAGGACGTTGTGGTTGTTTCAGGCATTGCACGTAGGGTTTGAATTATGTCGGTTTGCTCATGTTCTTTGGGAGATGAGAGTTTGGAGGGTTGGCTGCAGATCTTATGTAGTTCGGAATTTTGTGGCGTGAGGTCAGCGTATGTACCCTGTCACTAATGCGGGGGGTACCGTTGGGCTGAGAAAAGGGAAAAACTTTTGTTTTCCTCTCGGGGACCTTCTTACCTTGAAAGGCGAAAAGACCCTATAAGTCTTAAAAGAAAGAAGCGTGGGTGCATTTACTAAGGTATTCATTCAAATTACCTCTTCGAAAACGAAGAGCTTGTTTTTCGTGTTCTAAAATGCAAAAGGATCTCATAAGTTTCCAAAGACGTGAGCTGGGATGCATTTATTACACATTTACGGTACTTGACATACGTTGTTCATCACAGACTTCTGCATGAAGTAGGGATCTGTAAGCTGATGCTCTGGGTTTCTTATGGTCTCGAGGTGGCATGCGGAGGGACGATGTAGTCTGAGGCATGCAGGTTGATGTTTGAAGGGCTATGGGTGTATATTGCTACTGAATGAACGACATAACTTGCATGTTTAAAATGTATAATAAATGCTGAATTTAAAATGTAAATAATTAAAGAAGATGTAAAAATAGTTAAGTAAGACCATTAAAAAAGAATGGTTTCCTTTTTAACAGTCTCATCGGGGACGGGGGTATTGTGCCAGTCCGTGTATAATGGCCATGCACAAAATGGCTGTTTGCTGAAGATTCAGCACAGCTTACATGTATCACATGAAAATTATAATTTTAATACGATTTATTAAATTATAATTCAGAGGGGAAGTGGGAGGTACGGATATAGTACATAAATAAATGGGTTTGGGCTATATTATATTCTTATTATACCCACAGTACAAGTGTATGCAGTGTATATATGTTTTAATAATTTATTCGACTAGCAAACCTGTCTAAAAAAAAAAAAAAAGAGGGAAAATAAGTTGTAATATTTGTTTATGTGTAGAACAGTTTTTTTTTGTTGTATTTTACTACTTATAAATGTTCGAACACACATATATAGAAATGTATTTTTATTTTTTATTATTTTCCTAAAAAAAGAAAAGAAAATTCTAAATAGCTAAAAAGTTTTTGCATTTATTGGAATTTATCTTTTCTAATTGTTAGAATGAGAGGGTTTGAAATTAATTAATTAAATTTGTAAAGGGAAAAAAAACCTTTTTGCTAATTACAATCTACTTTCAACCGAAGAAAATGTTTTGTATAAAAGAATTTTCGGTTGATCGTGAATAAAGATAAAATAGATTTTATCTGAGAAAGGAATGTAAGCACAATGGGTGTCAAGTACTCAATATGGAAGCTTGCAAAAGTGTACTTTAATAAATAAAAAGGTAAAAGAATGTAGAAAGGTATATGAAGGTATAATTAAATTTATTATTAGCTGATGCAATAGCTCGTAGAGGGGGTCTGACAATTGGACTATTTGGGCTATATGTGCTGCTTACTGGGGGCTTTGAGTCAGTCGAGTACTAGCTTGCTAAAGCGTGCGGACCAAGGGAGATTAGCCTGCTAAAGAGTGCGGACAAGTTAATGCTAAGCTTGCAAAAGCATTCCAATGGCAAAGATTTAGAAAGTTAAATCTTGTCTCCCGCTAGTCTAAAAAAATGGAACAGTATAGAGATGTGTGAAAAACAATCCGACGGAAAGAAAGGAGAAAATGAACTGTGTCTGTTAAAATTATAATAGTTGGAGAACTGCAATTTATTTAGGATCTACTTGCCCTAATCAGCCGTGTGCGATATACATATATACGGGAGAAGTATACTTACAGATCCGATAATTTGAAAGATGGCTCAATTATACGTTCCGGGTTATTATCCTACCATGGAGTAGACTTTCAGCCGTAGTACACCACCTGTTTGGCTATCAAGTCCGAAGATGCCTTAGAAGAAATAGCAGACCCTGATGACAAGAAAGACTCAAAGTATATCGGTGAATGGAAGCCTTATCTGCCCTATGAAGTAGCCGTGTGGCCCAGGAAGTTCGAATTGAATACAAGAACAAGTTCAGAGGAGCGTGTATAGTTGGTTATATATATATATTTTTATATTCTATTATATATATTTTTTTTCTCTCTCATTTATGTTCTTTGTAATTATTTTTTTATGATATATATATTATTACTGCATACCTTGTTATATGGGTTTATTACTCTAAAGTGGGAAGGAATATAGGGCACACCCATTGTGTAATCTTTTAGATATTGTTTTTTCTTTCTTTTTTATATATTTTGGGGTCATATGTATATGCATCGGTTGAGGGTAAATATAATTTAAATATTTTTATATATATTGGACTTATATGTATGCATTAGTGGAGGATAAATATAATAATCTGGGGATAATAAATATTCACTTTTGTAATTACAATCGTTTATAAGTTTTTGACTTAGCGTTAAAATAATTATTAAGTTATTAGTACAGATATATAGTTTTTTTTTTTTCAAAATGCCAATCCACGTAGTTAACCTGAGATTTATAGAATATAAAGTGAGCTAGATAGGGATAACTTACCCGGGGAGTTGGATTGTTTCTTTTATTTTAGTCCGAACGTCTCGAAATATTCATATTCGTTAATGACTAGTCACATTTTACACACTCTTTCGGGAAAGAAAATGAATAAGTATAATCTTGAACGGGAGTGGCGCTAGAGACTGAAGGAAATATTCAGTACTCTTAAAGGTGTGTAAGGACACTTTAATTAGTCAACGTATAATTAATCGGCTAATGAAACAATTTAACAAGGAAGGTCTGGATGGGCCTAATTTTAGGTTCAATCTACTTCCTCTAATAATTTCTTTGAGGTATTTACTCATATTTAATCAAAAATATTTTAAAGAATTATTATCGATGTCCCATTCGGTAGCATACGTCACTTCATGCTCGGTGCATATGAGAGTCTAACCATGCAAGACCACTACAGGGCAGTCGAACCGGTACAGAAAAATGGCGCCTCAATCATGGTAAAGACGCACTAGGTTAAGATGAAAAAAAGATAGTATTAGTAGAAATCTATACTATATTTTCGTGGTTTCAAAACAAATTTAAGACAGCTAAGTTAAGAGAAGACTGCCCTGTAGTGGTCTTGCATGGTTAGACTCTCATATGCACCGAGCATGAAGTGACGTATGCTACCAAATGGGACATCGATAATAATTCTTTAAAATATTTTTGATTAAATATGAGTAAATACCTCAAAGAAATTATTAGAGGAAGTAGATTGAACCTAAAATTAGGCCCACCCAGACCTTCCTTGTTAAATTGTTTCATTAGCCGATTAATTATACGTTGACTAATTAAAGTGTCCTTACACACCTTTAAGAGTACTGAATATTTCCTTCAGTCTCTAGCACCACTCCCGTTCAAGATTATACTTATTCATTTTCTTTCCCGAAAGAGTGTGTAAAATGTGACTAGTCATTAACGAATATGAATATTTCGAGACGTTCGGACTAAAATAAAAGAAACAATCCAACTCCCCGGTAAGTTATCCCTATCTAGCTCACTTTATATTCTATAAATCTCAGGTTAACTACGTGGATTTGCATTTTGATAAAAAAAAAAAAAAAAACTATATATCTGTACTAATAACTTAATAATTATTTTAAAGCTAAGTCAAAAACTTATAAACGATTTTAATTACAAAAGTGAATATTTATTATCCCCAGATTATTATATTTATCCTCCACTAATGCATACATATAAGTCCAATATATAAAAAAAATATTTAAATTATATTTACCCTCCACCGATGCATATACATATGACCCCAAGATATATATATATAAAAAGAAAAAACACAATATCTAAAAGATTACACAATGGGTGTGCCCTATATTCCTTCTCACTTTAGAGTAATAAATCCATATAACAAGGTATGCAGTAATAATATATATATCATAATAATAAAAAAATTTACAAAGAACATAAATGAGAGAGAAAAAATATATATATAATAGAATATAAAATAAAAAAATATATATATAACCAACTATACACGCTCCTCGGACTTGTTCTTGGATTCTATTCGAACTTCCTGGGCCACACGGCTACTTCATAGGGCAGATAAGGCTTCCATTCACCGACATACTTTGAGTCTTTCTTGTCATCAGGGTCTTCTATTTCTTCTAAGGCATCTTCGGACTTGATAGCCAAACAGGTGGTGTACTACGGCTGAAAGTCTACTCCATGGTAGGATAATAACCCGGAACGTATAATTGAGCCATCTTTCAAATTATCGGATCTGTAAGTATACTTCTCCCGTATATATGTATATCGCACACGGCTGATTAGGGCAAGTAGATCCTAAATAAATTGCAGTTCTCCAACTATGATTCGTCTTTCGTTTTTTTTTTTCTATTTAACGTATTGAGAATCCATGTTGTTGATCATTTTCCAAACTCCACTTAACGATCCTTGCTAAATGCTAATTTTTCAAATTCTTTTTCTGGGAAATAACCAAGTGATTATAATTTTAACAGACACAGTTCATTTTCTCCTTTCTCTCTGTCAGATTGTTTTTCACAACTCTCTATACTGTTCCATTTTTTTTTAGACTAGCGGGAGACAAGATTTAACTTTCTAAATCTTTGCCATTGGAATGCTTTTTCAAACTAGCATTAACTTGTCCGCACTCTTTAGCAGGCTAATCTCCCTTGGTCCGCACGCTTTAGCAAGCTAGTACTCGACTGACTCAAAGCCCCCAGTAAGCAGCACATATAGCCCAAATAGTCCAATTGTCATACCCCCTCTACGAGCTATTGCATCAGCTAATAATAAATTTAATTATACCTTCATATTCTTTTACCTTTTTATTTATTAAAGTACACTTTTGCAAGCTTCCATATTGAATACTTGACACCCATTGTGCTTACATTCCTTTCTCAGATAAAATCTATTTTATCTTTATTCACGATCAACCGAAAATTCTTTTATACAAAACATTTTCTTCGGTTGAAAGTAGATTGTAATTAGCAAAAAGGTTTTTTTCCCTTTACAAATTTAATTAATTAATTTCAAACCCTCTCATTCTAACAATTAGAAAAGATAAATTCCAATAAATGCAAAAACTTTTTAGCTATTTAGAATTTTCTTTTCTTTTTTTAGGAAAATAATAAAAAATAAAAATACATTTCTATATATGTGTGTTCGAACATTTATAAGTAGTAAAATACAACAAAAAAAAACTGTTCTACACATAAACAAATATTACAACTTATTTTCCCTCTTTTTTTTTTTTTAGACAGGTTTGCTAGTCGAATAAATTATTAAAACATATATACACCGCATACACTTGTACTGTGGGTATAATAAGAATATAATATAGCCCAAACCCATTTATTTATGTACTATATCCGTACCTCCCACTTCCCCTCTGAATTATAATTTAATAAATCGTATTAAAATTATAATTTTCATGTGATACATGTAAGCTGTGCTGAATCTTCAGCAAACAGCCATTTTGTGCATGGCCATTATACACGGACTGGCACAATACCCCCGTCCCCGATGAGACTGTTAAAAAGGAAACCATTCTTTTTTAATGGTCTTACTTAACTATTTTTACATCTTCTTTAATTATTTACATTTTAAATTCAGCACTTATTATACGTTTTAAACATGCCAGTTATGTCGTTCATTCAGTAGCAATATACACCCATAGCCCTTCAAACATCAACCTGCATGGCTCAGACTACATCGTCCCCCCGCATGCCACCTCGAGACCATAAGAAACCCAGAGCATCAGCTTACAGATCCCTACTTCATGCAGAACTCTGTGACGAACAACGTATGTCAAGTACCGTAAATGTGTAATAAATGCATCCCAGCTCACGTCTTTGGAGGCTTATGAGATCCTTTTGCATTTTAGAACACGAAAAACAAGCTCTTCGTTTTCGAAGAGGTAATTTGAATGAATACCTTAGTAAATGCACCCACGCTTCTTTCTTTTAAGACTTATAGGGTCTTTTCGCATTACAAGGTAAGAAGGTCCCCGAGAGGAAAACAAAAGTTTTTCCCTTTTCTCAGCCCAACGGTACCCCCCGCATTAGTGACAGGGTACATACGCCGACCTCACGCCACAAAATTCCGAACTACATAAGATCTGCAGCCAACCCTCCAAACTCTCATCTCCCAAAGAACATGAGCAAACCGACATAATTCAAACCCTACATGCAATGCCTGAAACAACCACAACGTCCTCACCTCCACTTTTAAACAACATACTCACTTACACTACACTGTTATTTACTATTTATTTTTACTCCCCCCAGGCTTCGGCGAATCTGGCCTATATCCTCTGCCTTTTCCATATTTCTTACCCTGGTCATTTACTTGACTGTCACTATATTTGACATTCGTTTCTGAATTCCAATTTTTTTCTTTGTTTTTATATATCCTCTTTGATCATCATCATCACTGTCCCATCCTATTGCACTAATACGCGAATTTTCTCTAAATTTATCTGGGGGTTTGTCCAGTTGGTTCATGTCCAACACGTTCAATAACTCCGCCATGTGTTCCATTGTATTTACATTTGCTGTCAACAATGTTTGTTCTATTCGGAAAGGAAAATTATGTCTAATTATTCTAATAATTTGACCCTCCGATGTTTGGCAGGCGTTTAAATTTCTTAATTTGGCTGCTTGCCTACGAAAAAATTGAGAGTAGTTTTCGTTCGTGTTACTCTTGTATTTTTCCTGCATTATTTGATACAGGATAGTCTCCTGATGTTCTGGGCTCCAGAAATTGTTAACAATCATATCCTTATATTGATTGAAAGTTGGAGGATGATGAAACAAAGACTCCCACCAAGCCAATGCATCTCCATTAAGATGAGCCCTGGCAACAAGCAATTTACTGATTTCATTTACTTTGTTTATCCGAAAGTAATTTTCCAGACTTCTTATATGCTCCATTGGAGCCTCCCCCACTTTTCCCTTAATGTACGGATTTTTAAAAATTGGTTAATATTTAATTGTGGCAGCTGATCACTTCCATTGGTCTTTTCTATCCGACCATCCAGATGATCTCCACTATTTGCCATATGGTTGTCTTGTTCATTTTTAACATTTTCAACCATCCTATTTTGTGTGTACTCCATTTCTGTGTCCTGCTTTATCTCCTCTGGCCCTAACCTAACTGACTGACTATCTCTTATATTTGCTTCTATGTCATCCTCCTTAGTTTGCTTAGATTTATCACATTTCATTTTCCACTTTTGAAATCTTAAATCTATTTCTTGTACTAATTCACTTCGCATTTCCTCTATTTTCTGAACGATATTTTCTTCTTGTTTAGCCCTCTCTGTTCTCCATCTTTCTACTTCTTTTGACAGTTTAGCCATTTCCTTTTTCACAAGGTTTGCGAAATCTTCCATCATTTCCTTTAAGCATTCTTTTTCCTTTCCTAGTTCGTTTTTCTGACAGTCCACTTCCTGTTCGTCAGACAGGTTTACTAGCGTCTCACTGATTATTGCCTGTTCCATTCTGATTTTCCCTGCTCTCGTAAGCATTTACGGGTTTAAATTTACTGAACTTGAAAGTCAAGGTATTCTTACCTTTATACTAACGTTTATTAACTTAATGCTAGAAAAATATTTAATTTAATTTCGTATAGTAAATTCGCAGTACACCACGTCTTACGCTATGCCCTACTAATCGCCCTTTCCTCCAAGCACATTCCCTGATTTCTAATGACAATTTACTCAAACGTGTAATAATATACCAAAAAATTTCAAATGCCCCGTTCTACTTATATGCCCTAATAAATGACAGAATTATTTATCTAACTTCTGTTAATAATTTATTTCGTTCACGATAATAAATTTTTGCTCGAAAAAGAAAAAATCTTATAACTAAATAATCAAAACCGTATATTATTTACACAACGCCCTCTTTTTTTTTTACTTAAACTTAGTTCTTCTGTAGGTTTTAATATAACAGAAATAATACAAGACTCCTTTTTCGTTAAATATCACTTTTATATATACGTTACTTTTCTTTTGTTAAGAAAAGAAAATCGATAGATTTTGTAAACGCCATACTATTATTTGTGACTACCACGTGTGGTCATTAACTGTTTCGCTAAAACTTCATCTTTACTCCATACTTTCGTTCATTTCTTTATTTTGGTCCACGCTAAAAAAATTTTTTATTTCAACCTTCTCTTACGCAATTATTAAAATCCTATCTCATTTACAACATTCTTCTCTTAACTTAGCTGTCCTAAATTTGTTTTGAAACCACGAAAATATAGTATAGATTTCTACTAATACTATCTTTTTTCATCTTAACCTAGTTCGTCTTTACCACGATTGAGGCACCATTTTTCTGTACCGGTTCGACTCCCCTGTAGTGGTCTTGCATGGTTAGACTCTCATACGCACCGAGCATGAAATGACGTATGCTACAGAATGGGACTTCCTCTAATAATTTCTTTGAGGTATTTACTCATATTTAATCAAAAATATTTTAGAGAATTATTATCGATGTCCCATTCTGTAGCATACGTCATTTCATGCTCGGTGCGTATGAGAGTCTAACCATGCAAGACCACTACAGGGGAGTCGAACCGGTACAATATATATATATATATATACAAAGCTGATACCACTTTTATTGTTAAAGGAGGTTGCCTTGACTACAGGTTGAGGCTGTTGATAGATAAGGGTTGATTGCTATCATCTACATATATATATATATATATATATACAAAGCTGATACCACTTTTATTGTTAAAGGAGGTTGCCTTGACTACAGGTTGAGGCTGTTGATAGATAAGGGTTGATTGCTATCATCTACATTTATAAACCTATTAAAGCCTTGAGTAATTGACTTTATTGTCTTAGTATATATATATATATATATATATATATATATCATTAAAAGCAAGTCAAACTCAGATTTTCAAGCTCCCTATAGCTTTCCATTCTATTCTGTACAACCAATACCCATGACCACATACATGTGAAAGGATAAATGATTTCCAATATATATATATCTCGTGCTGAACCATCCCATACATGGTCTCTTTCTGGGTTTTTTAAAATCTTTTGGAATCCTATTTAAGAATTGAATTGTACATCTATTATCATCTCTTCTAATAATATGTCCAGCCCAATTCCACTTCAGTCTTTTAATTCTTTCAATGATGTCATTAACAGCTGTTTGTTCTCTTTCCCATATATTGCATTTTCGATCTCTTCTTATTATATTACTCCTAATATGCATCTCTCCATATTTCTTTTGAATGGTCTGAAGACTCTGTATGATTCTTCTATTAAGTATCCAAGTCTTAGATTCATAAGTAAAAACTGGTAAACACATAGGTATATTTCCTTTTAATTTTAAATTATTTCTACCAAAAGTATTCCAATCAAGTTTAACTCTATGATTAATATCACCCATTATTTTTCTATCTGTAGTAATAATCTAATCAAGATACTCATAGTTGTTGACTTTTTCTAACTCATCATAAATAATCTTCATTTTCATCTTTTGAGAAAATCCACTGAACATTACTTTGGTCTTTTTAACAGTTATCTTTAGTCCTATTTTCTTACGTTCATCTGATAACTCCTGCAACACTTCCTGAAACTCTGAAACATTATTTGCAAAAACAACTACATCATTTGCAAAATCTAAATGACTTAAATAATCTTCATTTACTTTCACTCCTTTAGCTTAACATTTTAATCGACAAAATACTTCTTGCAGTATGCTGTAAAAAGTTGTGGAGATATGGAGTCACTCTGTCTTACACCCTTTTCAATATTGATTTTCCTAGTATCATTATGTAATCTAATTGTTGCTGTTGCATTTTTATAAATATTTTTTAAAATATGACAATATCCTGGATCTATACCTTGATGATCCAATGCTTTAATCACTGAAGAAATGTTTATAGAATCAAATGCCTTTTCATAATCTACAAATCCAAAGCATAATGGCAACTCATTTTCATTTGTCCTTTCTATAACTTCTCTCAATACCTGGATATGATCTACTGTACTAAAACAATTTTTAAATCCAGCTTGTTCTCTTATTTGGTGGAAATTCAATGCTCTCTGTAGACGAGTTTTAATTATCTTGGTAAAAATTTTGTACAAAACTGATAAAAGGCTGATAGGTCTGTAATTTTTAATATCTTCTTTATCACCTTTTTTAAATATTAATATTATTACTCATTCTTCCAATCTTTCGGTACATCTTTATCATTTAGACATTTGGTATATAACTTTGCCAAAAAATTTAGATTATAATTCCATCATTATATAGAACTTTTCCCTTCTTCATATATTTAATTGCATGTCTCATTTCTTCATTTAAAATCCTAGGCAATTCAGAAGATATAATAGATGTAGGAAGTATTTGTTCTTTATTATTTTATATAATTCTTGATAGAACTCTTCTACCTATTTTATGATGTCACTCTCTTTTTAATAATAATTCCATCTGTTTTTCTTATTGCAGATATGTTTCTTACCAATACCAACATGTTTTATATTCTTGAGACATTTATTTTCTTCTACTACTTTCTTTTCTAGTTCCAATTATACTTTCTTATATCATTATCAACTCTTTTCTGCACCATTTTACAAAATTCAAGATATTCAACCCTTTTTAATGCATCATTTTTATATATCTTCATATTCCTCCTTTTCTTCATAAATTCTCTAGTCTCGGTAGAAACTAGTCAATTGCTGCTTTTTAAACTTTTTTGCAGGTTTTAGAAGTATATCAGTTATTTTCTTATTAATTTATTCAAATCTAAATCATGTTCAAAATTTAATAATACTTGAAAACGATTCACAAGTTTAATTTAAATTCATTAGAATATTTCTGAAGATGAAGAATATCAACTGTAAATTTTTTTTTTTTTTTTTAATAATTCTTGTCTCTCTAGTTTTGCATTAACACAGATCTTACATCTTACTAATCGATGATCACTTCCTATATTGAACTTAATTAGAACATTTCAATCTTAAAATATTTTTTTTGTGTATTAGTCAAAATATAGGCCAATTCTGCTATATTTTCATTTGGATGCTTCCATGTCCATTTCCTTTTAGCATTTTTCTAAAAAAAAAAAAGTTTATACTATAAAGTTTTCCTTTTTCTGCAAACTCCACAAGTCTATCCTCTCTCATTTCTATTACCATAATCAAAATTACCTACAGCCCTTTCATCTTTCATTTGTTTACCAATTCTAGCATTAAAGTCTCCCATAACAATTTTAAAATGTTGTTTACTCTGACCGAAAGCCTTTTGTACATCCATATAAAAATCTTCTACTACTACATTACTATGAGACCTTGTTGGGGCATAAACTTGAATTATCTGCATTTGGTATCTGCTATTAAGTTGTATAACTAATCTTGCCACTCTGTCTGATACACCATCAATCTCCACAATGTTGTTCTTCCACTTTTGATTTTTAATGAATCCTATTCCACTTGGTATTTCCAATATTTGTGCATTTGTAGTAGAGTACATGTCCACTTTTTAAATCAATTATCTCTTCACCTTTTCTTCTAACTTCACAAAGTCCAATAATGTCCCATTTAATATGAGACAGTTAATTCCAATTTTTGAAATCTTTCTTCATTTGAAAGTGATCTGCAGTTGTAAGTACCTAAATAAAAAGTTGTTATCAAATGGCAGCCTGGGGCTGCAATCAGGGATTTTTAGCACCTCCATCTTCAGCCATTGACTGCTGCCTTGGCTGGTGACTTTACAGCCCCCTGGAAATAAGGGTCATGATTTATTTTTGATGTCATGATTGTATATATTTATTTAAAAAATTTTTTAATTTACCCACACATTCATTCTGCCTTATCTGGCAACTGAGAAGAAAGACCATGGTGTTACTTGATTTTAAACTTGGAGATTAAAAGCCAATAAACTCACCATGCTGGCTAATGCATGTTTGTGAGCAGCCATCCATGTTTGGTATAATATACAACTAATCACATAGTAATAACAGCTGCAATGACAAGAATGTATGAAGTAGACATTGAGAATTTGCCCTGTTCAGTTTCTTTAATGCCTCCAAGAGGAATCAAGGGATATACTTTCAGTTACTATATATACACATGAATGTTTTAATATAATAATTTAATAATGATTAAAAATATTTATAAGTACTACATAGCAGTTCCTCTTGTCACTGTGATTGTACAGCTTATTAATAGTTTTGTGTACCTGGCCTTCAGAGAGTGCTCCAGTAATACATTACGGACAAACATACATTCACATGGATTTATATATATATATGATCAATAGATGGCGTTTTACCAAAACCACTGAAACAAGTGTAAAATTTGATAGCAAGTTACATGAATAACTTGTTTTTGTTTTTCATATATATATATACTGTTTTACTACACTGTTACCCCTCCCCCCGTTTTTCAGCAGAGCTTATGGGAAATATTTATTTTTAACACTTTTTTCCATTCAATATACATAATATTATTTTGAAATACCAATACTGTTAATTAAAATTGGATAAAATTAGAAAAGAATGATTTAACACATTACATAAAAATTATCACTTATTATTTTATGCAAAATTTCTTAGGGCAGACATGTATTTCTAAGTTATCTTTCTGCCAAAGGAAAGAAATGTAGATTGAGAGAATGCTATAACAAAGTCTATTATTAATGCTTTCAAATTATTGTTTTCCAAAGACAAGAAAAAATAATGCTGACAGATTCAAATATTCTAAAGTTGCCCCAACTTTCAACTACAATCTATCTTCACTGCATAAAATCATCACTTTCTGTATCTACATAAAGACCAAAAAAAAAACTCTATATGTTATATTTTATTAAAATTACTTATAAAATTAAGTTCTATTTTCTCCACATTAAGTGAATCACAATAACTATATTTCCAGTATAAAGATTGTAATATTAACTCATTGTAAACTGCAAAATTTTGCGAAGGTTGTAAAGGAAATAGAGGACTTAAAAAGTGAAGAGACTAACAGCTTCACACTCTCAAATTAAGATGCTTCAGATTGGTCTATATAAGTAGAAATTTAGGTTAAAGGTAAGATGGCCATTCTTATCTTTATAAAGTCACTATCTTGTGTCGAGGTTTGAGAGTGCCCTCTATAGACAAAAAAAAGACATCATTTAACTATTATAAACATTCAAGGCACATATGATAAAGATTAAAGCCTTTCTCTAAAAGTATTTTATAAATTGCAATTGGTACATACATATTAGATCTGCTGCCTGTGTTTGTGATGACAGAATGCCGTACCTTTCTTGGGGGGGGGGGTATTTGCAACAGCAGAATGTCATATTAAAAGTCACAACTACCTGTTTTTATTTAGTATCATAATGTATTACTGTTTGTGTGTACAAATTTCACATTGTTAAAAATTTAACTTTTTAATACAGGATTCTGCCGTCGCAAACACCCACATCCCCAACTAGAGAATGGGATGTCATTCTGCCATCAAAAACACAGGCAGCAGGTCTAATAAGTAACACTTGCAATTTTATTCGTTTCTCTTTGACATATATTTAATTGAACCAGAACAAGTTTGTTGTTAAATATAAATAATTATTAAAACTTTTTCAGATTACTATATGTTTTACTAGAAATGTTCTAACAATAGTTGGTTCTTTTTTTTTAATGGTGTCCAGACATAAGATTTTTACATTCATGATTTCAGTGTACTGCTTCATATGGTTCCAATTTCATTTCATTTATCATTTTATATATAGAGAGAGTAAATTAACAACCAGTTCAATTGAAAACATATTGGTAGGAAATTTGATGTCCATTCTTTAGGATTAATAATTGATCATATTAAGTTTCAACAGCTATAACTCTAAATTTCCGATTTACATGTTCAAGCTAAGTATGCCGACGAGATCGTAATTTATTTTAGGAAGGGTACTAATTATATTATTATTAGTAATTCGACTAAAGAAAATTATGTAGCATTTTCTGCCAGTCTAAATATTTGAAATAATGCTAAGCTTTTAAAACGTTATAAGGACGTAGAGACTGCTTACAGTTGCAAATGAAGTGTGGTCATTTGCTGATCACGTTTTTTAACATACAGAAAATAACACAAGGACCTAAAAATATCACAATCTTATTAAATCACTGAATAATGCTTTTCTATGATAATATTGATTGGATGAAAGGAATATTTTTTATTAATGATATAAAAATTCAAATAATTTGATTTAATGATATATCCATCTTCCCGGCTGATTTAGATATGAGAAGACAAAAAGATTGCACATACCGAATGGATGGCTGAAAATGTTTTTAGTTCTACAATTACTGGAAAAAATTATACCGATCCATAAAAATATGCTACTGATCTTAAAGATGATCCATTTTTGCAATTTATAGAAGATTGGGGTTAAAAATAGCAATAATTATCTATTGTAATAAATGTAATTTCAAGTTTTTTATTGAGAGGACAATGCTAAGGATAGATTACAATAATAAGTTACAATTAAATGAGTTATTTTGAAGTTTTTTAAAAAGAAAATAAAATTGCAACAGAAGAGTTTAAAAGAGTCAAATAAAAATATTAAAACACCAAGTATAATTTGGTCAATCTATTTACCTCAATAAATTAAAAAATTATGTGGCAATATTTAGAATCAACCAAAGGAATAAATGTTATAATTAATGATATAAAAGTGACAGCCATTTGAAATTAAAAGAGATGAGTAGTAGCACCACCTCTGTTTTCCACTTTTATGATGCCGATCTTGGTAGCTTCATGAAGCATGCATAAACATGCAGTTTATGTTTTAATAATAAAATTTTAAATTTAAACCAATTAAAAACAAAATAAGAACTTCATTTTCTTAATTCTTAGATTTATAATACAATGATAATTGTATTATTTGTGACAATATGTTAGATTAAATGTTGAATGTATAGAATGTAAACTTTTACAAATACAAACAATTTTTAGTAATAGCAAACAAACTCAAACTCTTTTCTTGTCTCCTACCACCTTGCGTATTCAAATATTTTGACTCTTTCCTCTCTATTACATTTGTAATTAGCTTATTTATCATTAATTTTACAGATCTAATCAGCTACCCTTTGTTTACTTCTTACACCCTGTTCGTTCTTAACCAAAACCCTTCCCTCCCCCTTTAAAAGTTTCCCGAACTATAATATTTTTCATAAATCAAACCCCTAATGCTTCACATCCTTGTTTTACTAAGTGCAATTCATCTTTATTATATAATTCCCTCTTACTAATAAAAAAAAATCCCATACATCCACAAACATAATATTATTTCTCTTGCATAATTTTTCCAATCTCTCATTTATAGAACATACCTTATCTTGAATCTAAGTAGTAATCCAACTACTCCTACTTTTCCTTTAACATTATTCAAACTACTAATCAATTCTTTGGACTCATCCATTACTCTCTCCAATGGCTCTACCATAACATAAACATCTCTACTTCTTTGTTTCTTTACCTTATCTGTAACATCCCTAATTCTACCTCCAGGAAAATATACTCTTACATATCTATTTCTATATTCTCTTGCAATTACAACTCCATATCCTCTAATAAGTGAGTCCCTTATCAAGACTATATCATAGTTTACTTTTCCTACTTTATCTGTAAGATTCTCTTCCATTGTCTGGACTTCTTATTCATTAATTTTTTGATCTGCTCACATTTCATGTCTAACACTTTTAATTTTACTTCTACATCATTTACCTCTTCTTTAATCTTATTTAGTTTTTACCTAACTAACTCCATTGCACTATTTATTTTGCCAACCATATTCCTTGTCATTCCACTAAATATATACTCCATTTTATCGTACTTATCTACATTTTCCTCCATTTCTCCTTACTTTTTCTTTAAATTATCTACATTTGGAAACCATTTTTCATCTATTTTATCACATTCATACATGATCTACATCAGTGGTCTTCAACCACCGGTCTGCAGACCGGTGCTGGGTCGCAGAAGTTTTCTGCCAGTCTGTGCGCTAGACTGACAAGAAAATTTGCAATAACAAAATAATAAGATTTTAAACTTTTAATCAACATAAACAATTTTTATTTATTTTTTCATCACATTTTTACCTGATTAAAAAAAAAGAAACAGAACAAAAACAAAATCTAATCAATCATACATAAATTAATTTGTTTTTTTATTTATCACAGATGTTTAGGGGGGGGTAGAATTTAATTTTTTATTATTTTTCTAAAAAAATTCAAAATTAAAAAAAAAAGTTTTTTATAATACAAACTCCATTTGTCTTTTGATAGCCAATCACAGCCACTTGTCGGCATTGTTTATGTGTTAAAACAATTAAATGTAATGTTACTGGGCCATGATTTTAAAAATACGGTGACTTTTTTTGACCTCTTAAATTTTTTCTACTCCCTCCTCTTTTAATATTTCATTTTGTTTTTTTGGCTATATGGTGATTTTTTTTTTTGGCTTTAACTTTTATTTTTGAAATCAATTTTTATTACCTTTTTTAAAAAATAAAAACCAAAAAATAACTTCTGTCTCTAACTTTTACAAAGTATTTCTCAATACACCTCCCCACCCCACCCCAAAATAAAGTAAGATCAAAACTTTTGACTTTTTCAAGTTTTCAGTTTTTTTTGTTTAAAAATACGGCCACCTTTTTTTTGGCCTAAAAGGCAATATCTTTTTTGCCTTTATTTGTATACCACTGATATACTAAAACTTTTATTTTTAAAACCAATTTTTATTATCTTTTTTAAAAAGTAAAAACAAACCAAAAATAATTTTTGCCTCTATCTTTTGTCTCAGTAAAGACAAAGTATTTCTCAACCCACTCTTCCCCAAAAAATTAAAATAAGATCTTTTTTGGCTTTAACTTTTATTTTTGAAATCAATTTTTATCACCTTTTTTAAATAAGAAAAACAACCAAAAAATTTGTCTCTAACTTTTACAAAGTATTTCTCAATCCACCCCCCACCCCCAAATTAAAATAAGATCAAAACTTTTGATTTTTTCAAGTTTTGTTTTCTTTTGTTTAAAAATATGCCCACTTTTTTTTTGGCCTATAATGCGATATTTTTTTTGGCTTTATTTGTATACCGCTAATATACTTAAACTTTTATTTTTAAAACCAATTTCTGTTACCTTTTTTTAAAAATAAAAACAAACAAAAAATAACTTTGATCTCTATCTTTTGTCTCAGTGAAGACAAAGTATTTCTCAACCCACTCCCCCCCCTCCCAAAAAAAATTAAAATAAGATCAAAACTTTTGACCTTTTCAACATTCACTGTCTTTTTTTTTAAAAGACAACAACTATACAGGCAATTATTTTTTTTTGGCTTTATTTCTATTATGCGATGTCTATTTTGCCATTTTTAAAAAAAATGTTTTCTATTAATTACATTTTTTGATCATTTCAACACACCAGCACAAAAAATTACAATAACATCAAAACTTCAGACTTTTAAATGTTTCATTTTATTTTTTCAGATTTAAAATACGGCAACTTTTTTTGGCTCTACAGTGATTTTAATTATGCGATTTCTATTTTGCCCATACTACTATCAAAAGACAATCTCCATATATATAACTTCATCTATATTTAACATTAAATACAGATATTGCATTTATCATAATCAGTGTCATGTAATTACACTAGCTGTGCTATTTCCCAACAATCAGGTGAATAACATTTTATTCTTGCATGTTTTAACAATGAAATAATAAACACAGAAATGCAAGCACATTAATGAGAACGATTGTTATTGTACTGTTTTCTATAGCAGTATGACTGCAGAACTCGAGAAAGAGTGTTTAGTATCTGAAGGTAACCAACACCATTACAATATACAATAAGTAGTGTGCTGTTTTGGTCAGTTATAACAATTATGCTTATCTAAAGCTAAGCAGGTTACATCTTTAAGAAAATTTATCTGTAAACTTCTGCCAGTCCATGAAATCTTATCCTTATTTTTGCCGGTCTGCAGGTGTGAAAAGGTTGAAGACCACTGATCTACATAACCATACACCTTTTACACCCTTCCTAGTCTTAGTTAAGCATTTCAAATGGGAAAACTTATCATATAGCATACACTCTACTAAAGCATGCCTAATTTTCTTCTGACTATCATACATACATTGTGGGATCCAAATGCAATCCATATTTTATTCTTTTCCAATTCCTATGTCATCTATTTTGTTTTTCTTATATTTGAGCGAAATGGAGAGAGCAACAGAAAGACTAGGAAGAGGTGTAGAGATATCAGCAATAGATAGCAAGGGAGTTTATACACTACCAGGTCTTTTATTTGCTGATGATATTTTTTATATATAGAAAATAGGTTAAGATATGGAAGTTAAGCTGAAGACATATACAAAGATGGGTAAAGTGCTGGGGATTAAATTTAGTGAAGTAAAATCAAAAGTAATGATGATAAATGCCAGAGAAAAAGGAGAATTTCTATTGAGGTATATAAAGTTAAATGTGATGAATGAATAGTAAAAAAATTGACAAATGAAGCAAAGAAAATAAAGGGACTGATAAAGAAATTAATAGTATTTTCATAGAATAAGTATGATGCAGCTAGAATTATGGAAATGATGTATTGTGTGTTAGTAAAGAGGTGTAATATTACTTAGAAAAAAATAAAAATAAGTAGGAAGACATGCATTAGATGCAGATGTGTGAATGGCAAGAAGAAATGGGATGGTCATGTTTTTATATGAGAGATGCTAAAAAGAAAATGAAAATGTTCTGTAGATTGCAATTTATAGATAATAAGAGAATGTATTTAATTAGGTTAGGAGTAATGTGCAGGCAACAAGATGGGTGAGAAAGGTAGTACAGTATATGATTTGGATAAAGACTTTATATCAGTATACTTGTACAAAGGATGGGTTTATTATGTCAGAAGAATTATTGGATGTTATAGTGTCAAAGAAAGGGATAGAAGAAATAGATGGATTAATAAAAAAAATAGAGAGGTGGAGAGGTGAAGAACTAGTATGGAGAATAAGTTTATATATATATATATATATATATATATATATATATATATATATATATATATATATATATATATATATATATATATAAACAGAAATATTGAGTGTGAGTTAATTTACAATAATAGCAAGGAAAGTAGTTTACTGTTTAAGGCTTGAAAAAGATTGTTAGCAACAAGGGAATATACACATAAATAGAGAAATTTAATTCTGCTAGTTATATAAGGAAAGCATAAAAAATATTAGGCATCTGTTAATTGAATGTAAATGCTTACAAGCAGAAATGGTACAAATAATAAAGTTGTGGGAAAATAAATATAAATAAAGTGATTATACAGAAAGTGGGTTCTTGCTTTTTATGCTGAAGTTGAAAAAAGATAAGGGGATCTAGATAGAAAGGCCATAGAGTGGATAAAGATGATGTGGAAATGGAATGAAGCAGGATAGAGAAGAATATAGGAAACAACTTAGGGTTGGGAATAGAAAGTGAAAGTGGCTAATGGGTTTCTGTGGGCATAGTGGCTAAGAGATTCCTGATTACAATAAAGGAGAAGCTATTAGCACATTGCATTACAGTTAAAACAGATAACATTTAACATTGAAAAAACCAAAGTTATGTGCTGAAAATAGATTTTTTGCATAATTATAAATATATTTTTTGCAGTCACTGTTATATATTGATATTTATATTATTTTAATATCAATATTATAACAGTATAATTGAGTGAGGAAGGTGCAATTTGGTACCTGTAAATAAATCAAGATGCTAAAAGATGAAGGGGATCCAGTCAACAGGCATCCTTTCTAAAATGCTAATTTGTAACATTGATTTAAAGACTCTTAATCTAAACTAGCACTAGATACACAATACCACTACTTGGTTATTTACCAAATGGTAATAAATAAATCTTAGCTTAACCTTTATAAAAAATAATTCATAAACAAAACAACGATCACATGAATAATGTCCATTACTACACTATTGCATGTGAACATTAATATTTCTAATCAATCTCTGATTTATACAGCATTTCTGACATTGTATATGCTAATAAGTTGAAACAATAAGATTTTTGCTGGTGTCAAGTGCATTCATGTTTCCTCGGAACCCAACAAGATCCTAGCAATCAATCATTATGACCCATTGCCACCAAGTCAAAGATTCCTTTTACCTTCTTGTCACACAATATATTTTCAAAATGTGCATGGTCCTATTCTGTCTTAAGAGCCAATTTGTGATGTGCCATTAGGACATTACAAGAGTGGCAATTTTTAAGAATTGGGAAACCCAAGATAATCTTGTTAGACAATGGCTCCACATTCACATCACAGGAATGGCAGACCTGGATGAAACATCAAAATATCAAGGATGTTCTGACCTCTATTAAGAACCCACAATCCAACCCCTGTGAATGAGTCATGTGGAAGATAAACCAATGGTTTAGAACCCACATAAGCAACAACCACCGGGGTTGGCTAAACCAGACAAAACAAATTTTGCATTACATAAATAGGACAGTTAATGAGTCCACTGGGATGACAGCAACATGTCTCTATTTTGGTAAATCAGGGTCCCCATTGATCAAGACATCACTACCAGGGAAAGATCAGCTAATCAACACTGAGGCAGACTGGTGCACGGTATCCCATTGTTTAGAAGAGAGATCTGAAAAGATAAAGCAAAAGGAACAGTGGTCACACCAGTTCACAGTAGGGGAATGGGTATGGACCCCAAAGCCAAGTGACAAGGACAAGAAGAAATATAAAAAAATATTTCTGCTGTATCAAGGACCTTATATTATAGAGTATGTGATCCAAATGTGTATCTTTTAGAGAACAAGGGGATATTAAAAGGAATGTATAATGCCAGAAGTCTCAAACCTTTCATAAATCATCCACATGATTCAGGAAAAGAACTGCAGAGAGACATATAGATGGCCAGTAAGAAAATGACACTGAAAAGGAATGACTCAAACCAGGAAATTTCCCAGAGTAACAAGAGTAACTTTATGTATTACCAAAATTTAGGAATAGCATATTATTTAGAAGTAGAATACCCCAGTAGGGAAACTCCCATATCTAAATAGATTTTAGCTTATATGTATTCTAATTAGCCAGCTAAAAGAGGGAATTACCTTAGATCACATTTATAAATAAAAATGTAAATAATATTCAATGCATTTCCTAGATGTCAAAATCACCTTGTAAAGTATCTGATCTGGGTATAAAAAATTTATTGCTTCATGTTATTGGATTTTATTTTATTACTTGATGATATTACCATAATCAATCATTTCAACATAATTTTAATCGATATCACTGGGTATATGTTAATAATTCTCATTTGTCATGTAAAAGCATTTTTTGTAATTTTTTTTGTTTATGCAACTGAGGGAACATGAAACAGTAAGATTTGTTCTGATAATCTTAGTTTCACCTTTTTTCATTTCTTACCTACCCTCATACTCTAGTTTAAACTCTAATCCTACTATAATATATGTTGTGTTTTAATTGGCCAAGATATATGCACATGCGAGGCATTTAACATATATATATATATATGGTTATTATAGATAGGCAAGTTAATAATCTAAAGGAATGATAAATTGATTAATTTAATTTATAATTTGAAAGTAAGTTTGCATGCGGATACATGTATAAACATGTAAGTCAGCTATGCTGATACTGTATATATATTCCAATATTATCTTTAACTTATATTTAATAATATTATTTTGCTCATATAATGGCCAATACTTTGTGTTGAATCCCTTTTCTACTCACTAACTTGGATGTATCTTTCACTATATATATATATATAAAAAGACATATTTTGCGAGTGCATCCATGTTAAAAATATTTAAATACTGATATACTGACAATTCACCTTGATCACACAAGTCACCTACTGGGTGATATATATATATTGTAATGATACGGAGAATAAGACTTAATGTAAACTGCACTACAGGGAGCCATCTAGGCATTTGAACCTAGAAAAATTTATAAAGTAGGCAGATACGTAAGTCAAAAAAAAAATTTTTTTATTTTTTTTAAATATTTTGGTTCCGGTCGTTAGCCCATGTCGCAGAGAGTAGCAGAGATTTAATAATATCATATGGTATCTAATTATATTTCAATATTAAAAAAATAAATAAAATAAGCCACTGCCAGTAATTAACATACAAACATTTATTTATGCACATATATATAAGATTTAAAATTATTTTAGTATTAGTTTACATTTTAACATTTAACATTATTTTTAACTTTGATTTTTGACTTTAATTTACATTTAATTACTATTATATTCTAATTTTACATTTTAATTAAGTTCGCACAGATAAATTTAGGAAAGCTTGTTTATAATGTTGAATATAGATCGGTTACATAGATTTCACGGTCAAAAACATTTCAAAGTAAACATAAACGATCAAAATACAAAATTATTGATTACTGACAATTGCGGAGGGAAATTTATATGTAACCCAATAGTATTCACCATAAGATACTTGCATTGTCACCAATAACTTAAAAGACATCCGAATAAATACATTTTTGATACTCACCATAAGGTATCATTATTTATCGAATGTCTATATATTTTGATCAAATATGAAAACGCAAAACATAGTTAACCAATAAACAATCCATGCAAGCGTCTATAAACAACTTAAATTTAATGCATTTCTATTTAGGATCGAGTATGAATAGACCACATAAATTTGCTTTTGAAAATAAACATTCTATCCCTATTTAACCTTAGGTTAAAATTCGTAGTCAAACTGGCATCAATCCATCTAATATATCGATGCATTCAATGTAATACGAAATACGGCGGCACAAAAAGTTAAGAGAAGAAATTGCTTCTCGTGAGATAGGAATATTACATCTATCTGCAAAGAAGAGCAATAAAACAAAAAACTCCATAGAAAGGAACTGCGGTATCCGACTTATAATTCCTTCCATAGGCAAACGGAAGTGTGCGGCGTATGAAGCGATTCTGCCCGTAGCGAATCAATATTACATCTACTAATCACACCAATATATCCAATCCATTGACCCAATTTAACCATGAAACAAATAACCTAAGATTACCCTCCCCTAATATAACTTTACAAATCTATACAGCCATTCACGCCCAACTTAAGTTTAACATTGATATAATTTAACTTAACGGAAAACAGAAATCATAATAAAACTTAAAGAACAAAATTAAATAAATGGAAATGATTTTAAATAAATAAATAAAAAATACATCAAATAACATTATTAATAAATTAAGTTGGTCAGATAGGATAATATTGCAATCATTTAAATATGGAAAATTTTAATTTAATGTTCATTATTTATAAAAGTTCTTACGGTTTAAAAAGTTCATCTTTATCCGTTGCTTGCCATGAACGTGAATTCCCACGCCGTCCTACGATTGGTATCCATTTAGCCGTTGTTTTATTTATTCATTCGGAGGTTTTTTAATTTAGTTGGTCCTCAATGTAGGAAACGATAGTTCATTTCTCCTTTCTTTAACAGCTGAAAGAATTGACCGTGCATCTGTCAATTCCTCCAACTCCGTACTACTACATATAGTCACATCGTAATAATCATTCACTAGTCACTGATTAATAATTTCCAAATTTTCCTTTTATATTAATGTGAAGGATTGAATTTACATTACGTCACCGATGCGATGGTCCTTTCGCTGCGGTCCAATTCCATAGGGATTTCTTCTTATTTGCTAACAGTTTCTATTGTTTCCCTATCTGACCGGTGTTTTTACATTTAAATGCCCAAGGCTGGTTTACATTTAACTAATTAACAATCATTTCCATTTCTGATTAATTAACCTGTTTTCCAAATCAAAGATATATTTTTATCTCTAAATCTTTTTAAGTTTTTGTTTTAAAATACCTTTTCTATTTTTAATACAGTTTTATTTTAATAATTTTTTTTATCTGTGCGATTTAATATATAAGAGTTTAAAATGATATTTAATTTCAATTTTTAATTCTTAAAGAAAAATTTTAAATGCGAACTTTTTAATTTACTTTCATGTTTAATAAATTTAAAAAAAAAAACAATGTAACGAACGTCTATGCTCGTTACAATATATATATATATTACTGTGGATTTGGTGAATGCTGTATTGTTTTGTATAGTAGTTAACTCACTCATAGTGATCTATTTGTGCTATCTTACATACTTATTTGTTTATTTTAAATTGAAGTATAACATGCGGTTGTATGTGAAATTATAACTAGAGATATATATTAAACATGCATGATTAACATTAGGTTTCTAAGAATCCCCTCATCATGCATTCATAACCTATTTTAATTATTATTATGACAATGTTAAATGTGGTTTCTCTCTTGGAATCACATGATTTACCTTAGTCTTTAAGCTAATAAATATGTAGATTTCTTTGAAATCTTTTAAGACTTTTAAGAATGGATTAAGTATAATCACACAATAACATGCTAAACTTTGAGAGCAAACTATTGTTAATTATTATTGTTATTATACTTTATATGTGTGTTGCTGGTGCAGATTAATAAGTCTATGATTTTATTACACTTTGTCAAGCTTCTCCAGGGGTACATAGGGATAAGACTGTCCCAAATCATTAAGGTTCCCACATCAGAGTGGATATGAAAGTTGATCTTAGAATGTAACTGTTTGATTATATTTACAGATTTTTCTGGGGTGAGAGCCCAGTCCAGTGACCCTGCTTATTTGTGACGAACCCTTCATGGACGTCAGGCATTCCACCCATTTGAATTATACATAGACAAAACCTCATATTTTCAATGCACCACTCTCTATGGGTTCACATACATATTCTCCATCAGCACCACTGATTACTCATTAAGCTCTATATAGCATTTAAGCTATCATATTACTTAATCCCTTCATATTCTTATGTATATCAATCTCACATAGTTATTAATGATGAATCTCCTGACCTTCTTATGATTGTAAGTCCGCATACATTACTTGATTAGCTTAATAAATTTCATTACTAATGTAAGTTACTTATAATTACATATAATTATGTCTGTGGTTATAATGCTTTAATCTCTAAATTGTACACACTCGCATTTATTAACCTGACCAGGTGACATTTTAATAAAGCATATTGATCTATGATTTTACCCTACATCTATCCACAAAAGTATAGAGCCTCAAATAATTAAATATTTCACCATAATGAAATAGTATGTATAATCTTTCGCATATATATTCTCTAATATAAACACTATATTATTATCTGTGTAATTGTAGAATAAGGGAAGCCAACCTATTAATGTATATATATTCAGTTTGACAATTATTAAATTTTGTATTAAATTATCTTTTGTTGCTGTTGCCTTTCTGTATGACCCATACCACATTATCTCATCTTATTCATGCATTTTTAGAATTTATTGAAGATCTTAGCATTACTCATCTGTACACCGCCTATAGATATGTATGGATAGTATGTTAGTGAACCTAAAGCAGGGCTTATTATTATTAAGGGCCTCATGTGTCTCCTGACTCCTGGGACTAAAAGGAAATTGTACTATTAGTAGCATCAGGAGTGTTGTTCATGTGGTGGAGATTATGGGAGCACAAGCAAATAGGTTAAGACCTACTACTCTTTGGGATGACTTCCTACCCAGATGTGCTGAGCTTTCTGTATTCTGCTTGGACTCTTCATCTTGTTACAGAACATACAAACTTGACCATTACAAAGTATATATAACTATTTCTTTACATGATCACCATCTCTATTCTAGCACATAATTGTTGTAAACAAAGGCAAAACTCTTCATACAGTAGTGCCACCCTGTGCCAACCAGAGTAATCAATGGATGCCAGAAGGCTTGTGCATAAAATCCCTATCTAGTGCCTACTCATCCAATATTGCCAGACTAGTTTCTGGCTTGTGGCCATCATCATCATCAGTGAGGAGCTCATAGTTCTGTAGTAAAGTAGAGTTAAAAGGTGGCTGCTGGAAGGTTGCATTAGATCCTAAGATCTAGGTGCAGTGCTCTCAGATCCAAGGCTCCTCACTGATGATGGCCACAAGCCAGAAACTAGTCTGGGGATATTGGATGAGTAGGCACTAAATAGGGATTTTATGCACAAGCAGTCTGGCATCCATTGATTACTCTGGTTGGCACAGGGTGGCACTACTGTATGGAGAGTTTTGCCTTTGTTTAACTATTTCTTTAAAGTATATGTAACTATTTCTTTAAACTTTATACATGTGGCTAGCATAATATCACAGTAAACAAAATAATACTTTGATCTATATCATTTCTCAGGACTTTGAATATCATAAAGACTCATACATTTTTATATAGTAATTTTCTTAGAATATGACTGAACACAAATGGGCATTTTGTAATTGTATCCCATATGTAACTCTTAGCATATAAATAAAACTGTGAAAGAAGTGGGGATAAGTTCTTGTGAACTCTTTAAAGATAAACAATATTCGGTGGTGATTTAGTTTGTGCTCATGGCCATTATAAAATCTAAAGACCAGCCAAAAACACCACTGATACATACAACCGATAAATGACATAAATATTGAATAAAAGTACTTTAAATTCATATTTTAGAAATTATAAGCTAGTAAAAATAATATGCTTTGTTTCATATGGTCATATAGTATAATCTTTTAGTATTTAGAAAATATAAGCTTGGTTGGATCAGACTTCTGCATCTTTTGGATAATCCTTCAGATCGGTCAAACCATCCTTCCTCCTCCCTGCATATTCCAGCACTTTGCACCATCACATTTCAAATATTTTATGAAGGTAAATTTAAAGAAAACCCCAATGAAATAAAGCATATTATTTTTACTAGCTTATAATTTCTAAAATATGAATTTAAAGTACTTTTATTCAATATTATGTCATTTATCAGTTGAATGTGTCAGTGATGGTTTTTAGATTTCAAAATGGCCATGAACATAAACTAAATCAGGACCTAATATTTACTTAACTAATTTTATTAAAGTATAATGAAAATTAGCTGATTGAAATTAGATTGATATGACCACACCAATAAATCAAAATGATGATGATAAATAAATAAACTGCAAACTCATTGTTTTAAAAACATCAATTAAATAAATTACATAATTTTATTAAACAAAATAAGAATGCATAAATATGGGAATAAACAGGTATAGGATCACTCTATTAATATCCAATAACGTTCTCATATAAGATCACTCTATTAATATCTCCGATAACATTCTCATACAAGATAACTCTATTAATATCTCTGATAATGGTCTCTAAATAAAAGTTTATTTATAAGTGTTATTATAAAAAGAAAAGATTGCATGTAGATGCAAAAATATGTAACTCGTGTGTTGCTCATACAAATGCAAAATTATTAAATGATTGTTGCCAATAAATATGATTTAAATATATCCTTATTATCTTAAAATCTAAAATAGAATGAGAGATTTATTTATGTCTTATAGATCTTAAATATTTCTACTATTGCAACACATTATCAAAATGATATCATTCTTTTATCTAGGAATAACATTTATTTATTTCTAGGTAAATATAATGTCAACATGGCCAATTTATATACCATCAAGATCCTAAACAATACATTCTATTTAATCTATAGTCATGGAAGAACTCTTTATTTCTTATATTTAGTATTACTACTACAAATACATTTTAACATATTATTTATTCATTCACATATACAGATGTATGATACCATAAATATTATATAAGTACATAAGAAATAAAATATACAATATATAAGACAAGAACACATGTGATCAATGAGATTTTAATAATATGATCTAATAATAGAACAACCTATCTTTAATTGATAATTCAAACATCTTACCAATTTAAATATTGAAACCATATTACTTGGTCTTCTGATTGAAGAGAACATTAATCACTATTAACATGAGCAATTAAAAATTACAACAACAACAACAACAAAAAACTGTAAAGAAAACAAAATGATACAGCCATGTTATCCATGAAAGTTTAAAACAATTTATTTTCTTTCTGTGCATGTTTTCTGTAGTTTCATTAATAAACTTCCTTTTTACAGTTATACACATTATTTTATTCCTTTTTAAATTCCAGATTAAAAAGCATAATAAATTTATTATTTTTAGATTACGGCAAATTTTATTGACTGATAAGATCCTTTTAGTGATGTTTAATCCATTGATGGTAGGGTGTATAATAACAATATATTTATTACAATTTTAAAATCCATTATGGGGGTGATTAGGTCATAGATTCCTAAGCAATTAAGTTACCAGTTAATTGTACTTTTTAAGAAAATTAGCAAAAACACAACCATTAAATTTAAAATCAGAATTTCTCACTTGTGCTTAATTAGTATTTATGTAAACTAAAGAACAAAAGCAAAAATCTGATCCACTTAGCTATTTGGCTATATTTTTAAATAATTCCAGGATTAAATTTAGAATTTATAAAATGAAAATTTTTTTAATGACTTTAGAAGGTAAGTCATTAATTATTCTTCTATAATTAAATCATGTTCAATGATGATGATCATAAAGACTCTTATCTGCTTCCAAGAGTGAATGTCCAATGTTCCTTTTTCAGTCAAACATAGCTGAATCAAGCTGCGATAATGGCAAATTAAAGACTTAAAACTTATAAAGTTTCTCGGATGAAATTTTCATGCAGATAACTTCTAATTTCATGAGCACTTGCTTTTATAATGATTGAAAAATGACATAAATTCACTCTTTTTTCACTCAATCACAATTTTTATGTGAAATTTTTTAGCATGTTAGTACCGAGATGATAAAGCTCTCCTTATTGATTTCTGCACGAGAAAATCAACCATGTTAAATTATATTTTACAAACATAGTATAGTTTAAAATAAAATTATTATAAAGATAAATATACAATTATTTACATTTATTCCAATATCAAATAATATATTAATACTTTATCTATTAAAATGAATAAGATTTCATTTTAAATAGACCATTCTCGTATTATATAAGGTTTTCCATTATTTCTATGGATTTATACTAAATGTATTTTTAAACTCTAAAGAACTTTTATTATATCTAGACATAAAAAAATACATACATGCAATATTTAAATATTATATAGAAGTTAAGTTTGTTTACAAGTGATTTTAAGTCGGATATTAATCATTGAATCTATGGTTATGTTGTGATCAATTTCTTTATTTTAGTAAAGATCATTCAACAATAAAATGTGCATTAGTGTGATGTAGGATTGGTAACTTAATTTTGTTAATAAATGTTTTTACTAAATTTTACATTTAACCTCAATTTTACAATTTCACTACATGTTTTTAGACTTGTTTTAAATTATGATCAGCATCATCAAGCGTTGGTGGCCTAGTGGTTATCATAGCTGCCTTCCAAGCAGCTCACCTGGATTTGCTTCCCGGTCAACACATTTGGCATATGAAAAAAAAAACTATATATATTATATATATGAGCAACTATACTCATATATATAATATAAATTGAAAATTGCAATTATTATTAAAAAAAACTGATTGTCTTAAATATTAGACCAATTGGATTACTATCACTATATGCATAAGATATTAATGTAGAAAATTTTATATATTCATTGATGTCTATTTTTAAGTAAATTAAAAAACAAATAATGGTGCATATATTCTTGCCATGTGGTAATCCTGTGCCAATATCAATGAATTCCTCTAACCAATTTTGAAATAAATATTTCTGATTCCCAAGATTAGGTAAAATCTAATTAATCACATTTAAATTAAAATCTTTTTTTTTTTAAGTTTTCCTATAAAAATTCTGTAGTCAACATTATCAAAAGCTTAAAATAAATCCAAATAGATAATTTTGAATCTTTTTTAAAAAAACTAATGAATGCACAATGTAATCATTGTAACTGTGTTTGTACTTCTTGCTATCTGGTATAAATCTATATTGAGTCTTATGGACAACCTTTCCAGTATTATTTTTTAATTTTTTAAATAAAAATCAATTTTCAAATACTTTCTATAAGGAGATGCATTATAGCTCTCAGGATTATTTTTATTACCCTTTTTACAATTAAGTAGTATGTAGGGGATTTGAACTCAGACTTTCACATGACCCTCAACTATCCATGCTATCTCATATTGCTGACACACTTGATCACACACACGTTGAAAAGATAAACAATCACCAATAGAGTATTTTGTGCTAAACCAGCACTCATCAGTTGGTCCAGATTATCATCTCCACACATATATACAATCAATGCTCAGCTTATATTAAGATGGCCAATCTTCATACTTTAATGGACAGGCTTCAAACCATACCACCCCACAACTCTTTAGCCATCCATTTTATTGATTGTATATATGTGTGGAGATGATAATCTCTGGACCGACTGATAAGTGCTGGTTTAGCACGAAACATGTATATTGGTGATTGTTTATCTTTTCGAAATGTGTGTGATCAAATGGGTCAGCAGTATGAGATAGCATGGATAGTTGAGGGGCGTGTGAAAGTCTGAGTTCAAATCCCCTATATATTATATATTGGAGTGCGGGTATGAAAAAGCCTGTACTGCAGAGGTAAAAAAATTCATATATTAAAATAAGTAGAAGAGAAAAATCTTTATCGTCTGCTCTGGTTTGAGAGTATTCTCGTGCTCAACAAAACATGGTTGAGGTATTAAAACAATATCGCAGCAAATGTGTTTAGGTGTAATTAATTTCCTTCTGATTAAGATTACATACAAATACTGCGCTAGTAAATTAAATAGAGAGTTATTTTAATTATACGCGGATTTTTTGCTTTATCATCGACTTAAAATCAATGTTAGACTTTCAGAAAAAATAAAACTTTATTTTTTTAAATAACTCTTTCAATCTCTTATTTTTTCTTTCTGTTACAACTCCAACTTTAAATATTACATTCTCTGATTTATTAATAAGGTATATATTAATAATATTTGTAACTTGTTTTTTTTTTAAAAAAAAATATCTTTTTATTAAAATAATGTTTAAAATAATTTGAAAAATCATTTAAAGATATCTTCCCATTATTTTTATACTGATATTGAAATAAAGTTAATGTATTATAATATTAATTAATTATATATCTAATGGTGTAGATATTAAAATAAAAGTATATCGTTGAATTTTTCTTATATTATATTAACTTAGTCTGGATGAATGGATTGTTAATTCAGGAAGACTGAAAAATCAAGAATGATCAATTCGGAAAAAAGGAAATAATATTTATAAAACATTATATATAATCTTTCTCGCTTTTTACATATGTTTACAAGGAAATTTAAAATCAGTATAAAAATGACATGATAATATATATACCATGCGATGCGATGCGATGCGCTGTGACTTCTCCTTTTTCGGAGTCAGATATCTCTCAGCCACCATGCCCAGAGAAATCTGTTAGCCAATTTTATCTTTCCTTTCCATTCCCCGCCCTAAGTTTTTCCCATATTCTTCTCTATCCTGCTACATCCCATTTCCATAACATAATCTTTGTCAACTCCATGGCCTTTATATCTAAATCCCCTTTATCCTTTCCCAAACCCAGCATAAAACCCACTTTATGTATAATTACTTTGTTTATATTTATTCTTCCACAACTTCATTATTTGTACTCTTCATAATCAGAAGAGACATAGAATTGTGTAAATGTTTGAAGTATTTTTTTATAAGAATGTATACTGTATAATAAACTAATAGGATTTCTATTTACACGCAGATAGAGATAAAATTACCTATTTCTGCTAATAGATGGCAGTTGCAAACAAAATTTTATAAAAATCTCACGCATAAACGGACAAGACTTGTTTAAAGCAGTTTTAGCAATTTAAGTTACCAATTATGACAGTTATTTAATAGCTTACATTAGGACGAGGATGTAGAAGGAAATAAATTTCAAGTTATAAAGATTTAAAAAAAAAAAGAAATGAAGACTAATAATATACAGGGCAGTATGTATTATTTTAAATTATTAAACCGTTTGATCAAAACAGTTTTAATTAAAAGTGACTTGAAGATTGTAAACTTAAAGAGTTTGAGATTATAAAAGAGATAAAACATTAAAATTGCTAGACACGTGTAACTTTTTATTTAAAATTAGAAACAGAAGATGAAGCAAAGGATGATCTAAATTGCCAAAGGTTAAAGATAGAATTACTAAATGATTTTGAGTTTCAGATAAATAAAAATATTTCTTCCCTTTTTTTAGAACTTTTTAAAAATGTACATTCAAAATTATAGCTTAATCTGTTCCTCTCCCCCGCATATGTACATAAGAAAAAACTCGTGTGTGAATAACAGAGGCGGAATAAGCGGCCGCGTAGGACACTAAGGAGCCCCGAATCTTAAAATGTCTTTCCTTAGGATTCGAGGAAAATTATGTTGTTGTTGTTTTTTTGTATACAATCAACTCTCCTATAATGCGGTATTATTTAAGCTTTTGAAGGGAATTTATTTGAGTTTTGGCGGGATTCTAATTTTCAACTGGACATCAGGGGATGAAACTAGTATAGCATAAATAGGCCCAAATTAAGTATATATATATTTTAATTACACAAAAAATTCGCCCCCTCCCAAAATAATAATTTGATTTCCAATTTAAATACTCTGCTTTTGAAAAAAAATCGTAAATAATTTTTGCTGTTTTTCTGAAGCTGATTTATCTCCAATGGAACGGTAGATTCCTGACCTCATATACGTTTCACCTATTTTCCCCATAGCTCTATCTGTGGCGAATTTAAACCCTCTATGAGTAAATGTATATAAGCATCAACACAGTTATATATGTATCATCACACAAATATGCAAATAAACAGCTGTACTAGCATAGGTTTATATATTTTACAGCATGTATATTTTATTTAAAATCAAATCTTCTAAATTATACATTTTATTTTGTTAAATGAGTTAATTTATTTTATATTAAAAATCGCATGTATATGTGTAAAGTTCACTTATTACCAAGATATTTATATAACGAAATATTACTTAAAAGTTTCTAATAATTTTTTATTAAAATAGTTGTAAGCAAAAATGACGCCACCGCACACTTGTGTCAATATAGCGTGTGAGTGAAGTTTTTAATCTTATTTTTACAATAATATTTTTCTAAAATTTATTTTATAGTAAATAAAATCTACTGAAATGAAACAATTACCAAGTCTTTGAGAAATTGAGACGGCCCAAATTAAATTAAAAATATCAGGTTTAAAATTTAAACATAAGTTTAAATCAATTTTCTAACATAAAACATCTTTAACATTATCATTAAAAAAAATATTTTTAGTAGGCATTGTTTGCAAGGCTTAGTAAAAGCTTTTAAAATATTTTACAAAAAAAAAAAAAAAATTTTTTTCTTCACAATAAAAAAATAAAGAGACATCAAAGTGGGGCAGAAAAGCAAAAAAAGTTTTTAAAAAACCTGGAAATTGCTGAAAGCCAAAGAAATTCATTGCATAAATTTTTAAAAGATAATACAGAGACAGAGTTGCCATCGACATTTACATCAGATAATTCATAATTGCCTATGTTTGAAACTTTTTCTAAAGAAGAGAAAGAAGAAGAACAAGTTGAGAATCAAGAAGTTGAAATTGCTATTGAAAAAAGGAATTGCAAAAATGCAGAAGGTAGAGATAGTCCAGAAAGATGCTTTGATATAGACATCGAAGTAATAAATGATATAGATTTATGGCCAATAATATTAACAGATGCTATTATTGATCATATTCTTAATAACAAACCAAAAAATATCATAAAAAATATAGCAAATTTAAAATCAGTGTATAAAGACAGAGATGAAGTATATTACAGAAGACTTTCTTATGATCATTTCTACAAAAAGAAATCAAATGGAATTATGGTAAAGAGAAATTGGCTGATATTTTCAGAAATAAGCAAAAGTGTTTACTGCTACCCTTGCAAATTCTTTTCAACAATAAATAAATCGTAGTTTCTATCATCTAAGGGCTTATTACTCAAAACGCTTACCAAGCCAATCATGCATGAGATATTCTCCCTTGAGCTTTTTCTACAAGGAATTGGTGCCGTAAGCAACTGATTTACAAAATTGGAGATCAATAACTGTTATTTTATCGGACTATGAAGTTTCAAAAGAACACATGTCAGCCATGTGTACTATGTATAAAAGATTAACAAAATTCAATAGAATTGATACTCAACTATTAAAAGAAAAGGAAAAAGAAGAATGTAACTGAAGAAAAGTGTTGAAAAGAATTGGATCAACAATAAAATTGTTGAGTTGCTTAGGATTAGGATTTAGGGGTCACGATGAAAACAAAGATTCTAATAGAAAAGGAAATTATTTAATCTGCTTGGAATGTCTAAGCGAAGTTACATCTACAAAAATATGCCAACCAAGGATAAGGAAATGCAAACTATTTATCTCATATTATTGAAAATCAAGTAAGAGTGGAAACAATTGAAGAAATCAAATTTTTCGCATATTGATCAAGTAGCTTTTGCGATATGTTTCATCCTACGGTAGTATAATGGAAAGATTTATGGAATTCATTCCCATAGATAAACACACGTCTTCATATTTGGAACAAGAAGTTTTGCAAACTTTATATAAAATTAGGAGTAAATATTAAAAACTGTCAAGGACAATTACTTGATAATGCTTCTAATATGTCAGGAAAATACTCAGGTTTGCAATCATGTATTAAAGAACGTAGCCCAAGTGTAGTTTTTATTCCGTGTGCTAATCATTTCTTAAATTTAATTGGAAATTTCATTGCAGAAAGTTGTAGTGCTGCAATTGAGTACTTTATGTTTCTTCAGAATTTTTTCACATTTTTTTCTGTGAACCCATCGTTGGAAAATTTTAACCTGAAATCTACAAATGTGTAAACATTTTGTCACAGTAAAAAGAGTTTCTAATACAAGATGGTCAGCAAGAGCAGATCCTGTATTAGCTATAAAAATTGTTTTCACCCATGTAAAAGAGGCTCTAGCTGAAATTTATAATTTAGAAGAAGTAAAAAAAGTTACCATAGTGGAGGTGACTGCCCTTAATGATAGTGATTTGGAAACTATTTTACAAAGAATAAATGCTACTAGTAAATCACTGCAATCAATGGAGTGTGAACTATTGAAATGATCTATTCCACTGAAGTCATTAGAAAATTTTATCAATAATTTCAGAGAAGAATTTAAAAAAGTTGAAAAAGACACAACTGATTTATCAGGACTATCATTTAATGTGGAAAATGGATAAATTTGCAGACAACAAAAGAGAAGTTTTTTGATGAAAACAAAAGAGTCGGACATGAATTTACAATAAGAGAAAATTTTATAATCAATTCAATTTGTCATTTGTGATAACACCAAGGCAGAACTATCTTGAAGAACTCAAATGTATGAAGTTGTTGTAGAGCCTTTTCGAATATTTTTTGATCGGAATTTATCAATAGAAGAAAAAGAGAAAGCGATAAAAAAGTTTAAAGATATTTACAAAAATGACATTAATGTTTGTAATTTTGAAGCTGATTTTGATCATTTTTTAATATTTCTGAAAGAAAATGAGGACACCATAAAAACCACACCTGGAATCTATTGAGCCACCAAAGAAGGGTCTTGCATATTTCCAAATGTGGAAATATTATTGAATTTTTTTTTAACAATTCCCTTATCTAATGCATCAGGAGAAAGATCATTTTCTGTTTTAAAGCATGTAAAAAATTATTTAAGAATACTATGGGAGAAGAAAGGTTAAATAATATGGCCATTTTGTATATAGAGCAAGAAGTTTTAAATTGAATTGATACTGCAAAAATAATTGATGAATTTGCAAGAAATAAAGCCAGACAAAAATTCATATAAAAATGTTTTTTAATAAATTCATTTAATGTGTTGTGGTATGAAATTTTTGATTACTTTTCTTTTTTGTTAATAACTTAATGAGAATTTTCTTGAAGTTTTTTTTCTAACTTGAGTTTGAGGGCCCGAAATTTTTACCGCTTAGGGCTCCCACTTGGCTTGATCTGCCTTTGGTAAATAATGAATAGTGACTCATGATTCATTCGATAATGGTGATAAGTTAAAAAACAGGATAAATTTTCATATAAAATATATAATTATTATCCAAAATAATATTTAATCATTTTAATATATAGTGAATTAGTTAGAAAATATATATGCATATGGATTTCAACGAATTACAGTATTGCACCACATTTTGAACATTCAAGTTTTGAAGGCTTTTATTTAAACATATGTTACATTTGACAAGTTTGACATGTGTAGGACAGCTAGAGAAAAACAATAGGAATGTTACAGGATTGACATGTGATTACATTGTTGTGAATCTTCACATTGTGAAGAATCTTTAACATACATTCTTGATATGTTGTTTAAAAAAAGAATTTCCTATAAACACATGCTATCAGTCTATTTCTCATCAGGTATTGGGTTATTATTTGTATGTGCTTTTCTACAAGCTGGGTCTTTGCTTCATGAGTGCCCAGGTGATACTGTGTTTGGGTTCCACATGGCATTATAATCACAGACAAAAATGCACTTTGTGCACCACAGTGCATAAGGTGTGAAGGTGGCGGCTCTTATATTGGGAAAAAACCCTTTTGTAAAGCTTTTGGGAAATGACGGTCTGCTTGAGAAGTGCATTTTCACTAAAGTTTATTTAATAATGTCTACATATTTTTTAATTTTAGTTATTTTAGTCCTATGAAAATAAAGATTGATTATGATGAGTTTTTAGAAGTTAACAGTTACAAATACCTTGGTCAGATTATTAATACTGATGGAAACCATAATAGATGAAATTAATTATAGAATTAAACTTGTTTGGAGTGCTTTTGGTAGAAATAATTTGATACTAAAAAGAAAAATGCCTATGTGACTGTAAAGGAAGGTTTTTTAATAAATGTGTTTTAGTAATTATATTTATAAAGTGCATACTCATTACTTACAGTAATATTTATTAAGGTTATGTACCTGAAAAAATGACAGTAGGGACCTCTGCAAATCTTTAACACAAGATTTATTTACCAGTTCTTACTTATGGATCTGAGACTTGGACACTTAATAGAAGAGCAATACAAAGACTTCAGACCACTCAAAGAAGTATGGGGATATGCAGGTTGGGAGTAACAAGAAGAGATTGAAAATGCAATATATGAGTAAGAGAACAAACAGGTGTTACCTCTTGAAAAAATTAAAAGACTGAAGTGGTATTGGGCTGGAAATATTGCTAGAAGAGATGATAATAGATGGACAATTGAAATCTTAAACTGGATTTCAGGAGATTGTAAAAGACCCAGAAAGAGACCACATGTGAGATGGATGGATAAAATAAAAAAGTGTGCAGGGGTGATGTAGAAAAGAGAAGCTAAATTATTGGAGAAGATGGATTGAACTTGGAGAGACCTTCATCCTGCAGTGTATTGATAATGGTTAATGATGATGATGATGATGTTGACTCCTGAGATAAGATTTATTAAAGAAATTTTATGTAAAAAAAAGAGCATATTAAAATAAATTAAAATCTTGGTTTTTATATGTGTAGAAATAAAAATGCAGAGTAGAAAGGATTCACATAACTGGAGGAGTATGAACAAGATTTTGATTGTAGGTGTTACTTTGTTCCCTGTGTGGCAGCAGCCATTTTTAAGGCTCACATTTGTCTTGCATAATCATTCAATCATGAATTTGCATACATTAAATGTACTATAACATATGCAATAATATGTCTGAATGATTGTGAGGCTAAGATGGTTATTGCTAAACATCAAATACTCACCATTCTTTACGTTTACACAAGCTGTTTATATATAGGCAAAACTCTCCACACAGTAGTGCCACGTGCAAGCCAGAGTAATCAATACTCATCACTGATGAAAGGCACAATCTAGAAACTAATCTGGGGATATTGGATGAGTAGGCACTGGATATGGGTTTTATGTACAAACCTTTCTGCATCCATTGATTACTCTGGCTTGCACTGAGTGGTGCTATTGGATGGAGAATTTTGCCTTTGGGTATGACTATTGCTATTTGTTTCTTAGACTGAAGATGTGAAACTTCAAAGTACAAAATTAATGTTAACAGAAATTCTTCCCAGTTTTTAAAAAAGCTGTTAACTGCTTGTTAATATTCATTATTAGTCATTCATTAGATTAGAGATTATCTACTGAATATCTATTTCTGTAGTGTAATTCATTAAGTGAATAATCTCTAATCTAATGAATGACTAATAAAAATATTAATATACTTCCATTAGGTGGTTTGTGTTAAACACTTATTGATTAAACTGTAGTAATTGATTATCTATATATACTGAATAATGATAAAGATATGTGTAAGAGATTGTGTTCTCGGCCAACTAATAAGTGCTGGTTTAGCATGAAATTACATCTTGGGGATCTTACACCTTTTTCACATCATAATTACACTCCCCTACAAGGCATTAAAAGTAAATAAAAACCAGTCCCTATCCTGCATGAGGATGTGGTAGTGAAAATTACACTACAGAAATATTCGGTTAACTGCTTCTTTTGTATGAAAAAATAAAAGTGATTCATCTGAAAGTAAATAAATTGTTCACTGAAGTTGGCTTATTATCTAATAAAAATGGATTGTAAATTATAAATATTAAAAAAAAAGAAGAAAATATGCTAAGATTGTGCTCATTAAACTGCCAAACTTACATCGATTGGATGTAATAAGAATTTAATGAAAAATAAACAAACATTTAATTTGGAGATACAATATATAACAAAAAAAGATGTTCCAGTGAACACTAGTCTATTGTGTCAGAAAGCACTGATTCAAAATGAAGACTTGAGCAAAAAATCCATTGAAAAGAGTGATAAGAAGCTTTTTCTGCAAGTAAGTGATGATAATACAGATTCAGAAAACTTAAAATAGAAGAATTTCATAACTCCTATTAGGTTTGGCAAAATTGCTACCATCATTAACTAAATTTTAATTTTCTAATTCACATTGCAACTGCTGTTATTACAATTGCCAATTGTCCCAATACATTCACTGCCCCTTTTATATTTAGAAAAAAAAAATCTTAACTTTACTACTACCGCTGCTTTTTGTTGTAACATTACTAATGATATTATTATTAATATTCTTATTATTTCTACTACCCAATTGAGAATCTACTAGTATGACAACCTAATCAAACTGTGAGAGATAGGCCAGTTTTAGATCACATTTTCAAAAGCCTTCCACTTTCATGGTAGGCAGAGGATCCCTAAATGGGGCTGCCCAACATACAATCTTTCTCAGATGAAATTTCTGTCTCAACTAAGAATTAACAACTTACTAACCCTATCCCTGTCAGTTCTTTCTTAATCCTCAAAGGCTTGAATTTAAAAAAAGGGGGAATTGTATTCAAAAATGCTGTACTTGTAATTAAAGGATACAAATGTCATTGCATAAACACGATTCCATTGCCAGATAAGGAGATATCCAATAGCATAAGAAAGATACTGAGAAATAACAGTCTTTTGCACTTACTTAAATAAAACTTATAAAAATTAAATAGGTTATAAATAATTGATGTCTATAACATAACATTATAAACTTTTAATTTTCAAAAGTACATTCTAATTCTGTATAATAAAAAGTCTTTTAAAATTCTGTTATATAATTCTTAAGTGACTGTTTATTTCAGTTTAAAATTGATTGAATTCTGTTATATATCAGGAAGTATGCTATGTAAACAAAAAAAATGACAACCTATATTCAATGATGATAGATAATATTGTATTAATATATTCAACCATTTCCATCATCTAATATAAGTATTGAATGTCTTTAAAAAATTTAATGTTATTTAAATATACCAATTACATTCAACTGTCAGTAATGGCACACAGGTTAGTATACACACAATGTTTCAAAACGTATAATTCTCCTCTCTTCTTCAGGTGTTGCTGGCCTGACCATGACAGTATTAGCATGGGAATTGAACCTGGACCCTTTGATTCTGAATAGTCAGGAAAGCAACACCTGAAGATGAGACATCTTGAAATGTTGTGCACATACAAACCTGTGTGCTATTACTAACAGTTGAAAGTAATTGGAAGATTTAAAAAAAGATATTCAATACTTTATATTAGATGATAGAAATAATCCAATATATAAATACAACTAAAATACCATCATCACAAATCTTCAGGAAAACACTAAATATAATATATTTTAAACATCACATGATCATTCTTTATGCACACACAAGCTGTTTACAAAGAGGCTAAATTCTCCATACATTAGCACCACTCAGCACAAGCTAGAGTAATCAATGAATGCAAGAAGATTTGTCATACAATTCTTATCTAGTGCCAATTCATCCAATATCTCCAGACTGGTTTCTAGCTTGTGACTTTCATCAGTGAGGGGCCTTGGATCTAAGAGCACTGCACCTAGATCTTAGGTTCAAATGCAACCCTCCAGAAGCCACTTTTTACCTTATTAGCCAACTTTAAAGCTTTGAGACCAAAATAAAAACACAATATTTTCAATTCGAGCTCATTATCTTGTATAGTCTTATAAATCTGAACTCAGTTCAGCATCAATGCTTTTTGGTGTCTTTGGTTCTTTAATAACCTTTTACTATAATCCCATTGGATTATTTTATAAATATTTTATTTTTAGAACTAGTTTCATTTTCTGAATTCTTACATGCAACAAAATATACAAAAATTGGAAAATGAAATAAAATAAAATTTTATTCATTACAAAAATGGAACTACAAAAAAAATCTGAAAAAAAAAAAACAATACACAGTGCAATATTTTAACCAAGAATTTTAATAGGTGAACATACTTCTCATAGACCTGCTTCCATTTTTATTGCTTACAAATATTTGGTTGCCATATTTATTTATAAAGACGCATTACTAGTCCTGTGAGGGTGTTCAATGAATGAGTTTTTCTAGATATTCTCTTTATTATCATTATAAATTAACTTTTTAACTCGTGTATTACCAGATATGAATCATTGATTAAAAACTGCAAAATAAAATGGCAAAACAATGAAAAATAATGGCAAATCATCAGAAATTTCTCATATGTGTAACACTTTTGACATAAAAACTATGGAAAGATAAAAAGTCTTCAGTTCATCAAAAAAGATGAACTGTGGTATGAATACATAACAAAATAAATTGGATAGTTTATTGCTCAGGATTTAAAAGAAGTTTAAGCACCAGAAGTAATGGTATTAGGATGCAACCAAAGACCTTGAGCTACAGAGTTCAACATTCAACCACAGCAACCATGTAAAGCAGCTGAGGACATGAAATATGGAGTTTTATATACCAGAGATGACAACTATCCTGAACTACAATGCAAAGTGCATGTGGAAGTATTAACCAATCGCAGAATGAAATTTCTTTATTCTCAAGCACAGCAAACAAAACACCAGCTATACAAATAGAAACTAGTGTTTTAATCACTTAATGAAATATCTGAATATTATATTCAGAAATAAATATATCTGAAGTACTGTTTTTATTAGTTACCATATTTCTTCAATCACTAAGAACCATACCATTACTAAGAATGTACCTTTTTCTTTGTATTCATATCATTGAGAACAAACGTGAAGAAATGACCACTTATCGCTCTTTGATGCAATGATCGTATATAAAATTTAAAACAATAAATTATTTAGGCATGTTGCTTGTTTTAAGGTTTTGATTGCCATTACAAGATATTTGAAAGGCAATGAAGTTGAAGAAAACCTTTTGCTCATCTTGTCAGCACACTTAAGATGAGGATACATTGAATGCTATTGGTTGTTATTTAAAAGAACATTAAATGATCTAACTCATTTGAGAAAATCTAAGTCATGTGCTTAGTCCAGTTTTCACAAGTATGTTCTAAAGCAGCTTACAATATAAGCTATGATTACTGCTGCTTGTACAGACAAAACCAACTCCTCATTGGTGAATTACTAGTCATTCTTAATGCACTGAAAGTGGTTAATTTTATCCAAGTCCACAAATTAGCATTTTCAAAGCATTGTGTGAAAAGTTGATTTTTCATTCTTTCTTGCTTATGAGAAAGATAACTTATCTTTTGGTAAATATCTTACCTGACTGTTCAAATGCAGTCATGAGATCTGATTTGTCGATTTTTTTAAAAACTCTTATCTTCTCCAATTTGTTTTCATGTTACAAGACTGCGATTGTTTTCAGCTTCTTAGAATTTAAGAAAAACTTTCAAAATCTTAGTCAAAATTCTACCTATGTTTAAAAAATTAGATTTTTGGCCAAAAGGTACAAATGAAAAATAATCTGAGATATGTAAAACTTTACATAGTCTTCTGTCTGCGAACAAATTACGGTTCTCTCAGAAATGAATAAGAAAATAACAACTGAAAGGCATAAAATCATTTGGAGAAATATTTCTCAAAATGTGGAGAAAATATAATAAAACAACAAAGATATATAATAATTAATGTAATGTAGTCTTTTTTTTTTAATTTAATCTGAGATGTATTTATATGAATTCAATGCATTTTTTTTATTTTTGAAAGTAAATGTGTGTATATATATATATTACACACACACACTTTGCTTCCTTTGTTATTCCATTGTTATTTAATCTCACTCTTGGACTATTTATTTACAGTTGCAGCATATAAATTTGAAATAACAGCTATTTTATTAATTTTAAGCATTTTATTAATATGGAGGCATAGCTTCTAGAAATGGGCTATCAATATGTATTCTAGTGGGGAAAAAGATTGGGAATGACAGCTCACTAGCAATAATGTTTTCTTTTTTTGTCAATAGAGGGCATATACAACTTTTAAACTTGAAGTTAGAATTGGAGTTTTTTTATTTTTCATAGTTCATATTTATTACTTTTTCCCCATACTAAATAAATATTTTTTATTATTAGTCGACTGAATTTATGTGTGTGTGTGTGCGTATATGTTTTTGTTTCTTTTTGGATAGTAAATATAATATTAGATTGGGCGCAAGGTAGCCGATGATAGCAAGGCTAAATTTAATCAGGAGTAAACATTAAATGATGTATATAGTGTTTTTGAAATGTATATTTAAATCTACAAAGCAATAAGAGATTGTAAATATTTGAAAACCAGGCACTCTTCACGAACCTGTAGCTTAATTGTAAGTATAGGGGATTTGAACTCAGATTTTCAAGCACCCTTCAACTATCCACATTATCTTATACAACTGATATACATGACCACACACATGTAGTAAAGATAAATAATCACCAATATACGTATTTCGTGCTAAACCAGTGAAAAAAATGATGAAGGAAATAGCAAGTGCTATTGCTAATCAACAATGATGAATTATTAATAATAGCGGCCTATAGTATAGATTTTTAAATTTGCTTTTAGTGGTAAATTAATGAACATCTTTTGCTATCTTTCTTAGTAAATATCATCATTCTCCATACAATCGTGTCACTCCATGCAATCCAGAATAATCAATGGATGCCAGAAGGCTCTACTTAACGACAAAACTATGAGTTTAAAATTGAAAACATTAATATTTTTAATCCAAGCTCAGTAGTTTATATAGTCATATAGGTTTGAATTCAGTTCAGTACCCATACATTTTGGTGTCTTTGGTTCTTTAATAACCATAGCCACCACTATTCTATTAGGCAAATTTGGTATTAAACCACTAAACATCACATGGTCACCATTTCTTATGCTTGCTCATAACCGTTGTTAAAACAGGCAAAATCTCCTTACAGTAGCACCACTCAGAGCAAGCCAGAGTAATCACTGGATGCCAGAAGGCTTATGCATAAAATTCCTATCTAGTGCCTACTCATTCAATATCCCCAGACTAGTTTCTAACTTGTGGCTTTTGTCAATGAGGAGCATTGGATTTGAGAACACTGCAACTAGATCTTAAGATCTAATGCAACCCTCTAGCAGACACATTTTCCCATAGCCACCACTATCCTATTTGGCAGGATTGGTATTAAACCACTAAACATCACATGATCCCCATTTCTTATGCTTGCTCATATCTGTTGTTAAAACAGGCAAAACTCTCCATACTGTAATGATCATGTGATGTTTAGTGGTTTAATACCAAACCTGTCTAATAGGATAGTGGTGGCTATGATTACTAAAGAACCAAAGACACCAAAATGTATGGGTACTGAACTGAGTTCAGACCTATATAACTATACAAGCTATTGAGCTTGGATTAAAAATATTATTGTGTTTTCCAATTTTAAACTCATAGTTTTGTAGTTAAGTAAAGATAAAAGATGACTGCTAATGGGTTGCATAAGATCCTAAGATCTAGATGCAGTGCTCTCAGATCCAAAGCTCCTCACTGACAAAAAGCCACAAGCTAAAAACTAATCTGGGGATATTGGATGAGTAGGCTCTAGATAGAGATTTTATGCACAAGCCTTCTGGCATCCATTGATTATTATGGCTTGCATTGAGTGGCACTACTGTATGGAGAGTTTTGCCTGTTTTAACAATAGATCATGTGATGTTTAGTGGTTTAAACATCATCATCAGATAAAGTCTGGATCAAATAGAAACAATTGGCATCATACTAAGGTGCAAGAATTAACAAGAATTTTGTTTTATAATTTAGGATAAAATGATAAAAAAAGGTAGTGATAAAACTTCTTATTGCAATTATTAAACAGCTTTTTACTATAATAATAATAAATCTAAATCTTGATTTACAAATTCAAGAAATTAGCCCCCCCCCCCCCAACTAACAGATTGGACAGGAGAAACTTTGGCAAATATTTCAGAAAAATGCAATAACATCATCCACCAAAGTTTATTTAATTCATTTAAACGTTTTTTTTTCACCAAGATCGATTGTAATATCTGCCACAGATTCCAACTGCTCACTATAACAGTTCCCTTGCCAATCACTCTATGAGGCGCTTACAGAACACGAGTTATGGCAAACAGTATCTAGAATAGCCACTCTCACAAATCCTAGATGCATAGCTATCGAGTTTTTTTAAAGTAAATCAAAAGTAACATTTTCTAACTTTTATTAAAACAATAGGTAGCTATGTCTTAGTATCAGTAGATGAAAACAAACAAAACAACATTACTGGAATATTAAAAAACACATACTTCAGCTACACAATTCAAGATTTCCAAAAAATGATGCAGCCCTTTGGCAAGGCAATATGCCTCCAAGAAATATACTCAAAAGACACTCCTATACCAATAGCAACAAATAACTATTAATTCAAACTAAGTCTACACCAAAACATTGATCCAAACTCCATTCCCACCCAAATATTAGATCAAGAGGCTATGCTATGCCTCTATACAAGGGGACTAAAATCTAAATGTTACTCATGCGGACAAAGAGGACATCTAGCTCAATGCAATGACTTTTCTAGCCAGCAAAAAAGCCAGAACAACGAACTTCCACAAAACAAAATGAAAAATAATCTATAACAAGATGAAAACAGAAACAAACCCACAAAAAAAAACAATAAAATAAACCATACTACAACTGAAGTTAACATAACTCCCCCCACTTCTATAAAACAAACACACTCAACTGGTAATAACGCATACAACCAACCTATTTCACAACAAGAGAAAGATGCTGAGATTGATTCAATGACCATAGAATCAAAGCCATTCCCATTATCCAGTGAAATCACCAATTCAGAAACAAACAAGATGTCTCATATAATAATTAATAAAACCTCAACACAAATTATGGAAACAATCATACCACCCATGACAATCATCGAAACAACCACACAAGAAAGCAAAAGAAAAACAGGTCATCCTAAGACAAAAAAAATTTAAAACCGACAACAATGAATGAATATCAGACATATCTGATTTCACAGCTGATAGCAACATACAGATGAAATTCGGTAATCCTCAATTAAATATTAGTCCAAAAACAAATTCATTTCTCCATGGAACATCGTATGGGACTCGCTCATCAACTACACAAACTAATCCTCAAGATTAATGACATTTACAAATCAAATAAACAAAATACACTCAAGTTTACATCATAGATCGATTAATAATATCATCATCACCTAAATAAATAATCAAACTAAAGAATGAAAATAAAAATAATAGCATTTAATGTTAGAGGCATTAATTCAGTCTCAAAGTTACAGTAACTTAACAGATTGATAAACATTGTAAAACCACATATACTCAGCCTTCTTGAAACAAAATATACAGCAGCTCGCATATAGATCCTTCAAACTATCTAAATAAACATGTTTTTTGTGCCTGTTCACGGGATGCTTCATCACCATCAGGGGGTACTGGCATGCTTATTTCTCCCACTAGTATATTTTCATCATTTAAAATTATATACATTGACTCAATGATTTGTGCCAATTCCACAAATGGTCTGCAGAATGTTTTAATATTTTAATTTTAATATATACATATTTGCTTTGCCGGGATAGTTATCATCTTGAGAATGTGGATCAGTTTAAATACTTTGAACTGGGGGCAAAGTACAAATTTCAATATGCTGCCGCTATAGTAAATAAATTAAAACAATGTAGTTATTAATATGTAATAATATCATCTAACCTGATTGCATCTAGAGTTATTTTGTAAATTTATTACCGAGATGTGATGTGATGCACTGAGACTTCTCCTTACTGCATATGAAAGTGAGATATGCGCCCTCTATTAAAAAGCCCTGAAAACAATATTATCTAAGTGCTCAGTAATGTTTTAAAATTATGATGACAAGATCACAAAAACAGACAAAATCTTCAATTTGCTAGACATGATAATATTGCTTCTACAATAGTAAGGGAACATTGGAGAGAAAACTCATTTCGTTATATATATATATTTAAAAAAAGGCTTCATATGTTTGCTTTTATTAGAAGGATATGTCCAAAAAAAAGAAAAAATCCCCATGACTTTATTATTCGGGCGTTCATAAGAAGTTGGACTTAGGATCGAAGTTCGACTTGGGACCTCCGATCCCAAGTCGAACATTCTACCAACTTCACAAACTAGTAAGGTCTTAAGATCTTTTACAAAGAAAAAGTTTGCTGCAGGAGAGATATAAAAACCGCATCTCAAAATGTCAAATGCACAAATCACAAAATTCAAATTTTTTGTTCTCTTCCCATACTCCCAACTTACTCCAATGTTTATTATTATTTTTTTCCCAAAAAAAAAAAAAAATAGAAATCGAATTTTTCTTAAGAAGTTCGAATGCCAGAAGAGGCAGGCATAGAATTGATCCGAGAATCTCACATTCCAAAATCTGTCATTTCCCATAGCACTAAACTTTGCACGCACCACTTTCTCTCCTGAAGTTAATTAAAGTACTGCAGTTGTTTTCATTTACGAGTATTGTTAATACATAAATTTCAATTTTATTTGCTAAGATCGACAGTATGTAGCAAAAAATAAAAACAATATCAACATTAGGCGTAATACACGTATAAAGAAGGGGGGAAATACAGAAACAGAAAATCAAACAAAAAACAAGACTTAAAATTATTTATTTTTAACTAAACAGAATAATAAAAATTAATCTTTTAAACGAACGCAAGTGCTTTCTATTGTTATTACTTTTATGTTTTTAATTATTACTATCACACATATAAAAATCATTTATAGTTAACAATATAAATGTAAAAAATACTAAAACAGAGTTTAAATATAATATTTAGTAAATCTATTATTCTAAAGCGCTGAAAAATTTGAAATTATTAAAGCGGAAGTCAATCTCAGATAATGCGCTATTTCTCAAATATTACAAATCTTCACGCATTCGCCCACCAGTAAGAATTTAGAAATATTTATTGTACAAGTATACTTTCAATGCATCATGAGAACATTAATTTTTTGCTGATTTGAATGCTATTTGTGGTTGATTCTGTGTAATGAGCCATGCCTCCTTTATCTTACGTTTGCGGTCGTTTCTTTCAACGCATATAATTTTGACATCACTTAGATCACTACTAAGGCTTCTCTTTCATGATTAGAAAAACAGATGAATTAATAAGCTTCGGGCTTAATCTTAGATTTTTTAATACATTAATGAATGTTTAGTATACAATAAATCTTTCTAAATTTTATATTTAAACTCGGTTTTAATATTTTTTACATTAATATTTAGAACGGCAGAGTACCAAAACGTAATTAACAATATACGTATGATTTAGATGTTAATACATGCACATGTGTGCGCACTCAAATGTTAATATTCAGAAAGCGCTTGTTTAGCTAAATAACAAAGAATAATAGAGTAAATATTATATAGATATAATAGAAGTTGTACGATAGTTATTGTGTTCATGTCATTTCTACATTAATCGGAAGCCCAACCTTGGAAGCTTTTATATTCAACTTTGAATTAAAATTCGTTTATCTCCACAGGGAGGTTCTTGAACTCATTATATATAAAATTAATAAATTATTCTTCTCATGAAACCATTTGATGTGTTTTGACTGTTTAAATACCTATCTTTCACCTGTCTTTATCCGGAGGCTCGAAACTTTACATTTTTGAAGAGAGTCTGGCTGAAGGGCAAAAATGCTTAACGTCCACGTTTAATGGTTTTAATAAAATAGATACAGATAATATGTGTTAAAAAAAAAAAAAACATAGCCTAATTGTACTTATCAGGTGTTTAAACTATATACTTGTTAAAGTTCATTACTTTAAAAATCCAATTCCTTTCAAGAAGAAAGCTTCCCTACAGAAAGGTTACGTCAAATTTTTAAATAGCTCGCAATCTTAAGTTTCTTAATTCAATTTTTGCATCAGTGACCTACATTATTTACTAGAAAAATTAATTCAAGTTTAACCATGTAAATTCAGAGATATATGAATCAAAGTATATAAGCAAAGAATTTGGCAAATATAAGAATCCTTGTTAAATTAATACTATATTTTTAATATTTTATATAATTCAGAAATGATAAGGAATAACTAAAAGAAAATTGATGCCAGAATTTTAAAGTGTCAAATTATTATTGAAGCATGTGACCCGAGACTATTCAACTACAGCAAAATCAATGCTTTTTGAAACTAGATTCACAGACATTTAGATAGATAAAATTCGAACCTTCTGTCCATAAATCTACAACAGAACAAATCTCTGAAAAGATCAACATATATATGACACATTCCGGTATCTATTAAGCATTCCATTATGAATTTCATTGGCAGAACATCTGAAGTCAAGCTGCCATTTCAATTTTCTAATGTAAATGTTATGATTCAAGCAAGAATCTCAGGAGCATAAAAATTGGCAATGGAGAGCAGACACATAACTCTTACAGCAACACACACATATTTAAAAGAAAATGGTATTTAAGATCAAGACATATATGCTTTAGTTTGTAAAATTAAAAAAAATAATTGTTGCTTTTTGGTTAATGAATTATTATTTGGTTAATATGGTGTTAGTATGATGGTATATTTATTATATACATGTGTAATAATGTCCAAGGCTAAATGGATTTATAAGTAACCATTAGAAACCAGTCAACACTTAGACAATTCCAATATAGATAACAATCAACAATCTCAAACTGTTGTCAGGGCAACCATCTTTATTGTTAAAAGGAGGTCCTTGTCAATAGTTTGAGATTGTTGATTGTTATTTATATTGGGATTGTCAAAGTGTTGATTGGTTTCTAATGGTTATATATATATATGTGTGTGTGCATAACCCTTATTTATTCTTGGATACATTCTTCTTTTATATATATATGTACAGACCCTATTATACTGCTTTTCTCTCCACAAAAAATAATTATGATAAGATCTTAAATTTTTGGCATTGTAAGACCCTTTTATTCTTCTATTGTCTCTCATCACAAATGAAAATTGTTGTTATATGCTTGAATAATTTCAAATGATCCTTGAGAAAGATTATAGAATTTCTTGTACATATTATCCTGGATGTTGCTAACTTGCAGAGTTTTCATAATTTCTGGTAGCATTTATGAACGTTAAGTGCATAAAGAAGCATATCAACAAAACAGTATTCTCTCAATTTTAAAACATTGAGCCAGAATGTCATAATATATATTCTTTAGAAACAGTCATTAATTAGAACTATAGGAGAAAAAATCATGTCATGAAATAATATTGTTGCAGACAAAATAAACATCTACTAAAGCAAATAGTTTTTCATTTATACAGCTGATATAGTCTAACATTAATTTGAAGAATATAAGTATCCTATCATATATTTCTATTAGATTCTCTACTCGCCATACTTAAATATTATTGAGCTCTTTCTGAGTCATTTTTGAATAGTAAATGAAATGTTCATTTCAGAAAACTTGACTGCTTTCATTATGAGGAATAGTTCAATATTTTACTAGATGCTGTTGATATGTTAACCATCTCAAGCAATAGGAATAAATGCAGTCTTGTGCAGTTGGTTATCTAACAGCGCATTTAGTATATAAATATTGCTATTATTTTATCCAACCTTTTTTCACCTTTAATTAAACTTTATATAATTATTATACACTTGTAAAGTTTCTCCTAACTAAGCAAAAAGTGGTAAATGGTGTTCTTTATTTTCAAAACTGATCTTGTTTTTGATGAAAAGTTTTATCAAGTAGATAATACCATGTACAGGCTTACATCTGCATTTATATATGTAATATATGCGGGATTCGAACTCAGACTCTCAGTGCCATGTGATCAGGTGGGTCAGCAATATAAGATGGCACTGAGAGTTGTGGGTCGTGTGAAAGTCTGAGTTCGGATTCCGCATATAGTAGTTAAGTAACTGCAAGCTAACATTTAGATATGCCCACATATATGCAAGCAGTTTTTTTTCATCAGGATAATTTTTTTAATAAGGATTTACAATTTATATTTAAACAATATTTATCTAAATCGCATGTTGAAAATTGATAATAAATTGAGAAAGGCTAGCATACTTTCGATTTATTATCAATTTATATTTAAATTAAATAAAAAGACAATTCATTAACCAGAAATTCATTTTAGAAAAGTTTTTGTATACATGCGTCAGAGAAGACAGAAAAATTTATAATATATGGAAAGATAACAAACTATGCTTAATAGCGACTGCAGTCTCCTTATTGCTTAACCACTCTGCTTATCATTAGTAGATATTAAGAGTCAACATATAAGCTTTTTATAATACCAATATAAATACTGACTTTTTCTTTTGAACATAATATTGTATTATTTTGGAAAGACTATTTTTTACTTGATATACAAATATATTAAGTACTCAAGACAAGCTTTATATACAAAGAGAACCAATAGAAAAGAGAAATTACTTTCTTGTTATCGTATGTCAAATATTGATATGTGTGTATTATTTACTATGACAGCATTCATTATTTTAAAATTGATTATCTTTAACATTATGTATACATATCAATAATTTCAATCTCTGTGGACAAGTTGCAATCTTCAGTGAAATTCTGCCTTTATTGTTAAAAGAAGGTTGTCTTGACAACAGGTTAAGATTTTAATGATATTGGAATTGCCTAAGTGTTGACTGGCTTTTAATGACACACATATATATATATATTCTAACAAAAGATTTTTCGCTAGGGGATTTATCATTGTATAAATTAAATACTTTCTAAGTATCAATTAAATATGCGATGTATAGATTAATATATTTCATACATATAAATTAAATATAATAATTTCTCGAGTACAATGTATAATCTCCTTCGTGCGACCGCGTTACAAGCCAATTGTAACTAAATACAAATCAATTCTAACAAATGTCAAGTTATTCTTTATTTTATTAACTTTATAAAAACTTATTAAATTAACATGAAATGCATTTTGCAATCTCTCGATCGGTCATCCACATTGTGTTTCAAATAGAACTAAAACGATTGGGAGAATTTACAAATATCACATATATTACTGGATAGCTTAAGCTCATTCTAACTTTATTCTAACCAATGAGAATTTTTTATTCAAATGGTCGCACATCTACGTTATGGATTGATTATACTATATTTAAATCTATATGGCATTTAAACACTTGCAGCTAAATTGCATGCCAATTATAACATTTTAAGGATGGATCGATGGATGCTTCATCATTCCCAGCTAACACTATTTCTCAAACCTACTGGGATGATGATGATGGTACAGAACCTCTATAATTTTAATTGTCAGGGCGCCAAATTGCAACTTTCATAAAATATAAAGGTTAAATCTCAATTCAATACTCTTAGTAATAATATTTCATGAATGGGTTAATACATAATCGATTTAGAGAACACCGAAAATGCATTAAAATCTATAATATTAATATCTTTGGAAATTCTTGGTTATTCTCAGCACACTCCCCATTCACTATGGTTAAAGCTACAATTAAATTTTATTCTAATTATAAAGCTCCATATCCATCTCCACCCTCCTGATCCACCACTCATCAACTTCACATCAATATGTCTATTACGCTATTATTTATTAGACTATTAAAATTTACATTTTGCTAGCTCATTTCCCCTTATAATCTCTTCTCAGGGTTTTTTAGAATAATTAGGTGTGGAAATCATCTAAGCTGTGACAGATTATTGGTGATAAACACTCCTCTCTTCATCGCCTCCAAGATGATCTCGGTTGTCTTTAATGCAATTTAATATCTATTTACATTAAAGCTCGGAATAATTTAAGCTTATTAAAATCTTTTAGAAATACATTATAAACCTATTCACTATTATAACAATATTATAAGGAAGTGCGTCTAGAGAGGGGTTTGAATACAATGGATGGAAAAAGGATTTTATGCCCACCCTCTGCACTCGCTATCACTCACTACTATCTCTATTCATGGTTTATACTTCAACAATATTAAATTATTTGGTAATTTTAAGTACCTGAAATTAACCTTTTAAATAATTTTACTGAATATTAGTTACGGGACATGATAATTCAAATATTAATAATAATATATTGATGTATGATTGGACTGGAAATAATAATAACCCACAAAAACATTGAGACATACAAAAGCATTTGGGTTCGAAAAGATAGATGGCCATTCTATCTTTTCCAAAGACTTTATAATGTGGTTGTTGAAGTGTTAGTATTCATTCATTCATTTTATATTTAAAATCCAAAACGCATGTGCAACAGTTTAATGCTGTTTAAATATTATAGTTTATAAAAAACATTGCACTATATAAAATAATTGACTTATTTACATACATTTAATTTCAAATAAGAATGACGTATCATAAATTCTAATAAATTTCACCAGTGTCATTCATTCAAGCATGTAAAAGTAATTTAAAGTGATTATTTAAGATCTTCACGCTTTCACTTTCAAACACTTAAGATTCGCCCATACAAAAGCGTTTGGGTTCGAAAAGATAGATCACCATTCTATCTTTTCCAAGACTTTATCATGTGGTTGTTGAAGTGTTAGTATTCATTTATTTTATATTTAAAATCCAAAGCGCATGTGCAACAGTTTAATGCTGTTTAAATATTATTGAGACATATGCAAATTTTATTTAAAACAAATAACAAATTTTATTTGACAAACTACAATTTCATACATAAACATATACATTATATTTACGCTTTCATTTTATCTTAAATCTAGTGAATACCAATTTCTGGCATGTTCAATGCTTTCTCTTTTACTACTGATTTATTTTAGAGCTAATTTCTCCCATAATTGAATATAATAATTTTATTTAACGAATTTAAAATTAATATTCCTTGGCAAAAAAAAATTTTTTTTTATCTTATTCTATCAGCCTGATCAAACATTCCTTTGCCCTAATCTTTACAATAGAGATATCTTAAGAATAGTGAGACTAAGTCATTGCAAATAAATCGGCATCTATATCAATCATCATCATAGTGCCCACACTCTATGCTCATGTTCTTATAGCATAATATTTTAACAATGTTATCTTTCCAGCGAAGTTCTCAGCTGGCTATGTAAATATTTATTAAATAAATTTATATACGCATTGCTTACACTTAAACATTCGTAAGTTTTATTTAACCCTTAATTTCACATTTATTAACTTTATGATTTTTGGCTCGAATGATAAATTAAATCTACAAAACAATATTCAAGTACACCAATCACACATACATTAACTGCATTTATTCTGACAATAAATTGAGTTTGCGACCTTGTATCCGACACTTATAATAATGCTTATCATGGCTATTTCTCATACTCTCGTAAGGAATATCAAACATTAATATGAGGCAGGCAGTGACCCGAATAAGAGAGAACCTTTTCACTAAGGTTGAGATATGCTAGGATTTTTATTGCTAGTCATATAAAACATAGGTATACCAATTACCTCTGGCCATCAAAATAAGAAACCTTTTTACGGTGTTGAGAATAATCAAGTGGGAAAACTCTTCCACTAGGTTCAAATACTTTATGAATATAGCATAAATCTTAGTGGGCTAGACTTCACTGGCTGTGTGGAGACTTTGTCTATCCACATACATACAGATCGAAACATCAAATTATACAAGTAAAACTTTCACACCTTTAATATTCTTGCAAATTAGTGCACTGGAACATGAGCCCATAAATTTTCCATGCATTAATCAGCTTGGGTCTGGCCTTAAATCTATGATAACAATAATAATAAATAATAAGAAATGCGTATAAAATTCTCAAAACTATTTCCATGCACTTTTATAAGAAAATGATGATGTTGTGGCTCAATAGACACACAATTTTATCTACAAGCCTAAACATTTGATAATAACTTCTGATACCAATAATAATATCTCTAAGTGTTTTCTTTTTTTTTTTAAAAAAAAAGTGTTTGTAAAGCATTTTAAATAAGGCACATCAGAACGACATGATATCAATTTCACCTACCCCCAAAATGACAATAATAGCAAAAGCATTTAAAAATAAACACATTCAAAATTATCTAATATCAATATCTCTACCCCCAAAATAATACAATTGTAATTATAACATGAATTAATTTTAAAATAGATGATATACATGATACACTACAAAGAAAGAAATTCTTTTTTTTTTTAAAGTAAATGTCCTACACACAAAGAGTGAATAAAAAAAAATTATACTTATATAAAGTTCTGTAGCAAGTGTCCTCCAAGTTCCTGATTTCCATTTTTCCTTTTTCTGTTCCTTAATTGGTTTATAAGAGCACATAAGTCTTTGTAGCAAAAAGTTCTTTTGATGGGGTTTGATTCCTCTCCCATCAGATATACAAATTTTATTTTGCTGAACCACGTTCCTCATTTCCAATTCTATGCAGAATACAGTTAAACTTTTTAATTTTATGCAGAATACCATTAAACTTTTTAATTTTATGCAGATTAAAGTTAAATAGCATTCGTTTAACTTTTTCACAATATAAGCCCATTTCTGGTCGTCTTTTTCTATCTTTAGATTCATTTTATATTTAAATTGGTTGCATATATAGATGATATCAAACTCAAAGTTTAATTTTGGTGGTTTAAATTTTTATTACCATTTGTTGATCCAGCGATGACCATTAGTTAACTTCTGGAGGTTAAAAATATGTATGCCCACTTAAAATTTATTCACTACACATTGTCTTTTCTTAAGACAATGTTAGATTTAGCCAAGTTATTCTTAAGAGACAAAAAGTAACAATAAATGATTTTTAAATTTTATAGCACAGTTTTCTCTAAGTCAATGAAAGAAAAACTTGCAAAAAGAAAGTTTCAAATATAAAAAGCTCTTCCCCTCTGCCAACACAGAGTTTTTATAGAGAAATGCCACCTGACCATCTGGGCCTTCTTTTTCTTAATTAATTGACTTGTTCCCTTTTCTCTAGTTAATTTTTAACCTTTTTGCTCTTTTAGAAAACCAGGCCCACTTCACATCTGTATTTTTAACAGATGACCACAATTAATTTTATGATTCAACAGCTATAATTGCCAATTAATTTTTGAGATTTCACAGACTATCATAGTTAATTGCACACTTAAATTCCTTGGTGAGACTGATATCATTTAAAGACTCTGATAATTAACTGAGTAATATAACACCTATGAAACCCCCATTGAAAGTAAATAACAGAAAAGCTTTCTTACTTTTTCCATTAAATAATGAAGCAAAATATATTTTGCAGTCCAATTTCAAACCCAGATTTTGAATTAAATTTGGCTGCCAATATTAAACTTATTAAGTGATTTAATTTCTTATTTAAATATTGTTTTACAACATGACAAGGAATGATTATTAATTGTGAATTTTACAATTAAGATCCACAATTAGATTATACACACACACATCACAGGTATATAATTTTTTTAATTAACCTTTAATACTTTAATCCTTAATTATAATCCCCAATTATTATAACTATATTATTATTATTTTTTCATTTACTTTCATGAACTATTTATTTCTAACTTAGTATAAAATAATGACCATTCATCATCACTATCTAACGTGGTTTTAAGAGTCACACATCTGATATTTTTTCTTAGTCAACTTATCAACAAATGTATAAATTTTGCTTTTCTAAATATGTTTTTAATATTAACTTGACCCATAAATTAAATTAAAATAATCTTTTGGATAGAAACATCTTAATAATGAATTTTTAGATTGCTTACTAAGTCAATATACGCAATCCTTATAAATATGGGTTCGAACTTGGTCTTGGCTAAAAATTTTCTTATTAAAGGAAAAAAAATACATAAACTATGAGGAAAATTTTGATTGAACCTTCTCTTTCATAGTTAACTTTAAAAAAATGGAGTCTTGGACAAATCCAAGGGCTACAATATATATATTGTGATATACATATGTTGCCACTTATAATATCCTTTGTAGTGTATAAACAACTAAATAAAAACAATTAAAGATCTTATATTTAATAAATATATTTATTAATTTGAGATAAATGGAGAGTAAATGGATACTTTATTTATTAAATATAAAAATGAAATAATTTTTATTAAGTCGTATTAAATGGTAACAACACAATTTTTATTAAATTGTTTTAAATGATAACAACGCCTTATTGGGATTAGAAGAAAAAAATCACATGTTCATGAGCTAGTGTTTAAAAAAAAGTAAAAGAAAAAGACTGTGTTTTGTGTCACCATAGCTACAGAAACAAGTTCAGCAGGGATGACATATATATTTTCTTTTTTTTTCATGTGCCAGAGCATTGGCCGGGATGCGAACCTGGGACAACTGCTTGTAAGGCAGCTATGCTAACCACACGGCCACCAACGCTTGACACATTTGCATTTTATCCCACCTTACTTTTACAAATAGATTCTGGATTTATAACAAGGAAATATGTACTGTGAATTGAAAAATTATTTAGGAGGAAAGGAGCACATACTTCTCATCATTTGATAAGTGCCAATTTAGTTTGCATTCATAGCCATTTTGAATTCTAAAGACTGGCCAAAGCCATCGCTGACACATCCAACCGATAAATGACATAAATATTGAATAAAAGTACTTTAAATTCATATTTTAAAAATTATAAGCTAGTAAAAATACCATGCTTTATTTCATATGGGCATATAGTATAATCTTTTAGTATGTAGAAATTATAAGCTTGGTTTGATCAGACTTCTGCAACTTTTGGCTGATACTTTGTATCAGCCAAACCATCCTTCCCCTCTCCCTTCCTTGCAAATTCCAGCACTTTGCACCGTCATATTTCAAATATTTTATGAAGGTAAATTAAAAAAAAATCCCTAATAAAATAAAGCATAATATTTTTCTATCTTATAATTTCTAAAATATGGATTTAAAGTTCTTTTATTCAATATTTATATCATTTATCAAGTGAAGGTGTCAACAGTGGTTTTTTAAAGGTTGTTTTCTCATCCCTGGTGTTCACCTAAAGATGTCGCTATTTCTAGGTCAATTCCTAGAAATATACCGTTTCACCGGCCTTCACCCAACAAAAGAGGAATTTTTCTACATTATAAATGCAGAAAAGAGGCCTCACATTATGTTGAATGGAGGCGATGGCAGCAACAGAAGCCAACACAAATCAGACTTCTTTCTATGATAAAACACAGAAAGAGTTCCCGACGGCTGTGGGTTATGGCTTTTTTTTTCTATGCTAAAAGCAAAGAGAAAGAAATGCCTTGATTGGCTGTCATAGTAGTTCATTTTGTTCATCATTTTCTCATAATAGTAGAATATCTATTTTCTTTGTAGTTTCATGTGAGAGTGTGTGTATTTGAAGCAGTTGTAGTTTTTTAAAATTTGATGACGTCTATTTTTTTAATGTGCTGTAACTTATTTTACTGTTGTAAGTTTAGTAATAATGTCCTGAAGATTCCATTACGAATGGGTAACCCTCAAAAATTGCTTTTAAGGGTACGGAATGGAAAAAAAATTTAAGGATCACACGAAAAGTACCATTTCCGCGAGAATTCGTCTGACAAGTTACTTTTGCTATATATATATACGCACAAACAAAAACAACCCAGTGTCTAATTATTAGCAATTACTTGTCCAAAAAAGAAAATTAGTTGGGTATTATTATTATTATTTTTTTTGTTACATTTATTATTTCAAAATAGGATTAGTTTTTATATCTGCACACTAACAAAAACAACCCAATTCATGCTTAATTACTGTCTTAAAAAAAAAAAAAAGAAAGAAAGCAAATTCAACAGGGTTTGGATTTTTCAATGGAGTATTTGAATTACGGTATTTTTATATATATACACAAGCTTTACCAAAAAAAAAAAGAAACCCCTTTCTGATTAATTACTGTCAAAAGAAACGCAAATTAGTCGGCTATCATTTTTAAATTTAGTATTTCAATAATGGTACCCTTTTTATATAGACAGAGTTAATAAAAACAACCCACTTTCTGATTCATTACTGTCCCCAAAAAAAAAGAAAACGGAAATTAGTCAGGTATCATTTTTCAATTGAATCTTTCAATGACGGTCCTTACTAATAGTAGTCAGGTATCAATTCTAAATTGTTAGTATATAAATGACGTTACTTTTGATAGATTTAGAATTACGTCTTGCTTTTTTAATAAAAATAATTGATTTTTACTCTTGGCCAAAAATACCGTAACTTTAAAAAAAGACACATAAAGTCCAACAAAAAAAAATGAGAAAAAGCCCCGTAACTTTAAAGACACACACACAAACTCAAAAACAATCTAAGATTAATAAACATTGACTTATTACGTCTTGCTTTTGAATCAAATAATTGATTTACTTTTGCAAAAAAAAAAAAAGTACCGTAACTTTAAAAAGACACACATAAAGTCCCCAAAAAAGCCCCGTAACTTTAAAGACACACACACAAATTGAAAAACAAGATAAGATTAATAAACATTTACTTATTACATCTTGCTTTTGATATATATATAGTGTGTCCCAGTTAAAAGATAGATGATGCGATTCGTTTTTCATACTACCTAAAATGCCATCTGTGAAAAAAGTTCATGACATAATTTAGTTATTTACCACTAAAATTTCAAGATACTAATGAGTCTGAATCACAATTTTATAACATAAAATGTAACAGAATATTTTGTATCTTAACCAACAATGGAACAAAAAATTAACTTGGACTAAACTAGTACTAAAACACCTATGACATGATTCAAATTGTCTATCACAGTGAAAATGTAAGTCATAACAATATTTTAAAATGATATACAAGATCTCATGATGACAGAAAGAATATAAAAGATGAGTCATAAAGCTACAAAGCACACTATCATATTTAATATCATAACTTATGGTCCAAACATGTTAACACCTTATAATTTTTAAGGTGAATAGTTAATCTATATCATTAGATAACATATCATCATAATCATTGTCAACCATTATCAACCACTGCATGATGAATGTCCCTCAAAAGTTCAAGCCATCTTCTCTAATCTCTAACCTCTCTTCTCCACATCAGCCCTGCACACTTTCTTATTTCATCAATCCATCTCACATATGGTCTCTTTCTGGGTCTTTTTGCAATCTGTTGGAATCCAGTTCAACATTTCAATTGTACATCTATTATCATTCCATCTAGCAATATGTCCAGCCCAACTCCATTTCAGTCTTTTAATTCTTTCAACAATGCCAGTAACACTTGTTCTCTTACATATATATAGTGTTTTCGATTTCTTGTTATTCCTAACATGCACCTCTCCACACTTCTTTGAGTGATCTGAAGTCTGTGTAATGTCCTTATTAAGTGATCAAGTCTCAGAACCATAAGTAAGAACTGATAAAATACATTAATTAAAAACCTGTCTTTTCAAACAAATATGCATATTTCCTTTTAATATTAAGTTATTTCTAACCAAAGAACTCCGACCAAGTTTAATTCTATGATTAATTTCATCCATTTTGTTTCCATCTATAGTAATAATCTGACTATGGTATTTGTAGCTGTTAACTTCTTCTGTGTCATCATAATCAATCTTTATTTTCATCTTTTGAACACATGTTTGTGTATATATGTATTATGACTCATAAGTTAAAATAATATATATATATTTAACAACTCCTAATAACTATTATATTTAAAATTATAAATTTATTTTTAATTAAAAATAATAACAATACTGCATATAAAAAATGTTTCAGGATTTAAATCATATAATTAAGTATAATAATGAATGAAAAAATTGAAATGATTTGGAAGCCATCATTATTAATAAAGCAATAATTATGACAGGTTGAATTTAAATAATAATTTGAAACCGAATTACACAAAATTAAATAAATAAATCTTTCCACCTACAGAAAAACTCAATTAAGGTATCCAAAAGAGTAAACAAAAATAATTAAAATGTCAAATTATCTAACAAACAAACAAAAGAAAGGAAAAAAAATTTCAGAGTGAAAATAATGCTGATTTTTTATGTTGTTTTCTTTAAAAAACAACATAATTATGAAATAATTATAAAGATTTATTTACGAAAAAGTATTTTAGAAAAATATTCATATCTGGTTGCTATAGTGAACAATGATAGAATGATAGATTCAAAAGCTAAAAGATGTCTGGATTGAAGCCCAGTTTATCACTTTGGTGCTTGAATGTCACATGACTTTTCAAGTAATTAATTATTCAATTACTTTTATTATATTTACCAAATTGTGGAAAGAGAAGCCAATGTCGGTTTGAATGAATGATTTATAGCTCCCATATATAACCTATACAATAAAACAAGTAATTAAACAGGCAAAAACTCTCCATATAGTAGTGCCACCTTGTGCTAACCAGAGTAATCAATGGATGGTGATCATGTGATGTTTAATGGTTTAAAACAAGTAATGTATGAAACAGAAAATACTGGTTACTTTATAAAATTTATCATTAACAAGTTACTAAAATATGCAATCCAATTACAATTAAGTAAGGTTTATATAAAATGATCATTAACAATTAATTATATATGCCTAGCATCAAGTCTGAGAAAACCCAATATCTTGGATTCATAACAACATATTAAAAGGTATAGTTCATAATGAATAATGAAGGTATTTAGTATTTTTATCTTTATATCATTTAGAAAACATTAAGATATCACTGATTGATTGTGGAAAAAGAACATTTTTATACTATTAAAATATTGGATGATTCTATAGTCCACGATCTACCCACCAGATGGAGTTATATTGTACATACCATCACATCGCACCATGGTTAAAGAAGAATCTGAAGCATATTATTGAATTAGTATATAAAAAGGAATTAGAAAATAAAAAACGATTTAGTGTTTGAAGATAAAGAAGAATATAATAGTGATCATAATTTATGTGGTTAGAATTGGATATCTGAAATCTACCCACCAGATGGAGTTATGTGGTATATATCAATAACTGGGGAATGTAAAATTAAGTAGCGAACAGGTTTCTCTGGGCATAATTGCTGAGAGATTCTTGACTTCGTTTAAGAAGAAGCTACAGTACATCACATCATGTCACCATGGTTGAGGCCAAATGTGAAGCATACTTTTGATTATATATAGATAGATAGAGGAATTAGAAAAGATTGAAAACAATTGTTTTTGATGATAAAGAAGAAGGCTATAATAGCAATCATAATTTATATTGTTAGAATAAGAGGTACTTGAAAGATCATATAATAAAATTTATCAGAAAGTTAATGTGGTGATGACTGGGAAATAAGCAGGGAAGTTAAATTGAGTAAATTTAATTGTACCTTGGAAACAATAATTAAAGATAATGATTTTTTTTAATAAAAAGTGATAGAAAAAGAATGTTGCAAATGAATGTTGATTTAAACATAACATGATTAATAGAAGAAAATAAAGGCATAAACTTTAGAAATTGTAAAAATAAAAAAAGGAAGGCATGTAGAAATTATAAAGTGGCAGTAAAAAGCAATTGAGAGAAGAAGAGATAAAGATTATACGGTATAGTTACTTAAACATAAAAAAACAGCTAATAGATTTAAGATGAGAATACAGTGAATTTAATAAAGAGTGTGGGAAGAAAAATTGTAAAAAATTTGGAGGTAATATGAAGAAGAAAAATAAGAAAAGAAAGATGTTATATTATTAAATGCAGGAAGAAGAAAATGTGAGAGTAGGGAAAATCTTCACATGATCACTATCTCATACTAGCACATAATTGTTATTAAACAATTCAAAACAAAGCAAAACTCTCCATATAGTAGTGCCATCCATTGATTGCTCTTGTTAGCACAAGATGGCATTACTATATGGAGAGTTTTGCTTTGTTTTGAATTGTTTAGGGAAAATCTTAATGAATTTTGTAATAAAAACATTGGATAAGGAGAATTCATAAATGAATAAATATTTATTAGAGAGTTTAATTTATAAGAAGATAGATAGAATTATGTATTAAAAAAAAGAAAAACAAACAAAAAATAGATAGTATGGTATCTGAAATTGTAGTAATTATGGAATGATATGCAAATTTTAATTTAAAAGAATGTTTTAATAAAATTATAGTTTCTAATAAGATTCCAGATAAATGAAAGGATGTGAGAATTAGATTATTATATAAACTAAAGGGAAAAGGTGATATTTAGATTGTTAACCAGCTATAGATCAGTAGCCTGATTTCCTTAGTTTATAAATTATTTATGTTTATCTTATTGGATAAGTTTAGGAATTAATAAAAAAAAGTGAAATTTTGGGAGAGATTCAGAATAGATTTTATATAGGGAGAATACGGATTATTTATTATATCATAATTGATTGAAAAGTCTTATTTATTGCATTTTAATATAGAAAAGGCCTAAGATAGAATGGTAAGAAATAGGTTGTAAAGATGTCTTGAAAATATGGATCTAGATTTAGGGTTAAAAATAATTAAGAATTTTTACAAGAATAATTTTTATAAGTATCAATTAGGGGATATAGAATCAATGGAAGTTAAATCTGAAATTGAATTAAAAGATAACTATTCTTTATCATCTTTATTATTTATTTTGTTTAAGGAGAATTGAAGGTTGGGATAGAAACATTATAAATAGGCATGAGAATTTCTTAGCCAGAAGCAAAAGAATATATAATGTGCTGGCTCTTTCTATGGCATTTTTTGCAAGTAGAACATAAGATATAGAGCTGTTCTTACAGAAGTGTGAAGAGGTAGGAAGAAGTAAGAATATTAAATTCAGTGAAAAAAAAGATTTTAAAATAAAATTGAAGAATAGAAAATAGAGATTTCTTTTTGAAAAAATGGAGGAATATTGAATGAAAAAATAAACTAGTCAAGCGTTTTAGCCGAGAGGTCATCGCAGCTGCCTTTCAAGCAAGTAGTTGGTTGCAGACGGTTGTGGGTTTGCCTCCCGCCGATGCTATGACATATGAAAAAAAAACCTATACAAATAATTGGGAATTAGAATTGAGAAAAAATCAAAAGTGATTAAAAATCTGGCATATTTCTCATGTAATAAGTATGAGGTGTTTAAAATGATTTAGAAAGGAATGATGGATGCCTGCTTTAATATTTGGAAATGATATATTTTGTATTGGCTAGGGAAGTCATACATTTTTAGTTGGGATACAAAAGGATAGATATGAATTGGATAGTAAATTTTGGATAGCAAATAAAATTCTTCAAGATAAAATGAGATAAATTTCAAAGATGGAAATCAAAAGTAAATTTAAAATGTTTTTATATGGTTTTAATATACAATTCAAAATAGATCAATAAAAATTGTGTTTAAGTGAATTATGTGGAAAGGATAACAAATACATTGGACAAGAAAGATTTTCTAATATGCAAAGTTAATAAATAGACAATTTATTTCTAAGTATTTACATAAGGAGTATATGTATAGAGAATGTATTTTAGATGCATAATTATAAGAGTGGAAAAAGAGAATAAATTGGTTAGATAAAACGAATTAAGAGTTGTGAAAAATAAATATGAATAAATTGTTTTTTTCTTCACTAGTAAAAATTGTAATTATAAATATGCAACTTTTTTCGCATTAAATAGTGAAGCTATAATTATACTATAATGTATAATAGGTCTGCTTAGCGCTTTTGAGATTTAATGTTGGAATCTCATACTCATAGCTTTGTGAATGAAGACTGTTGTGATTTATTGTACACGTATGCAAATGGGTTTGAATTTTTAATTAGTTAGTCCATTGTTCAAGCCCCTCATGTGGTCTACAAAACTGCATGCCCTCAATTAGGCTGCCATGCATCTTACTATGATGAGACTTGGGCTAACCTTAATACAAGAATTTACCAACACAGGTATGCATACAACAGGGTTAAAAATAAAAATGAAGGAACATCAGTATTCTGGGACCACCCAAGCAGCTACAGGTCATGTATTCGAACCCAGTTCTGCCCAAATAACTTGTACAGAGAAGTGTGATGCCAAAAGAAAAGTTAAAGAAGCTTTTTACATAGCAAATGATCTCAGTGCCATTAATAGAAGAGAGGCATGCTTTGCTCTATCCAAACAATGGACTAACTAATTAAAAATTCAAGTGCATTTGCATATGTGTACAATAAATCACAACAGTCTTCATTCACAAAGCTATGAGTATGAGATTCCAACAGTAAATCCCGAAAGCACTAAGCAAACCTATTACATATTATAGTATAATTATAGCTTCACTATTTAATGCGAAAAAAGTCACATATTTATAAATATGAATAAAAAAAAACCAGTTTGAAAATACAAAATATTTAAAATCTCAAAGAATATATTATGATAACACTAAATAAAGCTTTTTATTATTTGATGTAAAGTTAGAAGCTTTAGATATCAGGAAACAAATGCTAAAATGAAATGATGCTTTGAATTATAGATATAGTTTATGTGAAGGAGGAGAAAGAATATTGAATTTGTTTTTGGAGTGTAGGCTGTTGAAAGAAGATCAAGATAAATTACATGACGAATGGGAGAAATTTTAAAAAAAAAGAAATTGAAAGAGGTAAAGATGTTATGATATTTTATTTGAAAGGTAATAAAATTGGGGAATATAAGTATAGGATAGTGAAAATAAGAAACCAAATTTTATCAAAATAGGCAGGAAAATTAAAAGAAATAAATTAGGGCTAGAGAAATATAAGTAAAAAGTAAATGAGTTTATTGGAGTATATAAGAAGAGTACTTACATATTAGACCTTTGAAATATCACATACATATTAATCTAGCAATAATTTTCTAACCTTGCGATCTTGGAAAATAACATCATCATGGGTGACCACTCAATTGATCAATTAAAGATTTATTTGGAAAAATGACAACCTATAGTGAGAAATGATTGTCCAGCAAAAAAATTTAATAATATATATTTAACAATCTACATTTAGCATTTAGGTTTTTGTGAGAAATTATTTTCCATCATCTAAACTTCTAAAGATTTTTTTATTTTGAAAATGGCTACCTATAACTTTATTTAGAGGAAATGAAACACACATTTATAATTTTTGATCATGCCTGTGGTAATGCTGTGTGGGATAGATAAACCATATTTACCATATAACTATTGATAATGAAGGGAGCTAGAATTATGCTTTGGTCCTCCTGCTGGGAATACTAAAAGTAAATATAATAATAAAAAATATATACTTAGATTTCCCTATGTATGTGAAAACACACATAAATTTATTATATATATATTTCTGGCCTCTAGCTTAATTTAATCAGGTATTGTGATTACTCTTAGTAATTGGCATATTAATTTTACAGTGGCATATTTCTTGATCAAATATTTTCATTATCAACATAAAAATTTGTCTTATGCTTACACATGTATAATACTGATATTTACTATGTGTTGTAATTATTATTTCTGGTTAATTATTGTTTTTGATTCATAATTGTGGTTGTCATGAATTCCAGTATGACTTCATTGTAATGCACACACACATCTAACACTAATGTTTAAATACTATTGAAATTATTATTTCTTGTCCATAGCTTCTGTTGTTATTATTGATAGTATGACTTCATTGTAATGCTCACACTCATCTAATATTGATGATTATTATTGTAATTGTTATTTTTAGTTTATAACCTTGTTTGTCATTATTGACAGGTGACTTCTTTGTAAAAATCATACATTTATCCTAGTGATATCTAAATACTGTACCATTATCAATAACTGATAATTAAATATTGTAATTATTACTTTTTGGGTTAAAAGTAACGCCCATACATTTATTGTGTTAATAAATCATATATATCTATACAGTTTCCATATCATTCCCTGGTTCATCATATCCACCCAACTATGTCCACACTTAATTAAGTCATACATGTATATATCCAAAACCTATGAAATATTTGAAATAATATTCTGAGCTGTATCAAAGTATTTGGTGAGTATCTTAGATTAATATAATAATTCTAGTGCATGACAGGCTAAGTTTGAATTGATAGAGTCCTTGTTTTACCCTGACCACTGGGATCGAAGAAAAACGATGACCACTAGTAGTCTCATGTGCGTTTGTTGGATAGTGGAGATTTTGGAGCCATGGCAAATAGGTTAAAGTTTAGTGCTGTTCCATGACTACCATATCCCAAGCATGCTGTGTTTGAAGTACTTGTTGGCTGATAACACGATTCTGACCATTACAGTATAGACTCGTTAATTAGTTCTTTTAGCAAAGAAACATTATGTTTACCAAAAGTTTTCATTCAAATAGAATAAGATTTAAGAATACACATAGCCTGAGAAATTTATTATTTTATTAAATGTGAACTATTATTAAAATATAAAAGTTTTAGTTTATTTCAAAAATATAAAAACGTGTATGTATTGTGAGTTGCAAGTTAAGTTAGGGATAGTAGCCGTACTTTTTCTACACTATCAACACAATCGAGATTGCAACGTCATAACCGTCATTTCCTTTTGGTGTTAATATATATAGACACACTAGCATACATTTATAAATATACTTACATACATACTTTCAGATCACTTGTTAAGTTTTTTTTTCTATCTTGTACTTGAAAGTAATTTAAAATAATAAATTTATATATGAATATTTGAAGAACAAATATATAAATTTAAGTCCATATATACAAATACGTACATGTATGCAGATAATCACTAGAAGACAATCTGTTACGTTTTAATTTTTATTTTATGATAATTATAAAAATAATTTATCCTAAAAATTGAAGAATAAACAATACATGGTTATGTAATTAAAACAACATTTAAAAATTTTTTCTTTTTTGGGGAGGCCCCCCCCCCAGAGAGTGGTTGGGGGGGGGGGGTTGGGGGTCCGCCCCCCGGCCTTATAGATAAAAAAAAAAAAGTACTTATATCATGAAAATTCTTTTGAATTTTTTTTTTCAAAAATCGTAATTTTTTTTAAAGATTAAATGTTAAAAATTATAAAATTATCGTTAATTAAAACTTTACTTTCAATCATTTTTTAAAATGGCAGCTATCATTAGAAATATTTTTTTAGAAATAGAAATGAATGATATATTACATAATTGTCTAATGTGAATGATTTCCCCACAAATTTGAATTAAAGTTCAAGATTTGAAAAAAGGCAGAATAGGTGGGAAGAAGCATATACAGGATTTAACGTCTAATATAAAACTGTCATTCTAAAATAAAACAACAAAAATCAGGAAAAAAAAAAATCAATGAAATCTCAACTTAAAATATCATGTATAATGACATAAATATTGCAGAAAGTTTTTTTTATTTCAAAATTTTAAATATATATATATTTAAAAAATCAATTTTCAAAATTATATATATATGATTTCAAATCTTTGTTTTTAAACCCGATTGTTTTATATGCCATGAGAAACCTTATTAAAAGCTGAACAAATTGATTTCATTTTTAAAAATTGTTCATAATTTGAGAAAATTGTAGTTTTTTATTGATCTGCACATTAATAATATATATATATTGTAAAAAATACTTTTATTTATTGTAGATAAAAAGTCAAAAAAATACGATTGGGAATTTTATATTTAAAACCTTGAAATAAGTTTTTAATATTCACATAGTATAAATTATTTTTAATTTTTCATTGTTTTTTGCAATTATATTAATTCAAAATTTAAAATGAGATTAAAACTATATTACACTGCTGAATTCTTGAAAGGAAAATTGTCTGCATTATAGGCCATTTACAATATTGTTTTGTTTGTGAGACAGCATTTTGATTTTTAAAAATCAACTTTACAATAAAAAGAAAGTACATTTTTTGTACAAGAAAACTTTTACAATCAATGAGAAATCAATATTTGTTTATATTTCTATTTTAAATAATTGCTAAAACACTTTTTAATCTAAGTTCATATGTTGCATTTTGGCTTCTCCTTTCTTGGAGTCAGGACTCTCTCAGCCACTATGTCCAGAGAAATGTTAGCCACCTTACTTTCCCTTTCCATACACTACCCTAAGTTTATCCTACATTCTTCTCTATCCTGCTCCATCCCATTTCCACATCATCATCTTTGTCCAATCTATGACCTTTATATCTAAAAATCCCCTTTATCTTTTTTCAAACCCAGCATAAACAGCAAGAACCCACTTTCTGTATAATCACTTTGTTTATATTTATTTTCCCACAACTTCATTATTTGTACTCTTTCTGCTTGTAAGCATTTACATACAATTAACAGATGCCTAACTTGCAGACTAAATCATCCACATTTCTCCATTTACATGTATATTCCATAGTTGCAAATGTTCTTGTTTGAGCCTTAAATGATAAAATACTTTCCCTGCTATTATCATAAATTAATTCACATCCAATATTCTATTTACTTCTATATATATTTAAACTCTTTTCACTCTCTATACTAGTTCTCCATCTCTCCATCTTCCTATTTTTTATTAATACATTTATTCTTCTATCCCATTCTTTGCCACTATAACACTCAACAAGTCTCCTAACACAACCATCCAACCTTTTGTTTAAGTTGAGACATAAAGTCTTAATCCAAATCTTCTGTATACCATACTGTCTTTCTCACCTATCTTGTTGCCTGTCCTTTATTTATAATCCAATTAAATACTATTTTGGCTATTCACTTATTATCCATAAATTGCAATCTATTGAACATTTCCATTTTGCTTTTTGCATCTCTCATATAAAAGCTTGACTATCCCATTTCTCCTTGAATTGCCTCCTTTGCCATCCACACATCTGCATCTAATGCTTGTCTTCATACTTCTCTTTGTACTTTTTCTAAGTAATCTAACAACCCTTTACTAACACATAACACATTGTTATCATAAGTTAATCCTTCTAGCACTCCCTTCCATACAATTCAAGCTGCATCATATTTATTATATGGAAATACTGTTAATTTCTTTATCAGTCCCTTTTTTTCTTTGCCTACATTTATCAATTTTTTCTTGCATTCATCCAAGAAATTTCTCTGATTACTTAAAACAAATTGCAAATAGTTATACCTATTCACCACATTTAACTTTATATCCCCCAATAATTATTCTTATTCTTCTCTTTCCCCATCATTTATCATCATTATTTTTGATTTTACTTCACTAAATTTAATCCCCATCTCTTTACCTATCTTTATGCATGTCTTCAGCATAAGTTCCATATCTTCCCTACTTTCTGTGCACAAGAACATATCCACAAATAAAAGACTTAATAATATATACACTCTCTTGCCCTCTATTTATGGTATCTCTACCTCTCTTCCTAGTCTTTTCATTGCTCTCTCCATTTTTCTGAAATATAACAAGATAGGTAACATAGGACATTCTTGCCTTAGTCCCACCCAACTTTTAACTCTGATTCTATATTTTCTAATTGATACATATAGTAATTATTTTGATACAATAGATTAATAAGATCCACTAAAGCTCTCACTTCCGTTTCTTGAATGTCATGTGATCTCTGGAGTGACAAACTGTTTTTTATTTACTATTGTCTAAACTAATTTTATGTTCGTAGTATTTGCTTTTGAGTTAATAAATTAAAACAATTCTTATTAAAATTTATATTTTGGATATTTTAATTTACTGCAACAGAATAAAAAGTTATGGATATTGTAGCTGGTTGAATTTGAGTCCGTAAAAATGATTCGCTGACTTCCAGAATAGATGTAATTCGAAAGAACTCACTAACAATTGAACAAAAAATATAGAGAAATCGCAGAGCATTAAATATTGAAGACTGTTTCAATAATGGCGTATTGGGATTATATTGATGGTTATAAGCTAAAACTATGCAGTCATTTTCAACATAAACAAATACGTTTAAATTATCACATGACCACCACTTCTTATGTTTGCGTTTTTTTTTACGTTTAAATTAACTGCTTAGTAAAGATTAAGTCTATTGATATTTATTTTTTCTCTCTCTTTACTGTCACATTTTGATAATTTTTTTTATCCTTTGATAAATTGTAGATGTAACCTTTTTTTTTTTTTTAAAGCTGTTTGTTTACAAGCTTATTTACTTTCTGGTAGGCGTAAATATTATTAATGAGTCAAGTTTTTTTTTTATGCTTTTAGAATTTTAATACGATTGTACTTTTTTTATTTTAAACAAAATATTTTCGTGACTTTGAACTTAGCTTTAATCTATAGTTAGAATTACTTCATATTCAATATCACAACATTTATCCTACATGGGTTTATTCTCATTTAATCTAATTATGCTTTTAAATCTTATTGCCAATAAAATATTTTTTAACTACTAAGTTCGAAAGAGAACAAAAACAATATTTTTTAATTTAAAAAAAGAATTTTAATAATCTTATTAAAAGCAATATTAGTAAATACTTTTTAAAAAAATGTTTTCATGAAAGAGGAGTGGATAATTTTAATAGTTAAATAGCGAAACCATCAAAAACTGTCCCAGTTCAATAGAATTGGAAAATAGCCTTCTGGAACACGTACAAAATTTTAATTTATGGTACAACCGCTGAGGACGCTTTCAGCCTACTAATGACCAATAGAAATAAAAAAAGACCATCAGACGAAACAAATAAACTGTTTTTATTTTGTTTTATACTATATGTATATACTAGAATGATTGCACGGTGTGTAGTGGTTAGCACATTTGTGTTTATAAATTGGAGTTTAAATTCAGATAAAACTCGGAAACTTTTTTTTTTTTTTACACAACCAGCCCTTAGTCAACTCAACTAATTACTCAGTTATTAGTAAATAAGTGGGTATTCTGCTATCATTAGCTAGAAGATAAAAAAATAAAAACAAATTCTTACTGATTAACTACTTAGCTTCACTATTTTTCTATATAAAAGAGATCTGAAGATACTTTTGCACTGCACTCGGATCCAGATTAAAATTTAGTAGCCTTCTGGGCTACAGTTACTGTGAAACTCATGTATCAGTGAATTGTAGATTCTTAAAAATATTTTCAATTACTATGAATGTCAACTTGATTGTTCTCTTGATTTGGGTATATTCTTTAGATGTTTTATCTTGGATAAACTCATCTCTCCTACTGCATTAGTTATGATTAATTACAAGTTAATCTGTAGTGTTATTTCAGCAATAGAAAATAAAAAAGTTAATCCATTGTTTATTGCAAGGATATCAGTATCAGAAATTTACAATGCTTCATGCTTACCCATGAAGAGATCAAATTGATCAACAAATTTCCTGAAGTGATTCTGATATCAATTTAGACTTGGTCACATCTGATTAAATCTTCCAAAACTTATTACTGCTGATGAAATGTCTTTTTCATTCATGGTTGGAAATTTGACCATAAAGCCAAACAATATTCTACATATTTTAATGTTCAGTGAACAATTTTTTCAGCATTCCATCATTGATTCTTTCTTTTCCAATGTTATTATTCTCACAATATTCTGCATTTTATAATTTGTCTTTTGTTTTTGTTTCAAACTAAAAAGGCAATTGCAATCAAGTGTTAGTGGCCGAGTGGTCAGCACACTGCCTCATAAGCAGTTGTCCTGGGTTCGTTTCCCAGCCGATGCTTTGACACATGAAAAAAAAAAGGCAATTGCAAATTGTGTGTTTAAAGCAAATAGTAAACTCCAATGCAGCTTTTAACAGCATGTATACTTGCTAAAAAGAGTGTGTTGATCATAAAATGTGCATGATAATTGATATTAATATGGCTTAGATCATTTTATAGAACATCTAATATGTTTGATGCATTGCTATAAGATTAGTTACTTAAATTCCATTTTGTTCAAAGACTTTAAGATAATATTGCCAAGAGTTTTTTTAATGTGATTTGCAATGAGAATGAAAGATAAAATCTTTTTCAACAACTTTACTATTTGATTTCCCAACATGGCAAATAACTGCAGTCAGGTAATCAATATGAAATTCAATACATAAAGAATAAGTTTGTTGAAGATATAAAACTTTTCTCAAATAAATGATCATATCTTAACTATATGGGAACTAAAAAAGGATCCTATTCAGCAGATAATTTAAATAATATAAGGTAGTTTCTATTCTTCTGAGAATTAATTAATTTTCTAACATAACAAAGCAATAATCGATAACAGGAGGAAAACTTCATAATTAAATCACTCTTTGAAGTATTTGGTAATCATTTGTATGACAATCCATCCCGCTTGATAGCATTGTTCTTTCAACAAAATGTCTTCATATAACATTACCGGCTACTACATTTTATTTACATATTATAACAAATAAAACAAATACACAAACTTTTTTAACATTTTTTTGTATTAATTTCAGAAATTTTTTTTTTTTTCTATTTTCAAATAATTAACATTTTTTTTTTTTTTAAAAAAACAAAAAAACAAAACAATAATAAATATTTGTTCACTTTAGGTTCCGATGAAAAAATGCAATTTCCAAAAAAAAAAAAAAAAATATTGACTGCAATTCTCAAGTAATGTTGCTTTTACTACATCAAAACATAAACAAAGAATTCGAACAATTCCTAATTTTGTGAATGCTGTAGTCTCATTTCTTCTAGGATGGCACAGAACAGGTCTTGATTTTTTTCATCTGACAGATAGCTATCAATCCCAGTGCTTGGTGTTCCATGTATTCGCTTGTTATGCCATTTCAGACTGCCTCAAAGATGTTTGATCGTGTGTGTTTGAACACCATTGACAGGGTCCACAAAGTTGAACTTGTGGTTGACCTGAAGATGTTGACATCATGCTGCCTCCAAAGCACAAGTTTGATAACCTTTCCAGCAGTCAGAATAAATGCTGGATCCACACTTGATGTTCATGTGTATGCACTCGAATTCAACTCTGCACAAATATGATCAACACTCATCTCATCACTGCTCCAAAAGTAGATCACATGCAGTGCTTTAACTCGACTCTTCATCCATCTGATGGTAGAATTCCTTTCTGTTGCAGAAATGCCACAGCGGATGGTTCTGTCTTGGGCAATAATGACAGTTTGAAAGTCTGATTTTCAGCAGCAGCAGCAGCCATTTTTTTACAGTAACACAAAATTTCACGAGGTACAAGATTTCAGCTGTACCTCTGAAAAAGCCCAAAATTTCGTGACTCACACATGTCAACAGGTTAGTTGACAGCTTTGTTACAGTGGGAAAATTTGTAGGACCTTACACTTCTTCCTTTACTGTTCAAAAATAAAAACATTAACACATCTTACATAAATAGTATTCATTTGAAAAATTCAAACCCTATCATGAAAAAGTAATGATATGTTAAGAGTCAGAATTTGTATAGATGGTAAACAACACCTATCAAATGATAGGGCTGTCTAAGTGTGAATTGGAGAGTAAATGATCGCAAAACACGCTGGCAGGTTAACATTAGCCAAAATACTTAATTGAAGTTATGCCTGAAAAATGGCATTTTAAACTACTTTTGGCTAACATCAGAGCCATCAGGTGGAATGGATTGTCATAAAAATGAAAACCAAGTATTTTTGCCTAGAATTTTTTCTTTGTTAATTGCTTTCTGATATCAAATCGATTATCAAAATGCATTTCACTTAGAAATCCATGATTTTGTAGAAATTTGATGTCCTGAACTATTCCCATATTCTGTAATCCATAAAGAAACAAGTTTTTAATAAGAAACTCCACTATTATAAAATCAAATTTTTGATTCCTGAATACTTCCAAGAAAAACACAAAGAAGACTTTTTGTTAGGGAATATACATTAGCCTGGTTCTTTTAATTTTATCATTATTTATATGGTCTCAGAATAATAATGAGCAATGAATTTTTTCTTAAGAACATTATCTTTTAAATAAAGAATAGTTATTATCATGGTACTGGTATACTTTGTGAGTGTGTTTATCCCTAAAGTTTGTATCACTTCCATTATTTTTTTAGTATTTCCATAAAACGATATTGATCCAGAACATCTTCAAGTGGACAAGCTCAGCATATAATCCTGTGGCATTGGTATTACCAGAATAAACTTCTAATGTTGCTTTCATGTTCTTATGTTTTACAGTTCAGCTGATGCTTAGTTTTTGTTTGAATTCAAAATCAATGTTTTAAAAATTTATGAAGTAACTCTTCATGTTTCTTCATTTTTTCTTGTGTCATCTTTTTGTATTTGTTCTTTTCTTAAACCTTTTCCTCTCAGACATGACTCATCTGGCAGGATAAAAGCAAGTAATACATATGGATTTAACAGAAGCATATTTATTTAACTTTCTGGCTGATATGATTTCAATACTCGATAGCAATGTCATAATTGGTTGAATTATTAAGCATAATAATGCCTATTATGAAAGATTAATACTTAATGTGTATCAATAAAAATGGTAAAAGAAATTCATATTATTTGAATTGAAAATTCTATAAAAGCAACACCTCAAAGCAGAAACGTTATGAAGAGAAAGGTCCTACTTCACATTTGAAAGGTTTCTGAAAAACATTAGTGAACAGAAATCAAATTCTCATAGGAATAATGTTAACAAAGGTGGTTCATTATATTATCAATTTATTATAGTTTATATTAAAATACATATTTTCACAAGTAATCTGTTTCAGGCCCATGGCCTAAAGTAAAGTTATCATCCAAAACAGCCATTTAAACAGAAAAAATATAAGCCAAAAATTGACTTTCTAGCATTGGGATACTATGATAAGAAAAGCTTAGTATTTATATAATTTTAATTGAACTTAGCACTTTCGATACTCTCTTCATATCATAATCATAGCACTGAATAGTAGATAGGAGAGTGGTGTATATAAATGACATGTAAGTTTATTTAAATTTATTCAAATGAGTTCAGTGGATATTTGTAAAATTAATTATAATATATATTCTACAGTTTGATTTCAATTAAAACTAAAATAAAATTTTAAAAGCATAGAATAAAAATGAAACAAACTTGTCTTAATAAACATTCACAGAAAATTGATTTGGATATATCATGAATGGATATTTTTTTGACACTACTTTTATGTTTGTTTTCGCCTGATGGTAAAAATTAAAATTATTTTCAAAAAGCAAACACAAATTTATACCAATAAAAAAATCATTTTACTTTTGCTTTCTTTAAAGAAGTTGGAATTTTTTTATTCATGGTATTAATTAAAAAACATTCTGCAACACTTTGCAATATGTGTGTACTGTCAACCAATGGTGTACATCATAACATTTTCATTAGGTGATATCTTTACAGCTTTTTTAATTAGGATTATTTTTTCTAAATGCTATCATTTAATTGTTTCTATCTTATAATAAAAATTTAAATTGATTTTTTAAAATAAAATAAAAAACAAATTTATACGAATAAAAAAAATTTTCTCACTTGGAAATTCCCCCCACCCCCAGTGATATTAACCCTTTCACAGTGCAGTCCAAAACAGCCTGAATTTGGAAAACATTTTTGTGATTTTTATTTTTAATGAATATATTCATTATATATTTACATTTTTAATAATGTCATAAAAATCATAATTTAAAAAAAACACTTAAAAATAATATATCAACTTTGCAAATAAACAAAAAGAATAATAAACTGAAATTCCTAATTAGAACAATAATTTTTATTTCAGCCTTCGGGCAAAAAATATTTTTTTCAATAAATAATAAATAATTACACATTTTTTTTTATTAATAAAATATAATTCTGTTAAAAAAATCCATTTAACTAACAAATATCTAAGTAATATTTACTAAGATTGTAACCTCAAGAATGTGCGTGTAAAAAATGTGATAGTAGGGACCTCTACAGATCTTAACCACAAGCTTACATTTTGGAAGAAAAGAGGGGGACCTTTTTTACTTCAACCTACTTTCTATATCCTTTAAAATTTCAAAAATTCGATTTATAAGTACACACACACACACACAAAAAAAAAAACAAATAATAATAGCTATAATATTTATAAAGGTATTTTTTGCTGAGGTTGATTTTCTTTTTGTGGTATTATATTTTCTTGCCTTATTTTTTCTTTTTTTTAAAAAAACAACAAATATGTCCAAATAAAATCTAAATTTTAACACCATATACTAAACAAAGCAACAAATATTTCATTTAATTTTACAAAAATAAAAATAAGTAAACAAATTATTTGTGATACTTTTCAATAATAAGATTGTAATAAAAAACAAGACTGCTTAACTGCAATGGTTACATGTGAGAACAATAAAATGCACCTGCTTGATTTTGTTTTATTTTTACTAAATAATACTGTATTGTAACTATCTTAGTTGGAATTTATATATATATATATGCCAAAGCATTGACTGGGAAGTGAACCCGGTCCGGCTGCTTGGAAGGCAGCTATGCTAAATGCTAAGTCACCAACATCTTAGTTGGAATTAATATCATATAATATACATTTTAGTTCAAATTTTTGCCAACACATGAACACAAAATTATAAAATGAATGTTATAGATAGCTACACTTGAATTATGTTATGGTGACTTCAAAACTGATTGCAATACGAAAAATGCTATTCAAATCTGGTGAGTTTATTAACTTTTCTGCTCAGTTTTAAAAGACCCCCAAACATTGTGCATATACATTCAATGTCAATTAATAATGGTTGGTCACAGCATTTTTTTTTGTTCAATGATACTTTTACAGCTTTTTTATTTGGATTTTTTTTTCTTACAGCAATGTTAATGAATTTTTAAACTCATATTTTCAGATCAAAATTATAATATGTATGTAGAAAAATAATAAAATAATAATAAGCACAAGACATTTTTACTGCTAAAGGTACAAATAAACATGTAAGGTAATTAAAATTATAACTTAAGCCTTATATAACAAATATGTCTGCTATCCAAATGCTCATTGTATGCTCATTGTTTGTTCTGTAAATCTTAACTTGGTGAGATAAAGTATTCATTCTATCATTTGTTTGCTTTATAAGCCCTCATTATAGTATATCTTACTGTAAACTTAATAAATGACCACTAAACATCACATGATCGCCATTTTTTATGCTTGCTCATAACTGTTATTAAAACAGGCAAAACTCTTCATACACTTGATAAATACATGAACATTAATATTATAAATATAGGGAATTTGAACTCAGACTTTCAAGCAACTTTCAACTATCCACATTATCTCAATATTGATACACATGACTACACACACATAGAAAAGATAAATAATCACCAATATATGTATTTCATGCTGAACCAGCACTCATCAGTTAGTTCACAAACATAAATAATCAATGCTCAGTTTATATTAAGATAACAAATCTCTATACTTTAATGGACAGGCTTCAATCTATTCCAACCACAAATTTGCTCTTCAGCCATCCATACCATTGAAAATCTGACGATAGAATGCCCAAATCCCACGCTGATGCCAAATTAATATTGTATTATACATATATATTTTTCAAAATATGAAAATAAAAACTTAATAAGCACAGAAGTTCAAGTTTTATGTATAAAAAATAAAATAAAACAAATTATGAATTAATAAATAGAGTTAACATTTACTTCCTCTTACCCCATTCATTAACTTTAAGGAGAAAGATTATTCAACAACCCCTCCCTTCCAGTTATTTAAAACCACTCTTAAATTTCGTTATCAGTATATGTTTTTAAAATTTAATTCCAAATAAAAAAAAATAGTTGGCAAGAAAGTAGTTTACTGGTTTTTCAAGTTCATAAATTAAAAGCACTTTTTTTTTTAAAAAAAAATGTTTTTATCATTTTTTTAATGCTTTAAAACTGAATAAAAATTTCTGTTCTGTTGTTGATATTTAAACTTTGTTCTCATCTATTAATTAAATTTAAATTAAAAAAAGATAAATGGTTGTTTAAAAATGGAGATAAAACAATTACAGAAATTTACAATCAAATTTTAAAACAGAAGTATATAATTTTATTCTTCTCCTTTACTTTCTTTGCATTTCTTCATATATATTGCTTATAATTACTTTTCTCATATACACTAAATTTAATGCAAAAAAATTTTTTTTAATAAAACTTCTTTATTTCCCGTTTCGACTGTCCAGCAGTATTCATCATCAGAGTGTTCTCAAATTTCTTCTACCTTTTTAAATAACTGACAGGAAAATAAAGAAATTTTATTAAAAAAATTGTTCGCATTAAAGTGTATATGAAGAAAGTTATTATAAGCAATATATATGAAATTTTAAAACTTTCATTAATTTTTTATTTGCAACATAATTTTTATTTCAAAATTTGAATGTAGCATTTTTGCATCTGGATGATTATAGACAACTTTTCAGCCTAAGTCCCAATGATATTCTTCTGTGCCTAAGTTTTAAAATCATTCTTGTACTTTTTGTGCGAACACGAGTATTTTTTAAATCTTATACAAACATGAAGCAGTTTATTTTATAAACTTTCTGACTATGAAACTTCCATTTCATAAATCAGAGAATGGTTTTATTATGTTGTTCTACAACTGATTAATTGTGAATGCATAAAAATGTGCAAATTAAAAAAAATGAAGAATAAGAGCCCTCTGCTGCACAATATATAGCAGGGATGACCAAATTTCATGTTTGCAAGAGGCATGTGTTAAAATTCCAATATATTCAAGAGCCACAATCAAATTTTTGAAAGTATTCAACAGAAGCAAATAGCTTATTACTTCAAATATAAGACACCCCTGAATTTAAAATGCAGTAGGATTTTAAACTCAGAAAATTGGGGGGGGGGGGGGAATTATTTTATTGAAAAATAAAAAAAACTTTATTTAAAACAGGCAAAACTCACTATATATATTGCCACACACAACACAACAGTTATGCACACAACAGTTATACACAAGCATAAGATGTTTATTGGTTTATTACCTTTTTATTTACTTAAATAGGAATTGATATAAATACCATAAGCTCACCTAATTTATTGTGAATCTTCTTCAGACATACTTTCACTTTCTATATCTTCATTTTCATAAATAGAATTTTCATCTTCACTATTCTATAGGCCATTTAAATCAATAGCAATGCATCATTATAAGGAAGACTTTTTTGATAATTTTTTCAGGTACGACTGCAAACCCCACTCAAGATTATATGTATATTGTTTGCATTACAATGCCTTTTTTAATGTAAATACCATAACATTTTTTTTTTCAAAGAAAAAAAATTTTTAAATACAGTATTAATATTTAATGTTACCAAAAATATTTTTTCTTTTGATTAAAACCTTTTCTAAAATGCAAATTAAAAATTTGTCCAAGTATTAAAGTAAATGAAAGTTTTTTAAAAATAAATTTCTCTTTACAATTGGCAAAAAATAATCTATAGCAATCAACATAAAATGTATTTCTGCCATCTAATAACAATTTGCAACCACATGTCATCGATTTCTTTCTCAATTTCCATTCATTAAAACTTGAATCATTCTTTTTAAAATAATTTATATTTTTAGAAATATTTTCTGGAAAAAACTATAAATGTATAAAAAAAAGATTCTAAAACATATGTTTTCACTTTAAAATCAAAATGAAAATATCAAAACTGTCAAAGGCAGGTTTTTATCTCATTGCTGTATTGATTTATTAATTTAAAAAAAATTCTAAAGATTATTCAGTACAGTTTTCTCAATAAAAGAATGGTAAAATCAGCAAAATAACATAAACATATTCTAAAACATATGTTTTCATTTTAAAAATCAAAACAAATATGTCAGAACTGTCAAAATTGTTAACATTTGCTCACTTGTAGAGAACAAGAAACAAACAATCAGAACAAAAGCAGATTCTGATCTCATTTTGTATTATTAGTTGTAAAAAATTCTAAAGGTTATTCAGTATGGTTTTCTCAATAAAATAACAGTAAAAGAGAACATACAATATCACGGTTCTGGTAAGATAAATACAATTAATTATAAAATAAATAAGTTTTAGCTTGACTTTTATACATATACCTTCAATCGATCTTTTTATATGTTTAGAAAAATAAGGCTTACGAGTTATAAATTTTTCACATTTTGACTTTTTCATTATTATTATGTGATCTCATATTTATTTTGTAAGATTTTGCTTGACCAGATTTCTAATTTTATGTTTTGGTTTTTTTAAAAATCTATTTGGCTTTCTTTTTTATTATGTGATCTATTTGGCTTTTTATTATTATTATTATGTGATCTCATATCTGTCTTGTCAAATTTTCAGATTTATGTGTCACTTTTTATTGGTATTATAATCATGTGACCAGAGTTACTATGCAATCTATTTGGCTTTCTTTTTTTATTATGTGATCTATTTGCCTTTTTTTATTATTATGCGATCTCATATCTGTTTTGTCAAATATTCAGATTTATATGTGTTGCTTTTTACTGATATTATAGTCACGTGACCAGAGTTCTAAATTTTTCATGTTTTGGTCTTTTTTTTACTGTGAGATGTTTTGGCGGGTTTTCCAGTCCGTGAGCCAAGTTCTACATTTTTTGCATTTTTGTGTACTTTTTTTATCGCTTAGATATGTCAGATGATGTTTTGGGTTGTTTTGAAATTCAAAATGGCAGAGAAGGCATAAAAAAGATAAAGGGTTTCAATTGCTAAATACAATGCTATTTGGGGAGCTCCATCACGAAAGAGTCAGTATAAGGGCCTTAGAAATTATTTTTAAAAAAGCATTATAACTACTTAGACTGCACTATTCATCTAATAGTATTTTTTGGTGCTCAATTACCTAATTTTTTACAAACTGCAACTACCTTTATAAAAAATAAAATTTAATAATATTTTCTCAACAATTAATCTCTTTTGATAACTAATGCTGAAAATGAGTGTTGAGCAATTATTATAGCTCACAGTGAAATTTATTGGTTATAAAAGGGAAAATTCTTGATATGATTATATGAATACTTTGGAGCCATTATGGAGTTTTTTGGAAATGCATAGATAGGATGGTGTCAGTAATATCATGAATAGCAACAAAATAAATTTAAATAAGGCAAACCTCTCCATACAGTAGTGCCACCCTGTGCCAACCAGATTAATCAATGGATGACAGAAGGCTTGTGCATAAAATCCTTATCTAGTGCCTACTCATCCAATATTCCCAGACTAGTTTCTGGCTTGTGGTCTTTGTCAGTGAAGAGCCTTGGATCTGAGAGCACTGCATCTAGCTCTTAGGATCTAATGCAACCCTCAACAACCACCTTTTATCCTCTACTTAACTACAAAACTATGAGAATGAAATTGAAAACCCAATAATAGTTTCAATCTAAACTCAATAGCTTATATAGTCATATGGGTCTGAACTCAGTTCAGCACCCATACATTTTGGTGTCTTTGGCTCTTTAACAACCATAGCCACCACTATCCTATTAGGCAGGATTGGTGTTAAACCACTGAACATCACATGATCACCATCTCTTATACTAGCACATAATTGTTGTTAAACAAGGCAAAACTTTCCATACAGTAGTGGCATCCTGTGACAACCAGAGTAATCAATGGATGCCAGAAGGCTTGTCCAAGGCCCATCACTGACAAAGGCCACAAGCCAGAAACTAGTCTGGGGATATTGGATGAGTAGGCACTAGATAGGGATTTTATGCACAAGCCTTCTGGTATCCAAAGATTATTCTGGTTGGCACAGGGTGGCTATATGGAGAGTTTTTTCTTGTTTAACAACAATTATGTGCTAGTATAAGAGATGTTGATCATGTGATGTTTAGTGGTTTAAAATAAATTTATAATTACAGGGCCAAAATATAGCTCTTATTAAAGTTAAATCTCAAATATCATCATTATGTCAAAATCAATACTTTTTAAATGCAGCATAGAATGTTATGAATCATATTAGGTCCCAAATTTATTGAAAATAGAAACAAAATGGCAAACATCTGGTAATACACAACTGATTTCTGTGAATCATTTATAAAGGTTGGCACAAAGATTTAATGAAAAAGTTTGAACTTTTTTAATTTGGAAGAGTATATATTTTTTAACTTTGTACTTATCAATGCATCTTTCATCTTAGCTTGAATCATATTTCAACCATCAATCGATCCAGAAATCAGACCAACATCTCTCACCTCTTGGATGCATTTTGAAATATTCATTTCACTTTTTTCAAGTGAATAAGTCAAATATAGTTCATATTGTAATTTAATTTTGTATACACATTTTTAGATATACTATATACTGTATATATATATATAATAAATTAAGTTTGATGTCTATATATTGATTTGAATATTACATATATATATATATATGTGACATATTTTGAACCTCTATTTCATTACATTCCTAAACATATGACTAAATACATGCAAAACAGATGAACCATCTCCAAGATGAGCATTTTATTAAAACAGGCAAAACTCACTATACGTATTGCCACACACAGCAAGCTAGAGTAATCAATGGATGCCAGAAGGCTTACGCATAAAATTCTCATTTAGTGCCTACTCATCCAATATCTCCAGACTAGTTTTTGGCTTGTGATCTTTGTCAGTGAGGAACCTTGGATATGAGAGCACTGCACCTAGATCTTAGAATCTAATGTAACCCTCCAGCAACTACCTTTTATCTCCATTTAACTACAAAACTATGAGTCTTAAACTGAAAACACCTTAATGTTTTCAATCCAAGTCCATTAGTTTATATAGACATATGAGTCTGAACCCAGTTCAGTACCCATACATTTTGATGTTTTTGGTTCTTTAATAACCATAGCCACCACTATCCTATTAGGCAGTTACACAAGCATAAGAAGTGGTGGACATATGATGTTTATGAGCATTTTATGCTGAACCAGCACTCTTCAGTTGATCCGGACTCATAATCTTTTACACATATCTTCATCATTTGTTTAGTACATATAGATAATAATTTGCTATAGTTTTACTACAGAGTATTAAATTTTCTGCATTCACAACTTTGACACAAACCACTTTATAAAAATATATTAATGACTTTTATTAATCATTTATTAAACTAGAGATTATCCCTAGTGTTATAAAGATATAGACACTGACAAATATTATATACAAAACAGAAATTTAACAATAATCTAATATATAATAAACCCATCTAATATATTATAAGCCCATTTAATCTTTAGCATTATTACATTTATTATTTAAATAATACTTTGGGTGCATATTTGAAAATTACAATTGCAATTTGTAATGTTTAATTGATTTATTTATTAGTCTGTATTCAGAACAGGTTATATTTACTTGTTTAAGGAGGTTTATTTAAACTTCTCTTTATATCAATAATTTTAATCTCTATGGTCAAATTGCAATCTTTAGTGTCTATATAAATATATAGGACCATCTTATAGGGGTGGATTTCATCTTCATTGTTAAAAGAGGAGTTGCCTTGACAATAGTTTGAGATTGTTGATTGTTATCTATATTGAGATTGTTTAAGGGTTGACTGGTTTCTAATGGATACAAATAAATAAATATAAAATTAATAATATGACAAATGCTGTTGAATTAAGAGCAAGTCAAATACATGTGTTAATAATAGTAAGAAAAAATTCTAAACATTTAACTATCTTAAAATTGTTATATATATATATAAAAAAGAAGAGCTAGATTACTCTTTTTTTTAAATGAACTTGTACATGAAGTAAGTGCAATGTAAATATAGGAATGACTTCTTACATATTAATTATTATATATCCACTAAGCTAAAGCTTTTCATTTAACCATACAACTTATGTTATAATATTAAAATATTAGTGATGAGACATACAATATTTGTCTCACTATATTATCTAAGTATTAAAAAGAAATTATAGAAAGGACCAATGAATATGAGTTGCCATTATTCTTTGGATTTATAAATTATGAAGAAAGGCATTGAATTCTATAAGCGTTTCTTCGGTGGTGTTGCATTAGATAATTAAGATATAGACCCAGGATATTGTCATATTCTGCAGAACATTTATGAAAAACAACAGCAACAATTAGATTACATAATAATACTAAAAATATTAACATTGAGAAAGGTGTAAGACAGGGTGACTCCATATCTCCAAAACTTTTTACAACAATTTTGCAAGAAATATTTTGCAGATTAAAATAAAAATCTAAGAGAATAAAATGAAATAGTGATTATTTAAATCATCTAGATTTTACAGATGAAGTAGTTGTTTTTGGAAATATTGCTTTGGGCCCTCAGGAAATGTTCAAAAAGAGATATCAGATAAAAAGTAAGAAAGTTGTGAGTAAAAGTTAAATGTTAAAAAGGATAATGTTCAACTAATTTTTCTCCAAAAAAAAAAGAAAATAAAGATTGATAATGAATGATGAGTTAGAAAAGAAGTTAACATCTACAAATATCTTGGTTAGATTATTACTACAGATGGAAACATAATGCTAAGAAATTAATCCTTAGAATTAAACTTAAGTTGGAGTGTTTTTGAGTAGAAATAACTAATATCAAAAGGGGAAATACTTGAGGAAACGATATTTGAAAAGGAGGTTTTTAATATGTGTGTCAGTTTTTATTTATGGATCTGAGACTTGGACATTTAACAGAAGAGTAATACAAAGACTTCAGACCACTCAATGAAGTATAGAGAGATGTATGTTAAAAATAACAAGAAGATATCAAAAATGAAATACATGAGTGAGAACAAACAGGTGTTACTGATCTCATTGAAAGAATTAAAAGACAAGTGTTCTTGGGCTGGACATCTTGTTAGAAGAGATGATAATAGATAAACAGTTGAAATCTTAAAATGAATTTCAAGAGATTGTAAAAGATCCAGAAAGAGACCACATATAAGATGGATGGATGAAATAATTCAGTGTGCTGGGATTATATGGAGAAGAGAGGTTAAAGATCAGAGAAGATGGATTGAACTTGGAGAGATATTCATCCTGCAGTGGATCGATAACGGTTGATGATGATGATGACAATGATTATGCATTACATTTTAGTAATATAAAAACTCATTAAAATTTGTTATGTAGTTTTTTTAACAACAAAGAACGACTGGAACAAACGGTGTTAAGAAATTGGATCGAAAAGAAATTTTAAACTTGGCCCAGAAGATGAAATTTATTATCTTTTGGTTGTAATGTATTCAACTGCCCGTCTTTTGGCAGAAAAACTAAAATACTGATATGTTTTATATATGATATGCATCCACACAACTATACTGTAAATATATTTACCCCCTGGCGCTAATATATATATATATATTAGATGATACCTTATAAATGGTTTAGACACCAAAAAGGCTTTTTTTACACACATATATATATATAAAACAAAAAATATGAAACATTTTAAAATTCTAACAAGTTTATTATAAATAGAAAAGGGTTAAAAGAGCTAAATTAAATTAGGTATGGCACATATTTGTGAGCAGCTCCCTAACATGAATTTACTGTTTCCTGAAGCTGCTATATTTTATAATTAACACGACTGTACTTTACATGTTAATTGTGGCCTCTATTGATTTAGCTACCATTTATTAAATAGAATTCAAGTCAACTTGACTTCAAATTAACAGACTGTTGACCACGTGAGTTGAAGATAATTAAGTATATTACAGCTGCATAATATGCAAAACCTGTGAACTAATTACAGTTGTATTAAAAAAATTAATTAGTTAATATTTACACTTGGATCAAAGTAGTTAAATTTAATAACAGAATTATCAAGTTTTGGGGTTTTTTTTTTTGCTTTACTTTCACATACTTCATTTTGTCTCGTAAATTACTTAATAAAAGTTTTTTTAAAAATATTTTTCTATTTTTCCCCACATATTCCCATCTATATTGCCATTTTATTTATGAGCACATATTATATACTAATATATATACACTTCCAGACTGATAAATGAACAGCTAGATGCGCATGTATTTATAAGTTGTTCCAGCAAACACTGGCACTCACGCACACAAAATTACTTCATCAAAAAAAATGACAAAAGCATAATAAATATCATTTATCAGCTGGGTTAAATGTAAGATTTAGTTAGATCAATTTCCTTTTCAATAACATGAAAGTAAAAAAAACTGTCTTGCTCAATTTTTCATTTGGGTGCTTATACTTGAAATTATACAGATTTGTGTGAATTCCAATCTACCTTAAATGGATTTATAGCACGACCCGGGACAAGTTCGAAGTTGAGGAATAAAATTAATGAGAATGGATTCTATTATTTTATACACAAGTTATATCACCAGATAGATCAATCACACATTTAACATAACTTTATCATAGCACTCTAACAGGTGAGAAAGATTTTCTAATTTAATTTATTAGAAAAGAAAGATTTTAACCTTTTTCGCTTGCGCCTTAAACGTTTGTATAATAACCAAACGATGTAGTTTTTGAATGTAGAGAGTTCTCACAAATCTCACCACAATTATAGGGACTTTATAACGATAAGGACGGCCGTCTTATCTTTAACCTACATTCAATGTTTATGTAGGCCAATCTGAGGAAATATCTTAATTTGAGAGATGAAGATATTACTCTCTTTACATTTAAATCCACTATTTCCTTTCACAAAATAGCTTACTCGAAATCTTGCGATTTATAACGAATTAATATTAAGATTTTTTAACAGGAAGTATAGAAACTAATGCAACGTTCTAATTATTTGTCGAACGCACAGGCAGTATGTAATTAAAAATAGAAAATTAAAACGTTACATTAGTTTCTATATTTCCATTGAAAAATTATTAATATGGTCAAGCGTTAGTAGCCTAGTGGTTAGCATAGCTGCCTTCTAAGCAGCTGGCCAGGGTTCGCTTCCCGGTCAACGCTTTGACAATATATATATAAAAAAATCTTAATATTAACTCATTGTAAATCGTA